>ML675612.1:12289142-12299648 GCA_007922155.1 Mesoclemmys tuberculata | reverse complement strand
CCCCAAATACTACATAGGGCTACCAGCTCTTGCTGATCCGCTTCAGCTTTTCTGGAGGCAGCTGCTTATGACTGACTGACACTGGGCATTAATTCTGGAAATGTTAGAACCACTGTCTATAACTGCTTATCAGAGAACATCATTTTATTCACAAACAGGTACAACAGAAATAGCCAATTATTTTCCCCACAATTACTTAAATATGCAAATTATTGCTCTTTATTTACTATGGCAATATTTAATATTTTGACACCACACCAGATATTCTAGGACACAGGATGGGTCATTTAAACAAATAAATAAAACAGCCCGTTAACTGGCATGCAGAGAAACTGCACAATAACTAGAAGTGGCAAACAAAGTCAGGGCCAGTACAAAACCTGCAATAAACAAACAAACTGTCCCTTCTAATAAGGGTCACCTTTATTAAACTGATTTGACAGGCACATTAATGAGCTATGTAATACAGAAACTGCTGAAATATCTTAGATTGATAGCTTGATAAGTAATTCTACATTACAGCCACTGCAAAACGGAAATATTTCTGAGTTAATGTGTCAGCTGAAGGGTCTATATTTTATATTTCAGCACTGAAATTTATACTATATTGTAGATCAGTAAAGCTTCAATGATTAAAGGGCACTGGATGTTCAGGAATATAAGCAACATAACTGAACAAAGAAAATTGTGTGTATTTTGCTTTCGTAGTTTTTATTTTACAATATCAATTTTTGTCAATGCTTCTATGTGACAGAATTAGTTTTTACAAGCCTTTTGGAAGCAGCATATTTTAGAAATGGACTTGAAGGAGCAGTGGATCAGAACAGGGAAGGAATCCAAGGTGTGCTGGGTGGCATAGAAGGCGGCACATAAAATAGAGCTGAGATTGGGAAGAGGACATGAAAATTGTGGCTTGGCCTGAGTATTGGGGGCAATGCTTACGTATTTCTATCTTGGATGTAACAAATCACTAAAAGCTGATATATTTTATGCTAAATCTAGCATGTTCCACATTTGTTCATTTGCATGATTTAAAAAAAAATATTATGCAGGCTGAACAGTCACTCACTGCAGCATGAAATATTTTGGGATAGAAGATTAAGGAGCGAGATCCATCGTCGTAAGCAATTTGTTTGTTTTTTGTGGAGGCTTTGATTTATTACTCAGAGTCCTTGTGCTAGATGCTGTTGATGCACATTTATACATCTAGTTATAATTGCATCAAACATTAATACACAGGATACATTAAAAAAATTTCTGCAATCAATTTATCCTAATGGGCAGAGGGTACAGTCAGCAAGCAATTAAGAATGACTCACTTTAAAATCAGTCTTCTATAATTATTTTACTAATTAATAAAATAATAAAATAAAAATGGAATGCATTACTCAAAATCAAGCAAAAACATTTTTTGCAATAAGTCTGAAGCAAGAGTGTCTAACCAGCAACAGTCTCGATGTGTAAATAACCAACAACTAGGCAAATGGCCAAAAAACCTCTTGCGTGTTAGATCATGATAATTCAGAAGCCAAAGAAACTTGCTCACCTACCATTAGTCAAATTCTAAGAACCAAATTTTAACCACCACCAACTAGCATGCGCATAATTCAAAGTACAAACCCAGTACTGTGCTTACTCGCAGCTATACGTCTGAGATTAGACTCTAGCACTGCATTTGATATGATTAAAGATAAGATTTTGTCACAGGTATTTTTAGTAAAAGTCATGGACAGATCACGGGCAATAAAGAAAAATTCACAGAAGCCACAACCTGTCCATGACTTTTACTAAAAATACTGGGGGGGGAATAGGGGATGACGAACAGTCAGAACCTCACTGCTGCTCCGGCAGTAGCTGACCGCTGGCCACTACTGTGGCCCCGGGCCGCTACTTTGCCCTGCTACTGCTCCTGAGTGAGGGCTGACAGCTGCTCCCACCGCACCAGCTAAAGTCGAAAAAAATCAGAGAGGCCCGTTTGTGACAGAATCAGATCCTTGGATGTGATGGGTGACGGCAGCGGAACTGATGTATTCCAGCTGTCTCATCATGCACAGGAACTTCACGGTGGGTTGATCACTAAAGGTATGTCTACACTGCAATGTAAGCCCAGGCTCAGACCTCAGCTTGAGCCCAAACCCCTCTTCTGTGGACACAAAAAGTCTCTCAGACTGAGGCTTGGCCCTAGAGTCCTGTGGGCACGGAGTGTCCAAACCAGAGTCAAGCCAGGACCCGGTTCAAGCCCTATTGCTTTGTGGTGTAGATTCAACCCTCCCCGACTCAGAGTCCACCAAAAGTATCCCACAATCCCATGGGCCAACTTTGTCTTCTCTATCCCAAGAATCCTTAAATTGACTCCAATGAAAATAGAACCAATCCTCCATGGCGTACTGCAGCAGCTCAGTGAGTCGGCATTAACCCTTCCGTTGTCTTCTGACCACCGAGCTGCAAACACATCAGCAGCCGCCTGGTGTCTACAATGGAGACAGAACAGAACAAGCCTTTTGCAAACCACTCCATGTCATGATCATTAGAGCAGTGGTTCTCAAAGTGGGGGGCACACCCCACAAGCGGGACTGCAAGATGAATCGGGAAGGGGAGGGCTGCGAGCAGGGGACAGAGTCGGTTCAGCTCCACGCTCCCTGGAGACGGAAGCGGCCAACGCCCAACTCCTGCAGCACCAGCCCCCAGCCGCTACCGGGCATGCCCCCCATGCTGCTGGCGCAGCTGCTGCCCCCACCCTGCTGCCAGTGCTCCCTGCTCCCCGCAGTCATTGCTCACCACATTGCTGCTGCCATGCTCCCTGCTTCCTGCACTGTAGGCCCTGTTTTTTTCCTGAAACGGGAAGTTCGGGGGAAGGGGGAACACAATTGTTAGGGCCTACAGCGTGGGAAGAGCCCCCCTGCTTTTTCCTGAAAAGGCCTTTCCGTTTCAGAACAATTCGGGGGAAGAAGGGCATGATGGTTAGACAAAAGTCCACGGGCAGGCTCCGTTTAAAAAGTTTGAGAACCACTGCCCAAGAGCACAGGCACATTTTGGTGAATCTCCGTTGAGAGGCCAGCAAAAACACAGGGCTCTAATAAGAGTACCAGGAATGACCATGCATGCCAGCAAACAGTGAAAAAGCTGGCAACGTTGCAAATATATCAGACGGGTGACCACACAGGGATCAAACGGAGCATAAGAAAACCAGGAACCAGAACTGCACCTCGCTGACATTGGGCAAACCGTGGTGCAGGATGACCTGATCACCCGAGATGGTGCTCTGCTGGCCCCGGAATCCAGCCTGAGGAGGGATGGGAGCCAGCAGCAGGCACAGATTGAAGCGAGCAAAGTGACTCTGTTGCTAAAACCAGTCCCTCAGGAGGCTCTGCTGCAGGAACAACACATCCTGTGGCCTAGTTCTCCCACACTTACATTGAACAGTATCCGCACTTGAAGTACTTCCACCAATTCTGTGAGTGCTGCTTGCAAAATGAGGTACTACTCAGCCATGAGTTAGGGTGACACATTCAGGCTCTTAATGTGTTTGTTGGGCTTTGGATCTAGTGAGACAAAGTAGTTATAAGTGCACTGAGAATTATTCCCAGTTTCTGAAGAAATTACTTTCAAGAAGTTTAGAGAAATAACTATTTGCACCTGTCCAGAATGGAAAAGGGGATGATTTAGATTTTTTTGTTTAGTATAAATTTAACAACATACCTACATTCGGCAACTTGAAATTTCAGTCTGAGTCAGAGAGAGGAGTGATTCTCAATCAGAGGTACGCGTAACCCCAGGGGTTATGCAAAGGTTTCCGATGGAGTACATCAACTCACCTAGGTATTTGCCTAATTTTACAACAGTATACATAAAAAGCACTAGCGAAGTCAGTACAAACTAAAATTTCATACCAAGAATGACTTGTTTATACTGCTCTATATACTATATACTGAAATGTAAGTACAATATTTATATTTCAACTGATTTATTTTATAATTATATGGTAAGAATAAGAAAGCAAGCAATTTTTCATTAACAGTGTGCTGTGACATTTTGCCATATTTTTATGTCTGATTTTGTAAGCAAGTAGTTTTTAAGTGAGGTGAAACTTGGGGGTAATGCAAGACAAATCAGACTCCAAAAAAGGGTATAGTAATCTGGAAAGGTTGAAAGCCACTGAGATAGAGGAGTAACACAGAGAGAACTGGGATCTAAGAGTTCTAGATCTGTTACTAAATACAACACTATCAGCTCACATGCAGTCACACACAACTACTTCTCAATTGCATGCAAAATCCTTTGCACCAACTTTTATTGTGCTTCACATGTGTCAGGGTCCTACATACAACTCTAGAAATGCCGCACTTCAGGAACAAATGAAGTGTTACAGGGTGCTGCTTGTCTCGTGGAGGGTGGGAGAGGCGCACAAGTTATTGAGCAAATTCACATCAGCAGGACATCAGAGACAAGAGTGGGTGAACACTCGCAACCCCTATTCTGTTTTGAACTATAACATTCATACTTTAGTGGGGATCATGACCCACAAATTAAGAACTGTAGCACTAACATACTATATTAGCTATGCTACTTATTTTACACTCACATGCAATAACTGTATTGTAGCATAAAATTATAATCAGTTTAAAAAAGCAGCTATCTACAGCCCCTAAAGAAAAAAAAAAAAAGTGAAACATATTTTTGGTTTCTACTATCATTTAAAGTTAAAAAAACATAGTGAGTTTGCAAACTACATGGCATTGTGCTATATATCCAACTGGGGTATTAATTCTCTTAATTCCAGAGAGCCATCACAATTCATACATCATTATTCTTATTAAAACATTTTGTCTCCAAACGATGTAAGTAATTAGGATACAGACACAGCAAGTCTTGAAAGACTGCAAGGTATTCACTTCATGTTAGAGGAATTCTAACTCCCCATGCTGGCATCTGAGATATGAACTCCTCCCACAACTCTGTTTCATTAAAAATGACAGCAAATTGCGTGCATACTGTGAACCAAGGAGGCGTACACTGTCAAGTGCCTCTTATTAATATTTCCATTATTACTTCAGGATTTTTGCTTTCAGTCTTTTTGCAATTATGATTCCTGAAAGTCTCAGGAAAGTAGGTGAGCACTGGCTTTCCTTAAGTCAATACAAAACCAAATTCTCTATGTTACTGTGATAGCTGCATCACTTTGTGATTATTGTATTACTTCTAATTCAAGCATATTCTCTTGTGTCTACTGTGCCATCTCCCTCATGTTGTTCGGGATATAGAACTCTCCTTTCTGTATACCACTACTTGGACTGATCTGATTGCACTGCTCAACATGATGGATCTTCCCAAGTGCAGTTGTAAAGACATCTCCAGAACTGCTAATCAGATTTACGTGCATGATAGATAGGTTTTTTCCTCTCAGAAGCACAGCCGTATTGGATCCAGTACCTGGTTTCAGAGGCCCTAAGTCTACTTCTTGAGTCACAATATGAAAAATTATTTTTCTACTGTTCCAACACTTTAATGAATTCATGTGGTACCTCTGTGAATCCTGTCTTTTCCCAAATAATAGCATCAGCTAGTTTATTTTTTCTTCCAGGCATAATGCTTTGAAGTGCTTTTGTCTTGGATTCCTTCATGCTTTACTTAGCCATTATCACATCCATTTCTCCCTTTTAGCAAAACTCAAATGATTGTGTATTAAAAATCAGATCATTTGATTTCCAACACATTCTCTCAATATTTCCTCAAAAATCCCAAAGAGTGGCAACTAAAAACCACTTGGGTGAAATCTTGACCATACAATTGAAGTCAATGGCAAAAACATAGGAGTTTTGCTACTGACTTGAAGCAGGTCAGGATTTCACACTTGATTTCTAAATATAAATATTCCCTTCACTCTCCCAACCCCATCTTCAACTTAGCCTGAAACAGTAACAAAACAAGCTGAAGTTGTATTTTTAGATTTCCAATTTTCGGGACCTGCATTAGAGCCATTTGTTGGGTTGCTTCCCCCACCCCATCTTCCTTGATATTTTTGCAAATCAAAGTGTCCAAGGCAACCTGAAACATTCCTCTTTTTGAGAAAAGGAAAATCTCTGTTTGACATCAGTTTGCATCTATAGGATTATTTCTACAGCACAGATAAAACAGAGAAGCTAGACTTTTTCATTGAGCTTCGCCAATAGTACGAATTTAAAAAAAAAAAAAAAGAACAATGTACTTGATTACATGCAGAAACAATGCTGAGATTTATACTTACAGGCTGAGGCTGTTCTGCAATACAGCAGTTGAAACACAACCAGAACTCACTCATTGTTTATAGTCTGAAGTGTCAGCAGCGAGGATGGCAAGCAGCAAAACTCCAAATCTCTGTTACAGAGCCTCCACGTCTAAAGTTCCTTAACTCAACTACTATGCAATGGTCCCAAAGTGGAAAAGGGTTTTTTTCTGCTTTGCTCTTTTCCCAATGGCAATTAAATCCTGGGATAATCAAGTTTGTGACAAAAGAGGTAAAAGAGTCTTCTCTCTGAAAGTGTTAGTCCAAGCACCAAAGAAGCGTGTATAAATGGTCCCTTGGTCCCTCTCCCAAAGGCAATTACCTGAAACAGAAAAGAAAGAAAGTAAATACATAAAGACAAACCAAGCCAGGTCTTTTTAAACGGGCAGATTTCAGAATATATACCCAATAGGCATGAACAAATATTTAAACCATGAATCATATATGGACCCAAAAGATGCATGCTTATTTCAATCACATTTTTGTTTCTTCAGAGACACCACTAAAAGTAGCATAAGGCAGAGTATAAAGTAATATTAGTACTCCATGACTTCTTGTAACAAAATCACAGCTAGTGTAACCAGAATCTACATTTCAGAATAGTCTCCTGGCTCAGAGACTGTTACACTACCAGACTTTTTCTTTTGGCCCAGTCCTCCTTAAGCAAAGAATGAAATCAAAGGAGAAAAAACCCCAAACTTTGGAGGGCATTCTACCTGTGGACATCTCCCTCACCCCTCCTTTAAAAAAATAAAAGAAATGATTTGTTTCAAGATTACTCAGGTTAGGCCCAGTGAGAATCATGGTTAGGCAATGTCTACATTAGCCCTTGTCATGAAAGTGAAAAAACCCACACCCCAACTGACACAAATTTTACTGACAGAAGCAACGGGAGAGGTCTCTCATCTTGGCATAGAGTGGCTAGATTGGAGACCTTACAGCGACACAGCGGTACCGCTGTAAGGTCTCTGGTGCACACACAGCCCTAAGGTCTCACCGTGCAAATTTTAATTATGTTGTAACTAGTTGCCCTGACAGTAACGTAAACAGGGACCTTGCCATTCAAACCACCCTTTTCTAATTCTGAAAAGAAGTTACCAATAAACTGAAGCTGGTAAGGCACAACTTCTGTCATCACAAATGCTTTTCTTTTCCTCCCTCTACTCTGCTGCTTCATATATAGTTCCATTCATAATGGGAAAAAACTTGTGTTTTAAGGAGTCCGACATTTCACAAGCTCCTGCTGTGGCACAACTGATATATTAAATTCCATCCATTCTTTTGCTAAACTATCGAGTTTCTTTTCTTTTTTAAACCTTTAAGCTGAAGTCTCCATTCCTGCACTACACAAAGTAATTTCCTAGCAATTTTACTGTGGTCATTCCATGCACAACCTGTTTGATCTTTACTTTGTAAACGAATGGAAAATTAAATGATTACAGAATTATAAAGTTATACAATTCTTTTTTAAAATTGAAATACTGACTACATAAATGGTCTACTTCATTTATGGAAATCTAATACACAAACTGCTGTACATTACTGTTTGAACCACTGCAGTACCTAGAGGTCTCAGATAAGTTTGCGCCTCATTGGGCTAGACACAGTACAAGCAAATAAAGATTCTCTCCCGATGAACTGACAGTCTAAATTTATGCAGTCTAATGGTGCAAGAAACTTACATGTCATGAAATTTTTCTCCAACAAAAGGTAATTAGATATTTGTGTTCATGTACAGGAACGTCATTCTAATGAACAGAAACTCTAATAAGACCAACTTTATTCTCTTGATTTGAAGAAGCTACTAACAAAACTGATAGCACCTGTACACGACTCTGGGTTTGACTACACTTGAAATGCTACAGCAGCACAACTATAATCAACCTCCCGGAAAGGTGGTAGTTAGGTTAACAGAAGAATTCTTCTGTCTACCTAGCGCTGTCTACAGCAGGGATTAGGTGGGTTTAACTACGTTGCTCAGTGGTATGGATTTTTCACATTCCCGAGTAACACTGGTGGGTCAACCTAACTTTTTAGGGTGGACCAGGCCTACATTTAGTAACCCCAGAAATAGGATAAAATGGAAATAGATATTCTTCCACTCCTTCCCTCCACCTATTGCCAACACTATGGACAACAAAAATTTTTGCTTTTTAAAAAGAAAACAAAAAAGCCCTGTTAATATTTTAGCAGACAAGGGGATTTCAAAAGGAGGAACTAAGGCAGTGCAAACACAGAATATTTTCACTATGTAAAAAAATGCTTCTTAAGAAAGCAAACACCATTCTGCCTTAGGTTGTTACATTATGCTAGAACAACAAGAAGAAAGTCCAGATGTTCATTAGCGGTTTTGATATCTCAAGCCCCCTCAATCAAGACACTAGGTTACAGATCTACAAATACACCCAGGGGAATGTGGATCAACTACCAGTTAGTCAAGACACAACAACAAGTTTCCATGACAGCTGACGGCCCCAAAGCAAAGGGGAAAAAAAAAGTTCATCATCATCCTTCTCTCCAGAGTTACCCTTATGCATTCTCCAGAACTGTCGTTGCTGCTCTGAAGAAACAAATACTCGTAGCATTATTTCGTGAACTGGTGCAAATGGAATAATTAATAGAATGACTCAAACACTTAAGATGTATAACATTTCATTCGATTAAAAATTTTAAAATACCAGAAGACAAGGCACTTCAGTGGAGCAGTTTTTTAAAAAAATCGACCCCAAGTACACTCATAGCACACACAGTCCTTTTAGACTCGGGTTTTCACAAGGTCACAACATGGGCCTAACTCAGCTCCCACTGGAGGAATAGTAAAACTCCCACTAACTTCAATGAGAACACAATTAGGCCAAAACAGGGGAATTTTGAAAATTCCATGCCTCGGTTTGTTCTCATAACTCTAATCCCAGGAGGCATCTCACTTCATTTCAAGAATTCTTCATATCCAATATTGCCAAAAAAACTTAGGTTTTTCAACCAGAATAGTGTTTATTTATGGTAGATGTACAACTTCTGAGTCTTGTTTAGCTCAGTGGTAGTACAGCAAACATCTACGGTTAAAGCGTCATGCTCTGTACTATTTAGAAGTCGCTCAGAGGTGAAGCAAGTCATCAGTTTCTAGCTCCTGCAACTCAGGTGATATGGGCTACTAAGATCCCTGTTAGAGCTGAAATGGGGAAAGCCAGCAGATAATCAGTGACAATGCTACAAGTCCTAATATATCATCACCTACTAATGCTAGAAATAAAATACCCAGTGGAACTGTATTGTTGGGTTTCCCTAGCATTGTAATGGTAGAACATATTCATCTGTAGCACTGGAAGACTACAGAGTGTTACTGGTCCCTCAGTCTAACAGAGCTTTTTTGGCACAGTTCCAGAACTGAATATATTAAGTTTCTGTTGTTACAGTGGTTCAATTTTCAGTCCCAGGTTAAATCCAAACCCCACGCACATAGGGCAAAGGCAAGGAAATTCTTCCGCAGCTCAGTGTCTTGTTTGCATGCTAATAGGCAGAATGCTCTTCCAGCTCATTGCAGTTTGAAGTGCTGCGGTCAGTTGAAGCCCTGGGAAGAACCCACAAGGCTTGGGCATGCCTGTGTTCATCTGGAATTCTGTTCTGGGTTGCAAAGCTTGTAAAAATCATCCGCTCACCCCCATTAATGAATAGGGTTTTGGTCATGATGTGTGCTATTTGAAACTTTGATTTTTGTCTGCAAACAAAGCCCACTAAACAACTGAACCCCAAAGTCAAACTGTAGGATACTCTACCATTGGCCTACAAGGAGAAGAATTCTTTTCTAGCACTTCTCAAATACGTATTCTTAAAACAAAAAGGAGAAGCACAGATGATAGCTTCTATACAGTACATGCTAATTCACTTCAGTCTTTACAGTTCTATAGAACAGTGCCAAGACGACTTTTTGTCTGCTTCCTCTCCGTGCGAGAACTTTTCCTGTCTTTTTCCTTTAGAAATTATTTCTAAAGTCTTGAAACAACTGATTATTGTGGCATTTTAATTATCTCATTTTTAACATTAAATTACCAGATCCAAGAAAATAAAAGTGATGGCTATTTGTCAAAAAGCTGGAATTTTATATGCATTGCCCTGTAAAACAAATGACTTTTATTGTGGTTTGGTTATTATGTAGGGTGAGGCACTAAGCTGCTGTGTAAAATGGAAAAAATGCAATTAAACAGGTGGCAAAAGAGACATCAACACTCTAGATAGCAACAAGG
>ML675612.1:12273834-12284142 GCA_007922155.1 Mesoclemmys tuberculata | reverse complement strand
ACTAGGGCCCCCTTAGGTTATCCTCTTAAACAAGATTGAAGCATGCAGTTCAAGATGACTGCTTTTTAATAAACAAAAATACTAAATTTTTGTTCTTATATAATTTCATGGTGCTATTCTAATTGAGTAGCTGAGTAATGCACTTCCAAATTAAACAATCTAGCCTCATCTTGCCTCCACTAGCAAGTTAACAGGAACCTGACTAAGGAACAGGATACATTTTATTACTATAGCCTAGTTAAATGACTTTTGCACCAGTTTAGTTGAGGAATACAACTGAAGGTTAAAGAGAACCTATGAAACAATGTCACATTGAAACGGTCTCTCAACCCTGATTAAAAGTACCATACTTAAACTGCATTTTGCCTTTTGTGGAGAATTTAAGTAAAAAGTACTAAGGCATGAGGAAACCTAGATACACAAATCTATTTGTCTTGCACAAATGAAAGTAGTAAGGTGATTTTTCAGTTTCAAAGGGAGCTCTAAGGCTGATCAAAGGCAAAAGTGAAACTACTACTTAGAATTGTTATTGCAATCTTAAATTTGAAATGCAGAAAAAGTGCAACAGGCAATTAGGGGCTACAGCAAAGTGTGGCAATTACAAGTATGAGAAGAGGTTTAATTTGTCTTATTAAGACAGTGTTATTAACTTTATTCAACTTTGATAAATCTTGAGAATAAAATTTAGAAGGGAAAAAAGTTCAGCCTTTCAGGCTCTCCAGGATTCTTGCACAAAGGGGCTAATCAGTGTTTATCTGAAATGACCTGAATGGGAATATAGTACAGGCTGACAGTGGAAAGGGGAGGGTTGGAAGAAAGCAAGTTGCTCTGTAATTATGGTGTAAGAACAGCCTCCACATCTTAAAACATTTTAACAGGCTCCCTTCATGGGTCAAACCTGCTCACCCTCAGGCTGTATTTTCTTTGCTGCAGCTTCAAACAGGAAGTGTGGTAACTGCTCTATTTGATGATGGCTAGCAGCAGATACAAAGCACAGTAAGCCACAGGAAGAAAAATGACTGCAGGTGCTAATACCACATCTGAATTTAACTAGCCTCTGCAGTTACCAGGACCCAGATTGTTGTTTAAAACGACTTACATATTATATATCTACAAAGTTGTCAACAAGTTTATTTTATACCTGAGCAGTTCATGGGAAATGAATTTGTTAAGATTTAAGTGCATGAGTTCAGGTTGCACAGAGATATCGGCTCTGGAAAGAAAGCTTCATTTTAAGTATTTATGCTTTTTTCACGCCTACACCATCCATCCCATCTGGGTATTGTTGGGGTTTGGAAGACAATGTTGTTTGATAACTGCAGTGTGGGCCTCCCAGCAAGGAAGATGTGAAGTCTGCCAACAGGGGGTGCCAGACCAATCTACTTAAATCACAAACACTTGCAGCTTTTGATATGTAAATATCATGAAGTAAAAGGCATACTCTATTATATTGTTAGGTCATTTAAAGCCCCTCCCCCCGGAATAATTGGCATTTCCCACTTTCCCATGAGCCATCAACTATAAATCAGATTTAATCTGGTCAATAGTGTGCAAGATCACACTCTCTCTCTCTCTCTCTATTTCAAAAGCAAAATTAAATTTACCGTTTCCCCAAGCAGTTTCCAAGGATACAAAATCAGGGGGGAAGGTGGGTGACAAGAACGCAGACGAGACAATCAGGGTCTACCCCAATGCCCTGTAAAATTACACACTAGATGAGAAGAACCACCTCCTCCAACAAGACAAAGCAATGAGAGCTGACCAGAGACTCTGAAGACGGCAGGAAATGATGACTGAATGTCCTTCCCTCTGAAGACCTCATTAGTACCTCATTCAAATGCTTTAAATTACTCAGAACTCTTCTATGAATCTCCTGATTGGTCAGTTGCATTGGGGGATTAATTTAGTGGTAACTCTCACACTGAACTCAAGGTCTCTGAAGGAGAAGAGGAAATGGGAAGTAAGGAAGGAGGCCATGGCTGTATCAAGGACAAATAGCAAGAAGGAACACACAAGGAGAGGTTGGATGGGAGGAGAGCAGAAAGAAGAGGACCTAACAATAGCTAGACAAAGGGACCTCTGGGGACAGTTTATATACTAAAGAATGGAAGTAATAAGCTATGTGCGAGTTACTGCACTAGCCACTCCATTCGTATGTTGAGTCCCTACCTCACATTCTGTCTTCTCGGTCAGGACTGTCTTCCTGCATAGCTGTACTGCACTCAGCACATACAGCACTACTTGTAGTAACATTTCTGTTATAAAAAACCTTACATTTTGTGCTCAGAATCTATTGACATTATTTGCTGTCACAGTCTGAGCAAAACGTAGAAGTAAATTCTAAGAACATAGTTTCTCCATCTGGAAATCTGAATGCATGAGAATTACTACCAGACCAGTGCAGAACATTAACATTTCTTCTTTCAGTGTGTTCATGGTCTTCAACAAGGTACTCCTTGGCCATCTTCAAAATCTTTACAAGCCTTTATATTCAAAACCCACTGTATAAATTAAGAGGCAGTAGCCTCACAGAAATGTCTAATATCGATATTATGAAAGACTAAGAATTCATCAGGGTTCGTTAATGCTACTGTAGCCCAAGGCCATATGTATGGAATACCCTTAGCTCTGAAGAATTCTGAAACATTCCATTCTATTGTTCTATGCCAGGAGGGAGCCCCATACTTACCGCACAACAGCATGCAACACTCTGCAGTTCGAATACTTCTTTTTTTAAAAACAAGGTTTTTCAAATAACCATATTTATCGCTTTTTCTTCAGGTCATTACCATTAGTTCTTCTTCTTGCTTTAACAAGATGTCTTCCCACATTTCACTGCAGAACAAGAGTCCTCCTCATTTTATTGAAATAAAAATTAAAATTTATTTGTAATTCTAAAGTGTGCATGTGTGTATTTTTTAAAAATCTTTTCCTATAATGAAGGGTGCTTGCAACAAACCCAGAATCTCTTTACAAAGATTACAGCTCTTTTTAGAGTTGCGGATTCTCTCCAGCTGAAAGCAGAATTGGTTGCTTATTTACTCCTACCCCTTTCCAAGGTGCTGCACTCAGATATCATCAATTCCTTAAAGAACAATTACCACTTACTGTAGCAACCAGAAATTCTTGATGTACAATGTCTACTAAATTTAAAATTCAGTTCTACATACCAAGGCCTCTCTCTAGTGTAACTCAAAACTCCATAGAGCAGACAATTCCATCATGTGGCCAGACTGGATTAGGAAAGGGATTTTGACCATCAGTAAATTTATTGGAAGTGATACCTTCCTCCCTTTTACAATATTAAAGGTTCTAAAGATGAAGGAGCGGCAAAATAGCCAACTGAAACATACTACCTCCCATCTGTTTGGCCCTAGTGCCTGAGCTACTTCTGACCCGCCTGAGCTGCTTTCATTTCTCGAAATATTACCCAGATTGCCAAGACTTATAGCAACACTGTATGTACACTTGGCCAGCAAATCTGAATTAAATACAGATTTCCTAAAAAAAGAAATGGGAAGAGGAACTAGACCAATTATTCTCTGTTAACTAGTGGAAACTAATTTTAGCCAATGCTCCAAACCGTTTCTTGGACCATCATTTATGATAAATTCACTGGAAAAGTCATATGGAAGAGGCATGTGACCCCGTTCCAAATGCTCAGGTGCTGCTAAGTCAAATAAATGTTGGAACTGTGTTTCAGCAGGTGCTAACATAACCCATATGCTCTGGGAATACTCCTGTACCTGTATGTTTTGGCAAAACTTAATTGCAGAGTCAACTTTTTCTTACCAAATAAAATTGTGTTACAAGCTAAACATGTAATTTTAAACCTAATGGATGTTAATTGAAAGCTGAATTAACCTAAAAAAAACCAAAACAAACAAACAAACAAACTTTGACTAAGACAACCACCGATAATTGCTAAAAGACTACTTCTACAAAAATTGAAATCCAAAAAGCGAACAACAATTGAAGACTGGTGACAGACTTCGTAAACTTGGCTACTATGGAAAGAACACCCAAGTAAAATTCTCAAAAGGTATGGGATGCTTTCCTAGAAGGATTTGAATGATCCTATTAAATGCCTGAGCCTCTCTCTACTTACTTTCTCCCCCTTCCTCCCCACTTCCCTTCCTCTCCATCTCTAACTCCCTCTTCTGAACATTGCTTCTATTCTTTATTTTATCTTAATTTTTCTTTAACTGGTTGGATTTTTATAAGCAAATTTTGTTTGTTTGTAAATTGTGTAATACAAAAATGGACTTATTTTAACCATTCATATTACATATATAATTCAATGTTTCAAGGATAGCTAAGATTAGGTGGCAAATGGCTAACGTATCATGTAGAGGTTTTTTTTAATGTGTATATTTAAAAAAATTTAATAAAAAGTTAGACAATCAAGCTCCGCCCCAATATTTTTCACTCAAACTGATATTACACCCAGATCCTTTCCTCTTGCTGCTCAGGTGGTAGACAGCTGTTATGATGTAGTAACTAATGCACCTATTTTGAAAACAAACTGTTTGCTGCTTTGTTCACATTCCCAGACAAGTGTAACTCTAGTTGGAAGTCCCACTGTTCACCAAAAGGGTGATGCTTTCTAGCACACAGGCTAAAGGAAAAGCAAAGGTTTATTTTTTCTCACTGGTTTCAAGCTATTTTTAAAGTTCTGCAAATAATTTTGTAAGGAAACAATATATACCAGAAAGACCAAATTTACATTTAAAGAAAAATGGTTTTCATTCACTGACATTTTCAATCGGACAAGCTCTTTAGAGAGATATCTAGCAATGCAATTATTCATCTACATACTAAATCTCAATTTGTCTTCTTATACCTAAAATTTACTTAAGACTGTCCCCATGTCCCAGTACAGTACACTTTGGACAACAACAAAGGGGAATATCACTCTTTATTATCAACTGAACTTTGTTTACCAGTTCAATTTAGCACATTCCCACCTCAAACCAGGGATTTTCCAAAGGCCATAAAAGTTTTCTGAAAATTGTGAAGGGGAGGTGGTCAGCTATACTGTAGCTGTTCTGAAAGCTAAATTCTCCACTCAGATGCATCATGCAATAAAGTTAGCAGGAGCTTTATGCATGCATCTAGGGGACTATGGCTCCTACAATGTAATTAGCACTATATTAAAACAAGATCTGTGAATCATTTACTCCCTCAGATCCTGAGGAACCTGAGTAGCAAGTTACTCTGCTGGATCACATGAAAACACATTAATCATAAACAAAGGTTGTGGAGAACCCTAAACCCTTCCTTTTACTTCCTTATTATAGCTTTTTGCTTGCAATTTCTTAAGCCTAATTTCAACCCAAGAATGAAAATTTTGGAGAAGAGATTCAACTAAATTTAGATGACCTTAAAAATTCGTGCCCATAAGTAGTACCAATTAAGGGCCAAATCATGCAACCTCTTACTCATATGGGTAAAGAGAAAAACCTCTAGAAGGTTGACATGAGCATAAGTGTTTGTAGGATCACACCTTTGTCTTTTATGGTGGGTTTTGTTTGGACAAATATGACTTATGTTCTTTAAGTGGGTTTAGGGATTCACTAGTAAATTAGGTGAAAATGTGTCTGTGGGTTGGGAATACTGATTATCCATCGCCAATTCTTAATTTTGTACTCAAATTTCACCAAAGAAATACTTAAACTTTCAGTCATTTTTCTGCCTCGGTGCTTCAAAAAGAGGTTGACCTTCAAATTTGTCAGTGATTTAGCCCTTCATGGCTACAGTTATTCTGAACAAGTTTGAAACTTTTTGGTTCAAAAGTGAATGATGTAAAATGGTGCAGTGGATATGCACATAATAGTACTTTTTATTATTATTAATCTCTTACTGCCTATTCCTAAACTCCACGCCCCGCCCCCCCACCCTCCCCCAATTCTGACTTCTTTTAACCATGCTGACAATCTATTTTCATGCTTATATTTCTTTCAGAATAACCTCAAGTTTTAATGGAACCAACACAACCCTAAAATCAGCTCAGAGGGGGGCTACTAAAGATAACTAAGTTTTACATTTCTATTCAGTGCTAAAAGTCTGTTTACTGACAGAAATATCTAACCTGTAACATTGCAGGATATGAAACCTGGTTATTGTTTTCAATATGTAAGTGCCCAGTCACAGCATACTGTAGGAATACTTAACAGGAGAGCAAAGAGGACTGCAAAAGATGTGGGTGGCGACAGAGTCCTAGAAAGAACGCATAGGAAGAAAAGGAGAAATAGGGAGAAAAGTTTGGCGCACATCACGTAAATGGCAGAGGAAGCTATAACGTGGTTAAAGACAGGAAATCATGTGATTCAGTTCAACGAGAGAACAGCTAGTTCAGTTGGTGGGTAACTGCACTGTTTGCAAGTAAGAGCTGGAAATAGTAAGAGAGCAAGTGTAACTCCTTTTTAAACACCATGACTGTACAAAAGGGTAGGAACAGTCCCCAGAGATTTACTTTGCTGAAGAAAATTTCTTACATATTTTATTTGACCACTTTCTCCCCCATTGTTTCCTGAGTTATAAATCAGTCTTTGGACACCACGTTGCATTCAATTATTTCTATTCAAAGTAGTTCAGCTTCAAAAGGCCTTATTACTCCGTCAAAAACAACCAACAAACTACACACCCCATGCAGTATTGCAGTTGCTTCATTATCTTCCAGACTGGAAGGTGAGGATTATAAAGATCTAATCCATAGAAAACGGTTTGCAAAATGGTTTACTCTGCTTCTTCAAAAACAAACGTTATGCAAATAACATTTGGGAATTATTAACCAGAAGAGATGCCTGGGGTACAAGTAATATACATGCAAATCAAGTTTAACAGAGGGCAGAGTGGTGCTGATTCGTGACGCACACAGATCAATGTTTTACTCAAGTCAACATCAAGCTCTGCATTTTTAAGATTTTGTTTTCATTTTGGGGGGAGAGGGGTTTTCCAGGCAGCAGTTTCCCAGAATAGATGATGTACAATCTCTCATACATTACCTATCTACAAACAGTATGATTTACCGTATATTTTTATAGCTTTAATTCAAGGGTATTACAAAATGGTAGAAGAAGCATGGCACAGAACAGTTGACAAAACTGTACAGGTAGAAAAAAGAAAGCAGGTCCTGGAATTTAAAAATGGAATAAAAAACTTTATTCAAGTGCAACTGGAAGTTGCAAAGAAATTAGTTCTATAAGTCATGCAATACAGAAAACGCAATCTCTTCAGCTATATTTGCTTTAGGAAACATGATCACACATTCTCTCCCTGACAGAATTCTTTCAGTTCCTGAGGGTCATCCCATTATCAAATCACTACATCACAGATGGCAATCTAGAAAGAATTAAAAGAAAGACTATCCTTTCTCCTCCTCAACAGAGCTCTTTCTGAATCCTAACAGATCATTCCAACCAAAGCAAAGAGCAGTGCAACGAAAATTACTGTTACCTTCCACAGCATGGCTACTAATTATTACTATTTGTATTGCAGAAGAACTTACAGGCAACAATCAGGGTACAACAGCATAGGTTATGGTACTGAGTGAAATAGGCACGATGGACAAACTACTTAATGGACTAGACAGTGTCTGCTGGGGGAGCCTAGTTCAATTTGTAATTCAATAAGTCAGGTTAGAAAAATCATTCATGGCATGCAAACTCTGATTTAAAGTGAGTCAAATGCATCAGTGCCATTTCTTAGAAAGGGCTTAGCATTGGAAAGAAAAAGAAAAAAAAATTCAGACCTTAAAAGAAAAATGTCAGCAGTTGATACAAGCAGACCTCACCAAAGGTCATTTTATTTAAACAAAGTTAGTTTACACTATCCCCATTTCTAATTTAATTTACAATACCTTATTCTTGCAACGGTGTCTACCATCACATCTGTTCATTTCCATAAAAATGTGTCATTTGTATTATTGCTGCCAGGTCTTCTCACTTACAAAATAATCTTTTAAAACATCAGTTACAATAAGAGAAGTAAAATCAAAACTCTTTGGGACACAATAAAGTAAATTTATTCAGTCACCTAGAAACTTTGGCTGGGCTGCACATTTTGCTGTTTGAAAAGCCAGCTAAATCACCTCTGTTCCAGTCTTGCTTGGCGTGTGCCAATGTGTACGTTTTAAACAGGAAGGCTGCATCCGTTCACCCATCATGCTTCTGCTTTAGCTTTCAGTTCCCTAGTCCACGAACAACGTAATACTGAATATTTTCTGTTGTAAGGGCTACAAAATCAACAGATTTCTCCTCAGCTTGGCTGTCACTCTCTTAACCAGGTCATCTGTGTATGTTTACTCCCTATTCCTTTCATCAATCTCTCCACTAGTAACTGCTTTCCATGGTGTTCAAAAAACTTGGATGGAAGATCAGACTTTTTAAAATGAACTCCTCCCCTCTCACTCACACACACTCAAAGTAGACACAGGGGATACATTTTCAGAAGTGCCTAAATGACTTGGGAGCCTGTGTCCCATTTTTAAAAAAGTGTGTAAGTCACATGGTAGCCTAAGTCTCACTGAAAGTCAATGGGACTTGGGTATTTTTGAAACATCTACCCATAGAAGTTAAAGACTGACGGTACATATTAGAATAGATCATGCAGTCCATCCCCCTACCAGTGGAGGACTGTTCCACAGACTATATTTCCTAGAGTGTAATCCAGTCTAGCCATAAAAGTTGCAAGCAAGAGCTTGCATCACTTCTCAAGAGCATTCCACAGCTTAATACATCTCTCAATCAAGCACCTTTTCTGAGTCTGTTTTTTCCTTCTCTTAATTTCATCCCATTGACCCTAGTTATAACCCTGTGTACCACACTAAATAATTCCCTCTTCTTCCTTGTTTTTAACACTTTTCAGATTATTTGCAAACTAATATACGTACCCCATTAGTCACTACTTAGTTAAGCTACATATAGTCTTTTAATTGTTCCTCCTATGTCTTTTCCTACAGCTCTCTGGTAATTTTTTATGCTTTTCTCCGAAGTCACTCAACAATATCTTTCTGATCACTTGGAGTTCAGATTAGAACAATATTTCAGGTGCAGTCACACAAGAATCAGATACATATAGGGATTCTTATCCCTCTGCTCCGTAACATATCAGTTTCTCATATTCCTTGCATCTCATTTTAGTATTCACCTATTTGTTTAAGATCAACTCCATCTTGTAATAGATGGAGCAAAGCAGTACAAGCCAGAGTGCTTGAATTAAGCACAAGAAGTATCGGCATACTGGAACATACTGTGGGGCAATTAAATGTAGAGTTTTGAAACAACTGATACAAGAGCTGGTAAGTGCCAAAGGATCTGCAGGGATTGCCTGTTACTTTAAAGACGATAAACATAAGGGGCCTAAAAGAATAAACTGACCAGACTATCCTTTCAAAAAGCTCTGGATGGAAATCAACAGACTTTGCCCAATGTTTATTCTGTTTACCTTTGCCTTGAAACAGGAGCAGGACGAAATCTGATATATGGACTGATTTTTTTCCCCCTAGTTTCACTTTAGCTTCAGGTCAAAATGCTATTATGTAACTGGTTATGGCAACAATGGGATTTCCCTAAACTTCCTACAGCAACACTAGATGAATGCCATTTTCGTTCTCTAGCAGTGGAAATGCCAACACTGCTATAAAAAGCTATGCACAGCATGAACCCCCCTCGCTCTCCCAAAAGGCTGAGACCTTAAAATGCAAGCTTGAAAAAGGCGTGTTCAAGCATGGCAAACTTGCTGTGCTAATCCGACAGAATTTTAATACTGGATAAGGGAAGTGACAAAGACTGTGTTCCATGCACCAGCATCAGGATACAGGCAGTGTGCCTACCAATAATCAAACTGCAGCCTGTCTGTTAGGAGTTATTGCACTTTCTTTTCTGAAAATTTAGATCCTTCAGTACTTTAAAAAAAAAAATCACATTTCAGTAAAGGAACAAAATCTTAGAAGAATCTGACAGAGAAAGTTTAAGTTTTAATATCACACAACTTTAACAATACAATGGAATTTACCCTAACTCTCCAGGAAAAATGGCCTTGGCTGTGCTCCTATAACAATTTTTAAAAAATTTCTCCTGAAGAAATGATACGTTACTCCCAGTGCTAAATGTAACGAGCACACAGCAAGAGGGGAGAGCTTGAATTTATCAAGCAGAGGGTCAAGCAAAAATCCCAAATAATTTCTCCTATGGGAGAGGCAGAGCTCTAAGCACACAAGCCTGGTTTCTACCTTGCACTGTCTCACCTCTATTAGGGCATCAGCTTGTATCAAATAGCTCTCCCACTTCAAGGAGAATTTCCAGC
>ML675612.1:12187307-12273824 GCA_007922155.1 Mesoclemmys tuberculata | reverse complement strand
TCCTAAATACTCCTCAATCTTGCCACAACCATTCCTTGGGGGGGGGGAAAGGAGGGAAGTTATTACTGGATAATCTCTCATTTTTTTCCACCAACTGAAGCAGTCAACTGTTTATTTTTTGTAAACTCTTCCCTACCAAAACAGCATGGGTATGGACAGGTTACTTTGAAGTCTGCTTATGAAGGAACAAGCATTGTAATAATGTGACTAAACTTGTTGATTTCTCAAGCAAGGTGGAAGTGTTATTTGACTCACCTTAAATACACTAAACAAATTTATGCATAGCCAGGATTAACAGCAGCTTCAGAGTGAGATGGTAGAACAGAACACACACTAATTTCTTGTTTTGAAGCACAATCCAAATGCCATTTTCTCCCCAAACCCACCCTACTGTGCCTCTGTGCTCTGACATGTTATTTCACCATGATATATAATGGGCACAATCAAAGACGCTTCGTTTTGTTTTTTTTAAATGTATTCTCCAGTTCCATCTTGAGCAACTGTCAGACACATGAACTGAAACTGATCATTACTGGATCGACGCCTTGAAACAGAGCAGTGAAGACCATAGACACATGAGTAAGACTATGGAACCCTCTCCTACCTGAGAGAAATATAATTTTAATAAGAAAACGGGTAATGCCGAGTAATGAGCACCCTTAACCCTAGTATTGCCAACCCTAATTGTTCAAATATCATGAGTCAGGCCCCGAAAACCATAAAATTGTTCAAATATCATGAGTCAGGCTGAAAAAGCGTGGAGGGACAATGACAAAAAAACCCAAAAAATAAAGATCATGAGACTCGCAATAGAGTCACTAGAGTTCGCAACACTACAAACCTGAGATAGCTACTCTATAGCATTGGGATTAACTACAAATTCAATTAATTGGAGAGGGAAGTTATTTTTGTTGGGGGTGGGATTGGGGGAATAGAGGAGTTCTGATGCATAATACTTACAAATCAACATAAAATGACAGCAGATGTTCTAAGCCTGCTCTCAGGCCAATAACCAGAACTTCTTTTCTTCAGCTATCTACTTGATGGAAGAGATGCTAGATATAACAGAAGAAAAACTGCAATAGAGAGAGAGAGAGATTTGCATACAGCCTCTGTTTTACAGACTGTATGTCATAGACCATCATACAAGAATATAGGGCCAGAACTTGTGTATGGCTGTAATGCATTAGCAGAAACAGGATTCCCTTGTGAGAAAGGCTAGACACAATAATACCTGGACCTAGTACAAACCGGTACTACCTCAAGACTTTCTTCAGACGGCAGCTTAGGTGTTATGGATTGCTTACAGGCTAAGATAACTTTTTAAACACAGTTTTATGATTGAGTAACTTGATGAGATCTTGAAGCAACATGTAAGGTAAATGAACATGATTCAATCTTTTTCTTTTGGAAGAAATATTCAGAAAGAGCAGACACTAATTCTTACAGGTTTTCATCAAAATGTACTGCAAATCACACAGGGGCCTGAAAAAAGAAGATGGGCTCAAAAGAGGAAAGAATGCTAAAACATCAGAAATCCTCACTGAAACCCTTTGGTAATCTATCAGGAGTTACTGGTTGAAAGTGCAGATCAAATTTCTGCTGCTTAGTGTTTCTTTTCATGCACAAAGCATTACCAAATGTAAACCTTAAAACAAAACTGGTCAGTTAGAAGAGATGTTAGCCACTGAAAACACGGATTTAGCTGAGCTTTTCAGTAAAAGGTGTAGAAATACAGACATGGGCATATAGGTAGCAAAAAGTGAAAAAATAAAGTGCATATCAGAGAACAGACGTGTATAAAACGTAACTGATAGTTGAACATTTCCAACACTGAAATGTAACATCCACAGTTACGTACATTGTACAGTTACTGGCCTACTTATGATGTTAACTACAACATGCATCATTTTAACATTTCCAAAACACATTAACATTATACCAAAATACCTATCATCTAGGGAGCCGTTGCTACAGTACAAGAATCAATGTGCAAAAAGTTCAAGCCAAGTGCCTTACCTGTATCAGAGTCTTCTCTACAAAGGCACACTTAACACTCAAAAAAACCCACAAAAAAACAACCCCAGTCACATTATAAGATCCCACCTTTGTATCACTGGTATCGGCTACAAGTTCAAGTTTGGGCTCATCAGATGGAAGTGAGAGAAGAGAAGAGAGATCTGGGTTTGTGGGTCGATCATAGTAGACTATGAGACACCAATGTGATGGGGCTGTGAAAAAAGGAAAATGTGATCCGAGGACATATCAGAAATGGCATTTTCAGTAGAGACAGAAGTATTCGTGGCACTGTACATTGCATTGGTAAAACCTCATCTGGAATACTACGTACTTTTCTGTGCTCCCATGTTCAAGAAAGATGAATTTAAACCGGAACAGGTACAGAGAAGCGTAACAAATTATCAGGGGACTGGAGGGCCTAATCATGTGAAAGACTGGAAGAGCTTGGCTTGTTTAGTCTCACAAAAAGAAGGCTGACAGGGGATATGATTGCCTCCTATAAAAATACATTAGGGGTAACTACCAGAGATGGTGAAGAGCTACTTAAGCAAAAGGACAATGTTGGCACAAGAACATATGACCTGGCCATGAATAAAAATCAGGCTGGGAATTAGAAGAAAGTTTCTAACCATCAGAGGGGTAAAGTTCTGGAACAGCCATATTACTTGCTGAAGTTATTTCATTACATATGAAATGAGTAGTGAGCTGTGTTGATATGCGAGCTCTACTGCATTTAAAAAACTTAGTTCAGTAAACAAAAAAGGCTAGAAGACTGAATGGTCCATATTACTTGCTGAAGTTATTTCATTACATATCTAGTTCAAATATTTATCATGTTGCACATACCTCCAAAGGCAAAATGGGTACCTTTCATCTCTCAAAGGTAAAAAAGAACTATAGATAGATCAAGGATTCTCCTTGTACATTTAATCTGAAAAATACTTTGTCCATCTTGATTCTCCTGTCAGCTGCTAGCACAGGGGAAGTGTTCAAATCCCATGGAAAGTTCTGAGTCTGACACCAGATAACCAAACACTACAGTATGATAGTATTCAAGGCTAACATAGAATTTTTAGGTACTGCACATTAACTAAACACAGCTGCCTAAATTCTGTACGTAGGCAATAGAAAAGAAAGTATCTACGGCACCGGTTTTCAGACCCTCACTTAAGTGTCTCTCCTGCAAAACCAAAAAACCCATGATTTTAAAGATCCAAGCACAGAGGCTCTTAAACCGTGAAAATCACCACCACCTCATGACTGAAGAGTGAAGCAGAGATAAACCTTTACAGCTAAAACTTCATCTTATTCAAAATGTTCTTTGGCAAAGCCTTTCACGTATTTAAATGGCTGATGGAAAACTGGATGATACTGGTTTTACAAGGCACCCATTTTTGCTTATCGTACCAGCTTTGAAAATTTAACAAAAAGGTTCCATTGGAATGAAGTATGACAAGTGCAAATATTTGTTAAGATAGAACAAATACGTTCTGTCTGTTGGTTGGGACGTGTTTACAATTGAATGAAACCTGTTTCAAATCTTAGGATACAGAATCAAAAACATTCACCAAGTCATGACTGGGGGAGGGAGGAGGAAGCACTAACATATCAGGCATTGATTAGAAGCGTAGCAGACAATAATTCTGGCAGCAGCTATCCCCATCCTAATGCACATACTGGCTGCCAATGCTTTGACCATTCCCCCCAACCCACAGATTTTCCCCTCAAAAGTCCAGACATACTTCCCACTGATTATAAGAGCTAGCCAATTCAATTAGAGGTACTTGTAACTTGCTTACAAAAAGCTGGAGGAAGCTTGCAGATGAATATTCAAGTTTCCACTTCCTCATAAACCAAGCTTGTTTACTAATAACTGCATCACCTACAACGCCCTTACTCATTTATTCGGATCACATTATTTTGCATCTACTGGTCTGACTCATCCCATAAACCACTGCTTCGTGTGTTGCTTTTTTGTGCACTTTGCACTAGAACAAGAATCTTTTACCCACAAAACTCAGGATGAAATTAATTTCACTTAACAGAAGTAATAGGTGAATGAATGAATGCCAAAAACAGTGTATGACGTTTACAGAGCTAATGAAATGAGATACAACAGTTTTGCCCAGAATCTGTCTGCTGTTCTATGCTACCTTGTTGAAAATTAACCAGAACAGCACTTAATTTTTCTTTCCTGAAATGCAATGTTGAGAGGAAGCTGTAAAGGAGTACACCAAAAATTTTAAGAGTCACATGAAAGAGTAATTTTCAGTCTCCCATCTCATCTTGCAAATACATAAAACAGCAAAGGCAGCACGAACTTAGGCGGCTGCTATTCCCAGTTTTCAAAATAATTGGCATTGCAGCAACATACAGCTGCAGCTGATGCTTTGAGAACTGTATTGCTAACTCCTAAGAACTCTGCACCATACAAATGAGCCACTCAAGAGGAGAAAGAGCAAAGCCCTTTTTTCCTCTCTGTAAATCTGCTCTGTCTGTAAAGAGGCAATAAAAGAAGATATAAATAGCATGACATTTTTACTACCTTTACTGTACCTTCACAATCAAGGATTTGCTTGTTAACCTTGTTCTTAGTACATTTTCTGGTACACTAAAAGTTTTACTCTAAACAAAACCATCTGCTCCTTAACTTGTGGCAATGTGATACATAATAGACCAATTCAAGATGAATCCAGGTGTGCATCAACAGATGTTGTTGTCGTCAACCTGTTCTTAAATACAGTCCGCACAATATGTGGAATCCAAATTCATCCCTTTCCTGGAGCCTGATCTGACTAACACAAAAATTAACATGAAGAAGTTCAGCTCAAATTCTTCAGCAGCTCCCAAGGTTCCTATCTCAGAAATGATAATATATAAAAGATGAGGGAAAAAAACAGTAAACACTCAGCCAAGCAGAATGGCCATGCAACAAGAAGAGCTCAAAGAAAGCCGAAGTTCATTGTGTATTCAAAGGGAAGATTTTCAAAGTCACAAATGGCATTTAGGTGTCTAACTACTATCAATTTTCAAGGGGAGTTTGGTACCTACCCTGCCTTTTTCCCCCCTTGTAAAGCCACAGAGGATCCTGCTGTGCAGGATGGATGCTCATCAGATACAAAACTACTCCCACCCTTTTTGTGAAGCAAGCACAAATTTTTTAAATGATTTTAGGAATAAGATGTATTGTGAACACACAGGTGACCCAGCTCTAGACAAAAAAATACAAAGAGGCCCAAACCTGATTTACCTTTCATCAACCCGATTAATCTGAGTATCCTTTTGCCAACCATTCTTAGCAGAATTTCTCTGTATTCTTCCCACTCCAATCTCTGGCCAGACCACATATCCCTAAGCACAGCCACTTGATCTGTTCAACCACATCAGCAGCCCATTCCTCAGTTTAGTCATCTTCAGTTCTGTGGTACTTCTGCCTCAATTTGCCATGTTGGGGAAATCCAGGGATTGTCTGCTTGGAGCATTTTTTGGGGGGAGGCCGGGGGTGGGGGACTGAAGGAAGACGGGAGAGGCAAGTAATAAGTGCCAAGTAACATTAAAAATATTCATTTAAATTTGTTGTTTATTAATACAGGTACAGGCAATCAGGTTTTTCAAAAATGGGTACTGGCAAGACAAGATATAGTGAAGGTTAAAATATTTACAAAGGAATACCTTTATAAAAATGCAAAATTTTGGACTGAGTTCAGAAAAAAAATCTGCTAAACAGCATCTTTATGGCTTCCATCAGCATTCTCCTATCTTGAAAAGGAACTCTGACCTGCTAGAGCCTGATAATTTTAAACTACGATGAATTTACATAAGGCTGTCACATTTACCCTGACTTCTATTTTCATTGTATTGTAGCAGAAGATTTATTAAGTGATGCATTCAGAATATTTAAATGCACTACATTTCCAAAGACATACCTTTTGTTTTAATAGCAATGAATATGAGTATGTTTTCGTGTTCAAGGACAGGGTAGGGCTTTGTATTTATGGTCTCCAAAAGCAAATAAAATATTTAATTCTCTGTAGTTCGTTTGTAAAGTTGTTTTATGTTTGGTGGCAAAATTGCAATGATCCTAGTTTTTAAATGTACAAGCCTTTCCTATTTATTCGGTTTCTGCTTAGCAAAAAAATTGATTTTATACAAGCTGAAAAGGAAGGAAACCAATTTCTGAACTTTTAGTATTAGTATTTAGTT
Organism: Mesoclemmys tuberculata; assembly: GCA_007922155.1. NCBI lineage: Eukaryota > Metazoa > Chordata > Testudines > Chelidae > Mesoclemmys > Mesoclemmys tuberculata. The sequence goes on along the minus strand of ML675612.1, from coordinate 12,267,602 downwards.
TTAAATTATACTAAACTTAGTACTGTCTTCTTCGGCATTTTATAAAATTCTGCAATGCACACAGTACTTCTGCAATATACACCATTTAACAATCTTCTAATAAGGTTGAAAAATATTCTCTTGTCACTTATCAGCGTAGAACAGTATGTTTTTATTATCTGTGTTTATAAATATATTTTAACACATATCACATATGTAGCGATCTCTCTCTTTGTCAACACATACATGTCAGATGAGGCCTACCTGGCATCTGACTTGACAGGTGCCACCAGATACCCAAGTTCACCCCCAAAACAGAAAGAAAGCAAAAAACAAAAAAGGAACTTTGAGGTAACTAAGAAGACAGAAAAATAACGGGTTTACTTAATTATTGTACTCAAGGAAGCAAAGAGAACTAGCCATATCAGATAGAACCAACCAGATCAGTGCCATGCTACGGTTCTGACCACATCCACCCTGACCCCACCATACTCTCACATTAATTCCTTTGCCTGGGCAAAGCCAACCTGGAAGACTCTGCCACAGAATGGTTACAGATGTTTCATTCTGCTTATCAAGCAAGGTCGCCAACAAATTTACATGCCTTGAAAGACAAAGGGACTTGCCCAGACAAGATACCTGGACTTCCTATTCAAAACAAGAAGTAACCCACATCTCCATGTGGCCAACACCCATAATTTATTTTCAATAATTCCAAAAAGACATCCCATTCAGCGAGACCACGAGTTATAAAATGTCCCTATAGAGGCTACATTTGTATAGAAAAAGATCACAAGACAGGCAAGGCTTGGCAGGAGAGCAGAGTTATTAATGTTGCTTTAAAAATGCTCTCTTTGGAACACGTACCAGTTTTTGGTTACAAAAATCTTCAGGTATGTCACCATATCATACCTCTATACTTGCTTGTAAGGCAGTTCCTGCCACCCTTTATTATTTAAAAAACATCCATTTTTCATAGGCCATATTCAATGGCAAATTTCACAGAACAATATTAAATTTCATACACACACATTTAATGGCCATCAATCACCAAACAATATATCTCACAATATGTTCAGTATGGTTCTGAAGACAAAGAATTTCTACTCACTCCTTAGCTGCTTCTTGGATGTATTTATTTAATGTATGTATTTAATTCCAAGAATCAAAGAATTACTTGTTCAAAACCACAAATTCAATTAAAAGCAAGCTACAAATACTCTGGAACTTGTATTGTAAAGTACATTTTTAGGTCTGCTTCCAGGTAGAGTCATAGATTTTAAAACCTGAAGGGACCATCATGATCTAGTCTGATCTCTTGTATAACACAGGCCTGAGAATGTCACCCAGTAATCCCTGTTCTAAAACCAGTAACTTCTGGTTGAACTAGAGTGTATCTGTTAGAAATCCATTCAATCTTAAAGATTGCAAGTCATGGAGAATCTGCCACTTCCCTTTAGTAAATTGTTCCACTGATTAATTAGACTCACTGTTAAAAAAAACCCAACTACACCTTATTTTCTGTAGGAACACTGAACTGGGTTATCCAGAACACAGTAGCAGGTGAGCAGAGACATATAGTATCAAACGGGGGAAGGGATTCTTTTCTTGTTGCATTCTTTTGTGCCAAACAACCATTTCACAGTCCCATTTTTCCAGAAGTAGGTTGCAGCAGAAGTAAATTCTTGCCTCCTTAACATATGATGAGACTTCCAGATGACAACTGCATATAGCTTTCCTTTTATGATCACTTGGAATATTGCAAATAGTGTAGGTCAGACACATGAAATGCTCTCTTTCTTTTGGGCAGGAATTAAAGTTTGGCAGAAACATTTCCTAGCTTCAAAAATCTGCCTTGGCATTTTACACTCCATGTATAAATCTAGTAATTCTTGCTTTAAAATGGCCAGTCTGGTCTACACATCTGGCTCCAGTAGTCCAGCAAGCTGGGTGGCAGAGCCTACCTGCCTGGAAGGACATTATACCATTTAAGGAGGAGAAGAGAGAAACAAAAAAGTCAGCAATTTAAAAGAAAAATAGGATTCACCCGACTAACTCCTTATCTGCTAAAGAAACAAACACTATTAACAAATACGTATCTAGGCTCTGACACCACCAACAAAAATCCTGCAGACTTTATATCCTTGATTGCTTAAGGGTGTCAGGTCCCACTTGTCTAGATCAGTGTTTCGCAACCTTTATAATGCCAGGTACTGGCTTACTGTCTTCCTAAATTGTGTCAGGGAGGTGTCAGGGATCGGCACTGGTCCACAGGCTGGTCGTTGAGAAACACTGGTCTAGATTCTTGTATTCCTTCCCCTCCACATCTCTCCTGCACCCAATACTTCTGCCTCCTGAGACAGTTGCCTGCCCTGTGGACTATATAGCTGAGGGGACAGGAGTGAAAGCACACACATTTAGGAGAAAGGAGCAACACACTGAGCAAGTCTCTTTACCTCCCTGTGTCTGTTTCCACATCTGTAAACCATGTCCATGGACAAGGATACTTACCTCCTACATAAAGTGCTTTGAACTTCACAAAGGAAAGTTGTATGCAAGTGCTAGGTATTAATTAATTAAATTATTAACAAGACCTCACTCAGGAAAACAGCAGTTTTCTATGGGAGATCTGCCTCCCCTCCCACCAAGGACTGGTCTGGTTGCTCAAGGTAAGGACACCCAACAGCAGGCCAGTTGACTGCAGTTTAGGATTTACTCCCCTCTGCCCTCTTGTTCTTTCATCTCTTCCCTTAGTGTGATCTCTTCTATCCATGCCTCTCAGGCTCCTCCATGCATGTGCAGTAAGAAAACAAAATAATAATCTGAATTTCACACTTTTACCTAGCTATGTGTTCCAGTATATGAACAATTTAATGATTCTGCAATATCCATGACAAGCAATGAAAATAATTTACAGTTTACCAGCAGTTATTAATGAACAGGCAATGCATATTTCACAATCTGGCGAGTGACTCTCCTGTCACAAATTCACATCACCACCACGAGAAATACTGGCTTAGTATTTCTAAACACTAAATACTGGATTCATGAGACCTAGTTCAGGAACTTCAGAGGGAAAGAGGGGACCAGTCACCAGTGCTATTTCCAAGTGATTTTCCTGAAAGAGAAACATGGAGATCAAGGGCATATGATTTCTAGGTATTTCCTCTTACACTCCAGGTTAGTGAGTTACCTATCTGCACACAGATCAGAAAATATCACAGTGATTTGGCCTGTATATTCTCATCTTAGTGGCTGGTAAACCCTCACTTTTGTCAAGATGAGGCCCTAAATAATACAGACACAGGAGATACAAATATTTTGTTTCTTATCAAGGAGGAGGACAAAGCACCCAACCACCACAAGTACACACTGTCAAATAAGGTGCTCCATGAACATGAATGGGAAGATTCGAACAACGAAATGTAAGTGTAAGAAAAAAACATTTGTAATTGAAATCAGCAACAGAAATTATGAAGTCTATCCAAACAACAGGCAATCTTGTTACAAGTATGATGAAAGTAGGGGGGAAACTGCAGCAACCAACAGTTTGGCTCTCTTTACCAGAAACTTTCAGGAGAGCGTTCCAGTGAGAGGTGGTCTGCTGATAGGATCACCCTAAAAAGTACCAAATCAAGGCAAGATATAACAAAGCCTCTGAGGAGATCAGAAAGATAGGCACATCAATCAGCAGTAGGGAACAAACAAAAACTCAGAAAAAAGCAGTGCTTATAGACTCAGACTCATAGGTCAGAAGGGACCAATATGATCATCTAGTTTGACCTCCTGCACAAGGCAGGCCACAAAACCCTACCCATACACATTTATAACAACCCCGAACCCATGACTGAATTATTGAAATCCTCAAAAGTGAGATTTGAAGACCTCAAACTGCAGGGAATCCATCAGCAAGCGACCCATGCCCCACGCTGCGGAGGAAGGCGAAAAACCTCCGGGGCCTCTGCCAATCCGCCCCGGAGGAAAATTCCTTCCCGACCCCAAATATGGCGATCAGCTAAACCCCGAGCATGCGGGCAAGACTCACCAGCCAGCACTGTTCCCTTCGACGCAGCACAGTGTGAACGTCGTGCAGAGGAGACACTGCTAAGTCGATGGGAGATACGCAAGTGATTTACGTCACTTGCGTATCTCCCATCGACTGCCGCTGAATCGCAAAGGTAAGTGTAGACCGGGCTTAGATAAGCTACACTGATAGAAACTACAGAACAAGACATAGCTAGAGCCCCATGAAGTGAGCCACAAGGCATAGCACTTGTCAGCATTACTACCAGGTTTTTCAGAGTTTCCAGGCACAGGGAGCCGTGCTTTGCCAACACCAGCAAAAGTTCTTCAGACCCTTGGGGGAGGTGGGTGGTTGATCCATGCTCCTGCTGATAACCCCCAGAAAGAACTGACACGGTCAGTTAGTGATTCTGCTAGATAGAGTACACGTCCTTAAACCACGTGACCAAAAAAATCTCCAGGGATCAGCCTGGCTCCAAATGTTGTTCTTCTGCTGCACAAACATGAGAGAACACTAGCAATAACAAGACCTACAACAACCTTTCCAACTAGTGGCATGATAAGAGCCTGCAGAGACTTCTGTGGGTGCTTAACTTTAAGCACAAAAGTAGTCTCATTTAAGAGAATGGGACTTCTCACAAGCTTAGCTTTAAGAATATGTTAAAAAGCATTCAACGGGATCAGGTCCATGTGGAGAGCCTAACTACAAAGGCAACATTATGCCCCTCAGTAAAAATTCACACCTCTACTCCAAAGTGACTAAGAAATAAAAATTATTTAAAAGTAAAGTTATAGGGCTCAGACAGTCAGATAAATATAAGCAAAAAACACCACTGATTTCAAAATCAAATTGGAGGTGTTGGGATTCATATTTTTTTTATAGGGAAGACACAAGATAACCTTGGATCCTGCTGAAACTTGCTTGGGAAGCCCAACAGAATTGGAATGGAGGGAAGAGTTTTCCAGTCACTTTTAAAGAAACAATTACAACAGCTTTGAAATAAATACGTGTTCACCAAGCTGACTTTTACAAACTTGTGCTAGGTCTCCTGCACAATACAGAACTGCTGGAGAAACCTGTAATTACTGAAAAATATATTTAGGGCTGTTAAAATCAATGGAATCCTGCATTCAAAGAAAATATTTTTGTTGCCTTCACACTTAGTTCTCCTTTTGTAAACTGTTGCGTAACAATGTCATTGCTTTTAATTTGTATAATCCTATCCAATGCAAAGTCTGGAGACATAAAGGCTGATTTATAAGGTTTTTGCTCGAAGGTAGTTTAAGTTTGTGTGCCGATTGGTTAAATCAATCTCTTGGTTAATCTCTTCCTCTCACAAATGAAACATAATGGAACAGTGAGCAGCAACTACTTTGAATTGAGATGTTTGCCATATTACAGCTGTTGGAACAGCAAAAAGCACCAGTTTACAGTTACCATTTACCCTTGTTCATACAAGCTGTATAAAAGTTCTCTTGGACTGGATAAAATCACATATCCCTATCCTACATGATCATCATGTTCTGATTCTATATTGCAATATGTACAGTGCACTGAAGCAGTATTTCTGTGTCAGCAAATACAAAAACATTTGTGTCTAACAGATTTTAACTCCTGTCTAGGATATTAGTTTTATTTTTCGGGTAAGGATATGTCCATACTAGAAATGTAATCGACCTACATTAGGTTGACTTACAGCTGTGGCGGTTCATGTCCACACTACCCTCCTGGGTCAGTGGTGCACATCCTAACCAGATGCGCTTCCACCAAGCTAAGAGGGGCAGTGGGTCCCCTCTGGGTCAGCTCCTTGCCAGAAGCCCAGCTACCCCACAGGAAGCTACTGGAGCTTCTCCTCTCCCCGTTCCCCACTGGGCCGTCTCACCCCCGGGAGCAGAGTCCAGATGACCTGGCTTCTCAGCATTCCCCTCCACCCCCCTGCCCGGAGTCCAGCAGCCGTGTCAATTTCATGGCTCCCAGCCAGAAGCAGGATTCCAAGCCATCTGGGCTTCTCACGGGGATCCCAGCCTGGAGCAGAGTCCAAAGCTGCTCAACTCTCCCGGGAAGCAGGGGCAGCTGGACTCTAGCCACCTAGCTTTCTTGTCAATTTCACGGCTGCTGCCATGAAACTGACAAGACAACCAACAACCAATGTAAGGGAGGCGAGGTCTATACCAACACGGTGTCACCCTAACTACACCAACGTGAGCCCTATGCCTCTTGTGAAGGTGGAGTTATGATGTCGGTGTAGTAGTGCCCTTACATCAGTGGGAGCAAGGCTGAAGTGTAGACACAGACATAATTAGGATGACTTAAGCTACTTTATATCGACCTAATTGTAGTGTAAACCAGCCCTCAGATGAGAAGCATAGTCAAGGCTAAGTCTACCCTGCCAACTTATGTGAGTATAACTATGTCACTCAGGGGTGTGGAACCACACCTCTGAATGACACAGTTATACCAACCTAATGGCCTGTGTAGACAGTGCTATGCTGATGGGAGGATTTCTCCCATTGACATAGCTACTACTACTTGGGGAGGTGGAGTACCTACACTGATAGCAGAAGACTCCCCATTGATAGAGTAGCATCTTCACTAAGTGCTACCGTGGTTCAGCTGCACCAGTGCACCACTGTAAGTGCAGACAAGCCCTAAAAAGGAAGTTGCTTTTAGTCAGTGTTGCTCTTTGACAGGACCTTTGCCTCTTTCCATTTGAGTTTTTTAAACTGAAAGAGGTACACAAGCTTTTTCATCGCTCTGCTTTCACAAACCTCTTTCACAAAGGACTCAAGATCAGATGATTACCTCCTCCTGAACAAAATCTCCTTTCCCCCCCCCCTCCCTCACAAGAACAAAAGCCTATTGTGTAATCTGAATCAGCAAGGCAGTGTCACGCAATAGACTACCAATACCAACCCATTTGCTCCCACTTTACCAGCAAGACAACATCATATAGACACAGGGACAGATTCTTGAACCTTGGGTTGTCCTTTATACCTCTGCATAAAACCCCTATCCATTCTGATTTGTTAGCATTTCCCATCCACTATGCATAGGCCTTAGTGACTGCAGAAGAGGAGAGAATCTGGCGCATGTTCTTTTTCTTTGTAGCTCCTACTGAACTAAATTCACTTAGTTTTTGAAAGGGGATGTGAAAAGGTTGGTTTCACTAACATTTCCCTCTTCAGCCCCATGAGTAGATGGAGATAGTGCAGGAATGGTACCTTCACTTGCAGGCCATAGTTGCTGACCCCTCTTGCAGCTCTCCCCACTCATAAGAAGAAAAAGGCGAAGCAGGGGGCACGGGTCACTTGCTGGTGGATTCTCTGTACCCTGAAGTCTTTAAACCAGGACTTGAGAACTTCAATAACTCAGTCACAGGTTAGGGGTCTATTGCAGGAGTGGGTGGGTGAGGTTCTGTGGCCTGCTTTGTGCAGGAAGTCAGATCATATGATCATAATGGTCCCTTCTGACCTTAAAGTCTGAAGAAAAAAGGGTGTGGCATCCCACAGTCAGGTTAGTGGTCCCCAAACTTTTTTGGTTCATGCCTCCCCAAGAGCTGGGGGCTGCAGCTGCGGCCCAGGACCGGGACATGACCAGGGGCTGGGGCCAGTCAGGTCGGGGGCCAGAAGTGGAGCTTGGGCCGTGGCCAGGAGTGGGGGCCCAAGGCCAGGGCCAAGCTGCAGAGAGAGTGGAGCTGGACAGTGCTCCCTCCCCACTTGATATGGGGGCTGGCCCCAGCCCTGCCATGCCCCCCTGAATTTTCTTCTGCACCCCCCCCCCGGAGGGGTACAACCTACAGTTTGGGGACAACTATTTTAGGTTCAGTGTGAAGGCCACAAATGGCAGCTATTCTTTCATGCACAATAAGCTGTTACTTCCCCAAAGCTCTCTGTCTGCCACTTAGTCACAGTTCATTTGGTATAAGGAATTCATTATTCAGACCCAGCTCTAAAACTGACACCCCCTTCTCTGTGAAACCTGTAGTGAGAATTCTGGTTGTTGAATCTCTTTACACAACCGGGTAATTAAAGCCTATTGTATTCACATCAGCACTGTTATCCCAATTAATTCCATACTTCCCATGCAAACAGATCAGACTGCTGAGGACACAACTGAAACATCTCACAAATGGAACATTTTTAGTTAATTATTTCCCAGGCCGGTGTTACAACAAGCATAACCACTTACAATTAGTGCTAAAATCTTGGGAATGTTTTTACTGTCTCCATTCTCAGTAGCCATTACTGATTTGAGAATTTTAAAAAATTCTCCCAACTGAACTCATTACTATCAAGTGCCAACAATGAATTTGGCACCGTATGAAACAAAGTACAGTCTGATGAACAAAGAGTTAATCTCAAGTGAGAGTCGGCAAAATTGAAAATTCTTTAAAGTTTACACAGCTTCAGATATTCTCAAATTCACTTTGCCACATGCACAGGAATAATTCTTACATTTAAAATAAAAATAAGAATAAACACACCTAAAAGGAAGGGCGGGGGGAAAAGCCTTATCAAGTAATTAAAAAAGCCAATTTATTTTTAAAAGCTTTACAAAAAAAAGTTGTCAAATACTCTTCTGCCTCCTTTTCAGAAGGTAATGGTCTTTCCTTTTCTAAACACTTTGCTACCAGTTTCATTTGTTCATCTCCAAAAGTTACCATTCTCTGCCTTGCATTTTGGAACGCTGCCCTGATTCTTCTCTCCCAGGTCTTGTTGCCAGGGTTGCAGATATACAGCCAAATCCTTTTGAAATGCAGATCTTTGGACAGGGGCACAAAGGGTTCCATTATCTTTTCTCGGTGCACACAATCAGTGAGAATAGAGCACTCTCCCATTCGCTTCCCCCCCCCAAGAATCCCAGCCACTCAATCATGACTATTTACATATGAACAGTCACACAAGAAATACCAACCCTCAAGAAGTTGCATGTGTCTACCATAGGTTATTCCAAGTAAGAGGAACGTTCTTTAGAACCTGTTCACCAGATTACATACAGTTTCATGGGATGTTCATGTAAAATCAAATAATTTTTAAAACTGGGACATGATTTATTTTTAAGCACTACCAAGTTTTAACTCAGACTTGCATTTTAAACCAGTGACAAAGGCCTCCATAAAGTTCTAACCTGGAAGAGAAAGTTTGGCCCTCCATTTCAAATTCCTGACCTTTTAAATCATGCATCTAAATCTCTTGGGGGATGGATATGGGAGGGGAGGAAAAGAGACTACAGGAATCTAGACTATCATTTTCTACCAGGGTCTACTACAGTCTACTGAAGTTCTCACCAACTGTTTGACCTTACCCCTGAATACATATTTACAATTGGTTGCATATTGTGGAAAAGTTAACACAGAATTGTCAGAGTCACAACAGATGAGGGGGAATATTTTCTAGTCTGAACATTACAATAGTTCATAATTAAACGTGACTTCTAGAACAACGGCAAGCAGCGGAGTTTAGCAATGTTGGTCCCAGGATATTAGAGAAACAAGGTGGGTGAGGTAATATCTTTTACTGGACCAACTTCTGTTGGTGAGAGAGACAAGAGAACCGAAGAGCAACTCTGTGTAAGCTCATGTTTCTCTCACTCACCAACAGAAGCTGGTTCAATAAAAGATATTACTTCTAGAATTATTAGCCATACCTTTCATTTGGTTGGTATGGTTTAATACTGCTACAACTATATGCATCTTTTCTGTGTAGGTCAAGTCTAAGAGAAAACCTATGCTAAAAAGTTAGGTTGACCCAGCTACATCACTTAGGGGTGTGAAAAATCCACTCCCAAGCAACATGCTTAACCCCTGGTGTAGACAGAGGTACGCTGACAGAAGAATTCTTCTGACGGCCTAGTTACTACCTCTCAGGGAGGTGGATTAATTACAGTGATGGAAGGACCCCTCCCATCACTGTAGTGAACGTAGTGATGTGTCTAAGCAATTTGTGATTTTATTTACCAAGCTGTGGTTAACATCCATCTGTAGGAAAAACATAAAACAAATACAAAAGTTATCAGGGACATGAAAAGGACAACCTTCATCTCAATATTGGCTAGTCCAATCAGAAAAATTATGTTCTCCTTTTTTGTAGCAGGCCAAGATGTTTCAAAATTAAAAACCTTAAAATTAGGCTTTTACAGTAGTTGGTCAACTGCACAGGTAGCTGGATTTTCAGAAGCACTGAGCACTCAACAGCTGCAATGAGCTTGTTGGGTGCTCAGCACTTGAAAAATCAGGCTGCCCAACTATGGATTTAGCATCCTGTTTTAGAAAATTGCATAAAGTGCAACTGACTGAGGCACTGTCTGAATGGGAAAGAGTTTTACCAGTTCTATAGACCGAGAAATTCCACGTATCTCCCTATGTGGACACTTACTCCAGGATAAGAGTGATTTTTTCCAATCTTACCCACTTCCTGTCTAACACAAGCCAAAATGGAAAAAACAAAAACAAAGCCATTTTTACACAGCAACAAGGGTGTCTGTCTGGGGAATCATTCTGATATAACTATACCAGTTTAAATTCACATTTTTCCTGTATAGAAAATGTCTGAGTCAAAACGAGCGAAGCAATGACTGAGACAAAGCATTTGTTTCTTTTACTATTTAGCAGGATTGACAAGGAAAGCGAAGCGTTGGGCCACTTTTAATTTCTTTAAGATTCAGGCAGGCTGCAGTCCGTCAGCTAGCCAATCAATACGCACAGGATTTTGAAGTTTCAGGTCAGCTGCTTGTCCCATGGGCCAACATGTAATTCACATTCACTTCTGCAAACCACTTTGGTAGTTGTTCCAGGTTGACGGACAACAGGGTTAATGCTGCCAGATGTCTGGAATAAAGCCTGATGACAGACTAACCCCAAAACAACAGTCATCATTTGGACATTACTGTCCGGTCATCGATCGACAAAGATCTGTCATGAAACAGAAGAAAGCTAAGAGGTGCAACAGACAATTTGATTGTTGGTCTGCTTGCCCTTCCATCAGTTGTCAGAATTACTGTTGACAGGATGGAACGTCTAGTCAATGTACACTATTTGGGACATATTAATATAGCTTACAATCTTAAACTACAACCATAATGACTAAGCTAAATAAAATTAATGATTAGAAGACAAGCAAAACCAGACAGGAGAACAATCTATGATAAGATTCAGGAGATCACATTTTAGTGTAATTCAGGAACAGTTAGGAGAAGCTGACTGGACTGGAGTCTGGCAGAGACAAGCCGATGTGCAAGTGGAAAGTGTTCAGAAAATGACATTCATACCAATGTATCCAGCGACAATACACCATGAGTTAAAAATGCCAATACAGATGAATAAGGAACTTCCAAAAATAACTGAGGCAAATTTATGGACCTAAACATCATGTGTTGAAAGCCACAGTTCAAAAGAAGTGATATTTTGGGATTGTTTAATATTCAACAAAAGAAGTGACTCTAATATTTTAAAGAACCCGAGGCATGTACATTTTAATAATGCAAGATATACTGCGGGAAAGAACAGGACATTTGAGACGGGAATTCAGACTACATGAAAACGTAATTGGAATCTATTTTGTTCACTTTTAAGGTGGAAAAAAGCAAGATAATGAAACAACGAATTTTTACAAAATAAAAAAGGCACTTGGAAAGGAAAAAGGAAAGTGTCTTTTTCAATGTTCAAAGGATCCAAAAATCTGAAAATGATAATTTTTTAGGCTAATCATTGGGTACCTGAATTTATGCAGAGTCTCTTATGTTATGTACCGCAGTCAGAAATACATAAAAGAACCTTTCAGATTACTTTTCTGACAGGGAATTTGGCAGGAAAAGAATCAAATCACCAAGCAAATGTAATTTTTATATTTTCTGCAAAGGTTAAGTTGTATATAAAATGTATAGTCAGACTTTAAAGAACACAATTTAAAAATCACACTTCTATCTGAAATTTGTTTTATCATCTACTTCTGTAACAAAAAATATCTAAAAGTACTCACTGAAATGTATTAGAGAAAACCGATTTAGTTTTTTCCAGTTTGTTTGTCAGTTCTAAATTATCCCATGTGAATTCAGGCAGTTCCCCCTGTTATTTGTGTATGTTTTTCCATACAGCAACAGAGTGAATAACAAAAAACAAAACAACAAATAGAAATAGGATTGTAAAGCCCCCAAAATTGATAGAAGGGCTCAGGGTCAGGTGAATACCTGGAACTACTTTAAATGTTTTTAGATTGTAAGCTTCTGCATTTATTATGAATAGCACTGTGTCACATATTGTGCCTTGCAAAATTGAGTCCTGATTTTGTTTAGGCACCTAGGCACTATGGCAATGCAAATGTTAGAAGTAAATAAAAGTAATAAACTAATTTTTAAACCTTGACTAGGTATCAAACTGATCATGGATAAAAATTTTCAAGAGTGGGTACCTGACTTGAGAGAGGCCTATTGACTTTCAGTAAGACTTAAGCACCTAACTGCCTAAATTGCTTTTGAAAATTTCACCCCACATCTCCTTTAAAGAATTAAGATTAAAAAAAACAAAAACAAAACAAAACAAAACAGAACATTCAGCACGAATGATATAGGCCAACTGCTTTTTCTAGTTCATTAGCACTAAGGACCCAATTCAGCAAAGCACGTAAGCATGTGGACAGTCCTATATATGGCATTAGTGAACCTATTGCAGGAATCCTGTATCAAGTTCTGGTGTTAACACTTTAAAAGGGATATTAACAAACCAGAAAGGATTTAGAAAAGAGCTACACAAATGATCTGGGGTCTGGAAAACAAGTTTTACTGCAAGAGACTGTCAGCAGAATTTATGTTGCTCAGCGGTGTGAATAACTCACCTCCCTGAAGGAAATAACTTACACTGATTTAAGTGCTGGTGTGGACAGTGATATGCTGGCATACAACATCTTCACCAGATGTTCTGCATCGGTACAGCTGCACTGCTGGACGTGCCCTAAAGCTCAATCTATTTAGTTTATCCAAGATTAAGAGAAGGTTAAGAGGTAATTTGATCACAATCTATATGTACCTTTTCGGGAAAGAGATTTCTGATAACTGTTCTTTAATTTAAGAGAAGGTGGGTGAGGCAATATCTTTTATTGGACCAACTTCTGTTGGTGAGAGACAAGCCTGCAAGCTTACACAGGGTTCTTAGTGCCCAGACCTGAAGAAGAACTCTGTGTAAGCTACTACAGGGGGTCCATGGAAAAGAAAAGCAACATCCTCACGAAGGAAATGTACAATTTCATATAAAAACAGAGTGTATAAAACAACTAGTAGCACATGGTGGTCTGAAATGTTTGGCGGTTGAAAAGGGAACCACAGCTCTAGTTCAGTTGGAAGTTACGATGTGGATGGAGAAATCACCTGGAAGAATCCTATTGCCTGTGCTATAAAGAAGTCAGACAATGGTCCTTTCTGGCCTAAAAAGCTATAACTACATGAAATCTGTGAATAAGTGCTTTGCTCACTCGAGGCCTGCTTGCCCTGAGCAGCTTTACTAGAGCTGGATAATGAGCCATTCAAATGCCTTCCAGAGTATGTTAATGACAGCTGATCAAGGAGGAGAAAAGGAGAGATGGTAGTATATTCTCTGTGGGCACAGAGGCTTCCAGGATGAAAATAACTCATCCACAGTTAAATTGGGCTGCTGGGATTTTGAAGACAGGAGGGGAGAAAAATCAAGCAAGAGGGAAGAAATAATGAGGTAGCCAAGCTAAAATAAAAGACTTGATCTAGTAGCCTTTTCCACCATTGATGAAGTAAACGAGGACAATGTAAGTTATTGTTCCCTCTAAGCAGCCATCGCTAAAAATATCATACTAAATATAAAAGCAGTTCTGGAGATGCTAAAGGAAACTCCTCCACCAAAGTCCACTTTTGCTCAGCTCTGTTGCCTGTATGCAGTAAGGGTCACAGGCATCATAAGAGCTCTCTAGTACAAGGTATGTATAAGCTATTTGAATCTATCCACTGCATGTTCAAAAACTACCCACAGAATCTGGATCTCACAGAAAATAACCCAATTTGGATGCATCAAGATAATTAAGGGACCATATTTTATAGTATTGGAAAGCACTCAAGGACTTTAGATTCCAAGTTGATGCACAGAAATTAAACAGCACATCCTAAGCAACTCGTGATAAAGACTACTAATGCTTTCCACAAAAATCTCCAGGGAAACAGGGTGTATGAATTCAAGACATTAGCTTTCAGACTTCTCATTACTGATGGCAGTCGGCTCTGGGTATTACGCACCACCTAGACTTTTTAACAGAATCCTCATTATGAGTGCTGATGTAAGCCTGAGATACTCTCTTAGCTTTCCCAGGTTTTGTGGCTTAATAATGAAGAACGAACGAACGTTTACTCTTCTTTACATGAATTTCAAACATCAGCTTGATAGCAAAGAACATGGGAATAACAAAAGGCAGGAAACATGTCCAATTTTGTCGAGGTGTTTTTCACACTGCACTAAAAGCGAGATATTTTAAGACATACAGAATGGGAAAGATTATGGCATCATGACTGTACTTTCAGAAAGGAAATAAATGTACCAGGCACACAAGTTTCTGATCCATCTCCAGGATACTCTTATGTCCTTATGAGTGTACAAAGTGACTCCTGTAGTGCCTCAGGAAACACTGTACATGCCTTGAAAATGTAAGAGACATGGCAAAAGTATGAAATGATGAGGACCATCCAAAAGAGTCTCTATGGTCTCTATTTAGGGCAATATTCAGTTAAGCTAATGTAGAGATGTGTTAATTATACATACTTGCTCCAGCAAAAATCCCTTATGTTATAGGAAGGATCCCCCCATAATATGAAGGTAAGACAGCGTATATGTTGAATCTGGATTTCTCTCATCTTCCCTAAAATACCTCCCTTCCTACATTTTGCACAGTAATGTCTTCATATAAGCAGCTGGGGGCAAAGAAAGTTAACAGTGGTTTCCACCATACCAACTTCCTTAGTGCTGAACTTCATGTCTCAGCTTTCCTCTACCACAGTTTACTGTGGGAATTTGGCTCTTACAGTGCTATCTACTCTGAAAAGTGACAATGTAAAAATGACAGTGGAGTTCCACATTTATAGTTCCCCTCCACATATTATCCCTCCCTCCCATGATTCTGCATCAGTTATGCTCTATTTATAAACATTAACAAAGAATTGTCTAACTGGCAGTTCCTCAAAGTCAAGCTGGGTTCTTTCCCGGTCATACAGAAGACGCTGACGTGTTACAGGCATATGAAACTCAACCGCATTTTCACTACATCTGAATAGGCCCAGGGTTATGGGTGCATAAGAGAGGACAGAAACTCACTTCAAATGTGAAAATCAACCGCCATCAAGTGAAAAAATATTCTGTAAAATGGGTACATTTGATATGGAGTAACTGAAACAAAGCAAACATGGAAGCCCACAACGTTATGTTGAGCTACTTTTGAGATTACAATCATATTTTAAAAATATTATTTAGCTTAAAGTGTAACATCCAGAAATTAGATCTATAGGAAAGAAAGTCATTATTCAAAAAATAAAGCAAAACAAAAATAAAAATGTAACAAAATTACTAAAGAAGTTAGCAAAAAAATTAAACAAGCAACAACATAGGTTCTTAGATATAGCAAGCACGCAAATTCCAATTCCAATTCACAAATAATAAACCAAGAGCTAACCTGTATCCTCAGAAAACTGCAAAAAGGTCAGTTTTTGTTTCTATTAGCCAGAGACCTATCCTTCAGGCATGTGAACAGCATCTTGTATATCTCTACCCCCAATCTGGACTGATTTACTGCTTTAATTTTGTAATTCTTTTTGATTTCTCTGTAACAATCACACAAACGTATGCACTACAAACTCTCTGTTAACGTTATGCATGCTGTAGTGAAGCCAAAACCAATAGAAGTTAGCCTTTGAGACTTAAATTTGAAGAACTATGCATTAGGAAGGAAAAAAAGAAAGATTGCAGATTCTGAAATTATGCAGACTTTTCTATGGAGGTAACCATGCATGAACACCGCTGTGAATACACTCTCTTACATTTGGCAGCAACACTATATTACAGAAATGCTGCAGAATCGTTTGGTGCTGGACGTGAATTAAAATAAGGTTTCCTTGATTATATGCCTCAGAAGCTTACACATAAATTCGTTCTTCTCTTCCAAAATTCATTACAAAAAACAGAGTTTAAAAAACTGGGGCGGGGGGGGGGAAGGGAGGGAATCACATTTTCTTCTGAAACTTTTGTGCTTATAATTGTAACAAGACAGACAGGAACACCAGCACAGAAAGATTAGGAGAAAAGGGTGTGTTTCCCCCCCCCCTTTTTCAGTTTATTCTATGCTTTTGTCAGCACTTTGCATATGGAGTCAGTTTCACTACTTTATAGACTGCCACTTGCACTAATAATACAACCACCTCACTGTCACACACTTCTCTGTGGAAAGCTTACATGCAAACTCGTCCCCAGGCTCTCCCACAGGATGCCTATCAGTCATAGCAAAGGCAAAGCTGAAACTAAAGAGACAAGAAGCAGGTGTGTTCACACAGAGGAAGATGAAGGAGGAATGAACAAGACCAAACATACTTGGCACTGTTAATCTTAGTTCACCCACAGTGCTTTCTAAAAGCCAATCAGTAGGGATGCAGAAAAACCTTTATAATTTTTAATATTTTGGAAGGGTGAATTAATCAGAAAAACCTGCACGGGATGGGACTGAGTATCCTAGCCAGCTGAAGGTGATAGAAAGCATTACTTGTGAATGTAAGCCCTTAGAAGCAGTAAGGAATCTAAGTCTTTAAGGACATACACAGAGGACTGGAACACGTTTGTTAATACATAAAAACATTCCTGTTAGATGTCTCTATCTGATGAAGTAATACACATGATAGCAACAAAGGCCATGCTTTTATTAAGCATGTGCATCCTTTTTGATGCATTTCCTCCTCCTCATTCCCAAGTTCAATTAAATTGATGAATTTGAGAAGTTAGCATTTTCCCTTAGCATTTCATATGCTAACATAGTACAACAAAATTATGTTCGCATATGTGAAAACGTAAGAATGGCCATACTGGGTCTGACCACTGGTCCAGCTAGCCCAGTATTCTGTCTTCCAACAGTGGCCTGTACCAGATGCTGCAGAGGGAACGAGCAGAATAGAGCAATTTAGTAAGTGATCCATTCCCTGTTGTCCAGTCCCAGCTTCTGTCAGTGAGAGGTTTAGAGACACCCAGAGCATGGGGCTGCATCCCTGACCGTCTTCACTAATAGCCACTGACAGATAAGTTCCTGGAGGGTAGGTCTTATTCTTTTTTAAACACAGGGGGTTTTTTGTTGTTTTTTTTTTTCTAACTGTACAAACAATCACGCAAACACACTCTAAAGGTGGTATGGACATCTGCCTCAACTGTCCATCAACTTGCCTATCAGAATCATCTTTGACTTACACCCAATAAAAGCAAGATGGAAAAGAGGCCCAGAAGACCTAGATACAATGATTGGATAGCATCAGACACCTGCCAGTCTATAGGTATCCTACCCCATAGCCTACCCCATTTGCCCCAAGCCAAATCAAACACAACACTGGGGAGGCTCATAATGCGTTTGTCCAATCTGCATGAGAGCTAAGCAACCTAACCACACGGGAAGCCCATGAGAATGCTCCTTGATTTGGCAGTATCATTTTAGAACATGATGCTGCTAGGTTCTGATCTCCTTTGTGATCTCATTCAAAATGGAGTGTGCTCAGCACATCACAGTAGACAGTGTCAGCACCTGGCAAGCCTGCTTTCTGAAGGAAGAAATTCCAAGCCGCGTGGTGTGAACTTGCTGTACATTCCGCACAAAACGCCTCAAGTAAAAAAAAAGTTTTACATGGAAGAGTTAATAAAACTTGATACAAATAGAAAGGATGTCATGGAAAATTTCTGAATGTCAATGAAAACAGCTGTGTAAAAATAGATTAGCATACTGAACATGTACCTGACATGTTTAAAAGCCTAACACAAGATGTTCTGCTAGTGCATCAGAATAAGGGCCAGAAAGTAAGCGTGACCAGGCTAGTTGCACTGTACAACCTAAGTGCCAAAAGCAACAGCATATGTGAATTTACAGTTCTTTCAATTGTAATAATTAGTTATACAAAACAAAGGAAATAAAATGTTAAAAGATATGATTTTATGCTGTCCTTGACACATTAAACAGTTTTTAAAATATTTGGGGACAATCTTAGCCTTCATCCTCACTTGAATTTAAATATTAAGAAAACAGGAGTGTGAAACACACACACAACTAAACAGAGAAATCAATGAAAATGTATTTGAATTAAAAAAAATAAGTATAAACCGAATTCTAGACAAAGCATGTGCTGCATACCATAAATACCAGACTCTGCAAGGGCAACAAGACAATCTATTGCTGTCAAAAATTCATTCAATTAATTGAGGGTCATGAAACACCTGGACCTTCTGTCCAAGTTAGTTTGAATAAGACATGAATATTAATAAATCTGTTTTAATGTGGACACAAAGGAGATTTGCATATCATAATTCTGCTGGACAGCTTATTATAGGCCCATTGCCAGAAATGTACTCCAAATACTGTTTAGAATTCATGGAAAGTGCCACGAAACCAGAACCAATCTACTTAAGGTTAAAATCCCTATCATGCTTTCATGATTTTGGTAGCACAATGAATTTTTTTCCCCTATCGGTCATTGACATATAGCTAAACAATTATACTGAAAAGGAGAGAGACATTATCGTCTGGCTGGATTTCATACCTAAATTTACTCCTGTTCCTCTCAGTTATTCACTGAAAGATCTCAATTACTTTGTATGTTAAAAAAACCCTTCTGTTCATTAATAACACTGAATAAATTGCTCTTTGTACTACGTGGTCACGGAAGCTAGTATGGAAGAAAAAAACCATACAGATATTACTGGAAGGGAGTAGGAAATTATTTACCCCTCCCCCACTCTGCAGCGTGAAGGAGATGTCATAATTCATGGGAGGCTGAGCTACTGTATTTGAAGCAGCTGTATTTGAAGATTACAATCTTGCTTATTCACTATGCAATATAAAGTACTCATTTGATCTTTGTACCCTTAGTGTACCCGGAATGTCCAACAGCAAACACCAGCAGTGTATTCCATAGGTGTGGTGCAAGTGATTGTATAAGTGCAGCAAACTATCTTTTTTATATTTGCATTTTAACCACTATTTTAGGATATTATACATTCTGTGATCAATGCTAAAACCACAAAAACTAGCACACTGTCAATACAGCTCACCCAATGGCAGCTGCAAATCTGAAGCTAGACTTAGTTTTTGGATGTGCCTACACAATCAAGTCACTATACGCAGAGTTAGGGAAACAAGAGGATTCACTGGGACACACCTCAAACATAATGGACTCGTTTTCCCACATAGCCTCCTCTTTGAGAAATGGTGTCCAGCTGCTTTTTCATTCCTTCGTTCACATTTCCTTTTCCAGGATAACTTCACGTGAAAAATGGCTACAAACTTACTTGAATAATAAAAAAGGCTAACCTGCTCTTTTACGTTTCTAGTTTCTTCCAGTCAGGGCAGGGCCCCAGCAGTTGCATTTATAAGGCCTAAACTCTGGTTTTGTCCTGATCAGGCAATTATGAGTCCAAGTGTGTATGATCTCAGAAACAGGGTAAGGTGCAGTGCTGATACTACAGTACAGAAGACAAAAAGAGGTTACATGAGGGCAAAAAAAATTGCTGTTAAGAGGTGTCAAACTTCAAAGTGAGATACTAAAATCCATTCCCTTTTGAGTAGTCTAAAGTCCTTGACTAATACACCCTCTCAAGTCTGGATTGGTGTGTCATATGAGACATATGATTGGTGTGTCATATGTCATTTTAGAAAAAGCATAATAGCTGTCATGTTTCCTCTTTATAGTCAGTCACTTCCCCTAGTATAGTAAACTGGAAACAGGCTAGCCACTGAATCCACTACAACATGATTTCATATACAGTAACAATACAGAATGCCAAGATACAATCTTCTATGAAAGATACAAAATGTTATTAAAAATATTTTCACGGGACTGAAAGGCTCTAGCATATCTTGGACAAGAATAGCCTACAGAACATCACATTTTACCAATTATTACTTTAATTACATAAACTAACTGAAATTGGAGAAAATGCTTTTTAAAATGTCTTCCTAAACCACATAGACAAAGAAGTCAGATTAAAGTATTCCTCTTAAATTACAATACTTTCCTGTGTATAAAATAAGTACAGCTAAACCAGGATTTGATAAGAATGTTCAAACATTTCCAGCACTGTTTATAAAATACATGCATTTTTCCTTTTGCTTGCACATACGATTTTATTTTTTAAGATACCAATTTGAAATCACAGTATAGCAGTCCTATTGCATTACTGAACTCCATACCAAACAAGTATGGCACTGGCTTCCAGCTAGTGGAGAATTATAATGCAAGTTAATGTGCTCTTTCCCAGAGATGGTGCCCTTAGGGTTGGTGATGTCCGTACTGTTCTCAAGTATCCTGAAAAGACTCTACATGGAGTGGCACTGGAATTCACTCTGGAGAAAGATAATGTTATTCATAACTCAATAGCTGAGAAGAGATGAAGCTCCCTAGAAATAAAATATGGCAACCGGGGGGATTGGGGAGGAGAGATTCTCATATTTTTAAATTAATCAAATATCAAAATGTCTATGATTCACTCTAAACTCTCTCTCTCACACACACACACACGAGAGACAGGAGGTTTATTTCAGTCTGGAATGCAACCTGGATCTTTTGTTCTGGAGTAGTGCTGAATATGGAATCCTCTCTTGGTGATGTTTTCTGCAAGCTCTTCACCATACGGACGCCACATTCTTCCATTTGGTTTGCTTGCGTGTACCACAGGCAGTGGCTCTAGCAAGCCACCAAAGTACAAGCTTGAGTGGCTAGGTCACACCTCTCTCCCAGAGTGCTATTTTTAGTCTGCTAGTCTGAGCAGAACTAGCACGTCTTTCCGCCCGTGCCGGATAATGCAGGATGCTGATGGGGTGGGTGAGTGCTGAGGTGAATGGGGTTTGGGGTGGAGATGCTAGGTGCCATTGGGTCTGAGTGCGGCGGTAGGTGAGTTCTGTTTGGGCGGGAGGCTGTGGTCTCTCTAATGGTATGTCCGCACTGCAGCTGGAGGTATGATTGCAGCACAGGCTGGCATATTGCTGTTAGCTTTAATTTCGCTCAAAATAGCAGTGAAGATGTGGCATCATGCACTGAAGCCACACTGTTATTTTTAGCTTGCTAGCTCATGCAAAGTTAGTGTGTATCAGTCTACTTACCCATGCTGGGAAACACACTCCCAGCTGATGTGTAGACATATCCTAAGACCTTTCCCCACCTACTCACACAGCCCTGATCTGCTACAGCTTTAGGACTGCCAAATTTTGAGCAGCTCCACATCTTCCATCCACCACTGGCTGGGGCAGAATGTACTGTTTGTATTACACAAATTAGCTCATTAAATAATTTGCATTAAATATCTCAAGGAGCTGTATACATTTTGACACCTACGTTTTATGACAACATTTGTAAGATTTATCAAATACATTTTTTCTTCAACTATGGTCCATTGTCTATTAGTACAGTCCTTGGAAATCACAGACATGCAAATAAGGATTACTGTACTTCAAACAGTAGAAGCAGTGGCATCTTCAAATGTCACTGCTTACAATGGGTTGGTTTAGCAATATTCTAGGATGAGGTGGCTCTATTTTCCCAGGCCAAACAAATCAACTTCAGCTTTGTCTCATGGAACTGGAGGTTGTACACGTGGCTTCACATGCTCTCTCCTACATGCACCTCCATACCCCAAGTTGGTTCCATGCTCGCTCACTATTTCAGCAGTATCACTACAAATGTATGTCTGAAATAACCTCTCCAGATCTTCTAATTCAATGGCTCCCACCCTTTCCAGACTACTTGTACCCCCCTTCAGGAGTCTGATTTGTCTTACGTACACCAAGTTTCACCTCACTTAAAAATCTACTTGCTTACAAAATCAGACATAAAAATGTCAAAGTACACGATTACAGAAAGATTGCTTACTTTCTCTCTTCTACCATATAATTATAAAACAAATAAATTGGAACACCAATACTGTACTTACAAACCCATTGTACTTACAAATGTAAGAAATGTATAGTACATAAAGCGCTATATAAACATAAAGCGCTATATAAGCGCTTTGTATGAAATTTTAGTTTGTATTGACTTCATTGGTGCTTTTTATGTGGCTTGTTGTAAAATAAGGCAAATATCTAGAAGAGTTGATGTACCCCTGGAAGACCTCTGTGTACCACCAGGTTGAGAACCACTGTTCTATTTGAATTAGTTATTACAGGGATGCCATCATTGTATTTTCACTAACATTTTCCTTTTCATCACTGAAAGAACCACTATTGGGTTTGGTAAACTATTGATAAACAAGTACGGACAGCCAAGGAGCAGCAGACAGGTTGTTTCTCTCTGTGACAGTTAGGAGGAAGGAGAGCATCTGCTGAATAGAGGAGGCAGACTGGGGTGTATGATATCAGTTTATGGGGTGAGGAAGCACCTGGAAGTTCCAAAGGAAAAGTACCATTTGTGGAGGCAAAGCTCCATCATTTCCCAAGCAGGCAGCACATGGCAAGAGCCAGCTGGGTCTCTTTTCACTGACTTCTGTAGACATTCAGTGTACAGGCTCTGCAGGACTCTTCTTCCCTGGTCGGGCTAGTTATATTTATTATGAAGAGACATTGGCTCAGCACAAATATAAGGAAAACACTGACAGGGAAAACAGCAAGTTCAACGGTATTTTTCGGTAAGAGGAAGGATGGATCACGTAACTAATAGAGGCAATAACAGAAGGGAAACACATTGCTAAGTACTTGGCTCTGGTAATGGATGTACTGCAAGTAAGGAGTGGCCCCACTGCAGAATGAGATTACTGAGGCGGAATAGCCAATGGATTACTCACACGTGCTGATCAGGCACAAGGATAGAAAAGCTGTCTTTGAACAGCATCGACCAATTACATTCTGACCTCCAATGCCAAAACTCCTTTCCAATATGTGAGTGTTGCTATGCTGTGGCTCAACAGGCAGAAGGGAAATAGAAAAAAAGACCAAACCCCATACTCATGCACATTTAAAGGTCATATTAACTGCCCTGTTAAAGAGAACAGTACTGTCTCCCGAACATACTACTCTTGCTATCCTTTACACAGCCCTCGCATGGAACAGTGCAGTGTTTTGTTGACTACTCCTTGTGCGAGACCTTTAATCTTTTCCTACTCTGCTGCTGTACTTAGGACATGGGCTAGGCACAGGGATCTCATTGTGGTAGATTGTGATACATTTCCCTGCTGATTCGTGTTAAGTGTCCTGGATGTCATACTTCACTCAGTTGGCCCCTGCTCTCAACAGTGGGAGTCCTTTCACTCCAGTCTGTCTCTCAAAATCTTTTAAACCGAACAGAGGTAGCCCTTGGTATTTACATAATTTTGTACAAGGGTTAAATGAAATACTCTGTGTGTATGAGGATAAACTTATTAGAAGACTGTAGGAAATTTGTAGCCTAAGTAGTAAGGGAAGAAAAACCAGATGCACCCATAGTAGAATGAGAGGTATTTATGACAAAGGAAAGAACAGTAGAGCTGGAGAGGTCTGATATGGAGAAGAGGGCAGGAATTTGTCTGGCCAGTAAGACAGAAGCAGAGGAAGCTTTAAGCACAGAAGTTTTCTAGTGAGAGGATAAAAACATGGAGGGTAAAAAAAAACAACAGAAGAGGATTAAAGAGTGAAGTTTCAGGAAGTGGCTAAAAAGGCCTTTGGCTTTAGGACTATGCAATGATCAAACAAGAAAGAACACAGAGGAAAGAACTAGATGAAGAAAGGGAGACTGTGGAGATAGAAGGAATTGGAAGAGGCATACAAAGGAGCATAGGAACAGTTGTCTCAAAAGCCACAGAGAGTTGGTGCATATAATTATATTAAAAAGCCAAGCAAATGAAATTTTGGAATATAATTTCCCTAGAACTGAGAGCGCTAATAGTCAACCAACTACATAGGGAAGGACAAAGATAGCTGGCTCAGGTCTATAGCAAGCCATCCAGAAATGAGGTTCTGAACACTGGTTTTGCACCTTGAGTCACAGAGTGAAGCAGACGGCAAGAACACAACAGACTCACTAACAGGGGCACATGGGGAAAGGAATTGCAATGGGTTCATGTTTGGGAGATTCATTTAACTTTTAATGCATTACCATGCATTTTGAACCTTGCACCATGTAGCAGATAGAATCAATCACAATTATTAATAGTCCCTTCTCTGCACAGACACTTTCAGGTTATTGCCATACACAGTCAAGTTGAAGGATAAGAACGTGCATTTTATGACAAGTCTCTAAAGTGGGGTGACCTCCAAATAAATTATTGTTATGATGTCCCCCTAAGTGTTTTTCTTAAGGTGTAATGCAAGTGGTTCTCAACCTTTCCAGACTACTGTACTTCTTTCAGGAGCATGGCTTATCTTGCATACCCCCTAGTTTCATCTAACTTAAAAACTACTTACTTACAATAGAAGACAAAAATACCAAAGTGTCACAGCACACTATCACTGAAAAATTACTTACTTTCTCATTTTGTCTGTATGAAATTTCAGTTTGAACTTTGAGACTTTGCTAGAGCTTTTTATGTAGCCTGTTGTAACACAAGGCCAATATCTGGATGAGTTGATGTACCCCCCTGGAAGACCTCTGCGTATGCCCAGGAGATGCATGCCCTGGTTGAGAACCACTGGTATCTGGAATGACTGGTAGTACATTCAACTGCTGATTAAATGTTTCAATATTGTTCGGCGGCAAGTCTGTGGTTAACCAGCTACAGCCCTGGATTCAGCAGCTACTCAACAAATTCAATAGAAAAGCTTACTAAATCCTGGAAGTTGCTTAGGGAGACTTGCGTTTTCACAATGGACCTCCGTTTTTGCTGAGATTTCAGTTGCATGGATGGATGGATGGCTTTTTAGACATTGGCTGTGATCTGAATTCCATAACTAGAAGAACTTTGGCTCTGGCAATGAAATCAGATCCGTTGGTCTGGACCCCGGCACCCATATGGAGCCCAAGTGAAATCAACAAGGGAGCGGTCATGTTAGTGAATTGGATTGCAGAACCAATTATTACTCTTTCTTCTTCCTTAATATGCTCACTGCAGAATCTGGCTGCTGATATGCCACCATGTAATAACACTGCTACTGTAGTGTGTACCTTAAAAAGCACTGTGTTTATATTGCTGGGTGACCCTTAATTCTGCATAATGTAAGATAATGCTTTTAAAACAGAAAATAAAACTGCATTCACGTTTTAGGGGGGAGGGGTAATGTAATATTTTCAAACCTATAGCAGATGTGCCATTGTTTTCCTTTTAAAAGGGAAAAATAGGCTAAGTAAAATACTAAATGACTTCACACAACATGTACATAAGCTGCAATATAAAAAATGTTCAAGTCTTCGATGTCAGCAGGCGAATACAGAACAAGCAGAGCCAACTTCGTACAGTGATATTTTATATAAACCAGAGGTATGAGACCCACGCCGGTTCAAATCATCCTATGACGACTGTTCAGAAGCCAACAGAAGTCATGTTGGTGGTCTCGGGCAAGTTCCTACTGGACAATTTAATTCACAAAGCCACCATAACTGCACCTTTTAATGGTCTTAGCAGGAAGGCCAGGAGGTAGGTGGGTATGCAAATCAGACCACCCTTGCAACTCTTCTGGTGGTTATTTCAGGTCAGGGTTGAGGCTCATTTGTTTAAGTGTTTGCAGACTACTTTACAGGTACAGAATTGAGAGCAATAGTGCAAGCTTCCTACACCACTCGGCCTGCTTAGTAGTAATATAAATAGCTATCAGTAATCATTAGATTTGTGCAGCACTTTGAAGCCATACATCAGCGGAAAACATCATTCAGATCTAATAATTCAAAACGTTTCACAACACTAAATACACAAAACCAGTGATTTAACAAAATTTTAACCTATCACAAATATTCTCTGACAATGTTTGCAGACATCCTAAACCTGTCAACCTGACGCCTGCTCAGACAGACAGTCATTTTGCTACTCAGTCCACAATAGTTTAAAAGCCGTATCAGCTCATTTGAAAAGTTCAGTAACAAGCAATTTGTCAAAGCAAAGAGGACAAAATGGAAAACAAGATGGGAAATGAGATACGGAGTCCCTTAACAGGGTGCAACAGCATAGCAATTAGTGGGGTGCTGTTACAGCAGAAACATCCACCCTTTTAGAGAAGTGGAATACAGAACACCACAAGCCAAAGTAACGATCTGAGTAAAGCACCACAGGTTTCACTATGACTTGTGACAAACTGGACTGAAATGTGTCAGTACAGAAAAAGAATGGAAAAGAATCCATTTGAAGAATTTCATATGCAAAAATCAATCCCTCTCCCTCCCCCAAATCCACTCAGAAATGTTGCATAATATAATGCAGGGTTCAATAAACCAGTAGTTTTTATACCGATTTGGAAAAATCAAACAGATTCAATTGATGCATATCATGTTATGTCAAAACTACTCAAGTCCTTGCTCTGAATATGCTCAAGACACTTCCATGTAAATAAATTTCTGCAGGCTTTATTTTCTGTATATGATATTCGCTTTAAAATGCATGTCTACCTTCTTTTCTTTCTTTTTTTCTAAAGAAGAGTAAGCCAGCTCAAGGGACAAAATAAATGGCCAAATACAAAATACTCTTAATGCAGGGGCTTCAATCATTTGGCCTCTTTTTTTTTTTTTTTTTTTAAAAAGACCATCAATCAGACATTTTGGTTACACACAAAAGGAGAGTAGTAAGGTAAGGTAGGAAGATAAAACAATAGTAAATGTTACAAAATAAACCATAAATTGTCTGTAAAAAGCTGAATCAACAAAGAGTTACTGAACATGAAACATGAAATCAAGGGTTAGCTCTGCATCTGCTGAATAATGGTAGATTTTAATGCATAAACACCCCAAACCTGTTCTCACTGAAGTTAATGGCAAAACCCTGCTGACTCAATGGTTGTTGTACCAGCCCCCAAGCAAGCACTCTTTTATAGAGCAATGGTATATAGCAAGAGCAAACTTGAAGATGATTTTCTTCAAGAGGCTTAAAGCAATGCATCCTTTCCTTAAATACAGCCTGAGTGGCAGTCAGCGCTGCTGGACATTAGGGAAAACTGTAGGCACTTGGAAGTTGAAAGATGTAAAGAGATCCAGGAAATAGTTAATAAAATAACGTACTCAAAATATGTCTTTTAAAATCAGTTTTTAGAAACCCTCCTCCGTGTGTCAGGATCTCAATGTATTTAAGGCCTTTAGGAGGGCTGAACGAATACTACAGTATATTGTACTTCCCAGCAGGGGCTTGAGGCTCATGCAACAGATTAGGCCTGAGAAGTGTAATTCTCCTATTAAAAGCCATCAACATTCAGATAGTTTCAGCATTTTTAAGAGCTAAATTCCAACATTATAGAACTTACCTTTAAAAACGAACAAACAAAAACACACCCACACTTTGAAACCACTGAGTCAGATACTGTCACATAGGACCTGAATAATTAATCTCAGTCCTAATCCGTCTCAATATAGTATTTTATTTTCCCTTCTCAAGTAAAACAAACACTTTCCTGGATCAATTTTTATGCTCTGCTCAGTGTCAGCACTTATGTCTGCCTATACGGAGAATTAATGGACTACACTGCACAAACACCACTAGCAAAGGGAATTTGAGAGTTCGGTCTCATAAATTCAGCCAGGTCAGGTTTAAAGTCCACTTATATGCATCTTAAGTTAAAATCTGAATGCATCTGGCCTAGTTTTTACACTGCAAAAATCCAGGGTGCGCGCTACCCTACCTGTACAAGTGTCTGATTTTAAATGACAAAAAAGGAAATTCTAAACGAGGGCTGACAGTCCATTCTTAGATCACTGCATTGTGCAACAATACTGCAGCAGTTTTAAAACCGTTTTACATTTTAGATCAGTGCTGCAGCACCATCTCATCCTGATATGCCTACAAGATAAAGAAGCCTCTTTACTGTAGTTTCCCCCTCCCCTACTTCTTTGGTGAAATAATATGTAACATTTTAAAGCAATTTTTTTTTTTTGCATTTAGAAGGATCCTCTCAAAGCTCTGCTACGCTGTCATTTGGAAACCTATTTCCAAATGTAGCACCTTTGCCTGGAAGTTGTAAAAACACTAAGAAATACGATTCCCTTCAAGTTGGGCAAAGCCTACATTAACGCATGAATATGCAATCCTATTTGACCTAAGAAACTAAAATCACTTAAAATTAAGCATTAGTATTGTAGTTCAAATAACCCTCAGCATGTCTGCTTCAAATCATACAGAGCCCAATAGGCTGGTCTTTTTGGTTGTAAATTAGTGCTGAGAAAAACAAAGCCTCCGTGCTAATATAGAACTTGAACCCTCAGCACCTGCCATTTCTAACATGCACAATATATTTGAGAGTCTCAACATATTTGGAAAAAGAGGTAGTGTTGCACTGTTTTTTAAACAGATCAATATTTAAAGTAAAAATCATAAATATACAAAAGTTACTTCCTTTAACAAAAATCAGCAAGAACAGGATTCCATCTAATATGTGCTAACTACACAGTCTCATCACTAAACAAGTGTATGATGTGGTCTTTAATAAATCAGTAGCTAAAAAATTGCTCCATTGCCTGAAGAGATTCACAGCTTCCAAGATCTGCAACCTGTTTTTATGAGATAAAGCCTTTCGTAGTCATCACCTTTCTAATTTGTTCTCATGGATGACAGATTAACTCTTTAAGAAACAAAAGCTCTATGCTTTTTCAATGAAGGAAAAATACATTTTAATAATGAAATGGTGCACTGCAAGCAACTAAAACAAAATGAACACCTCTACCAAAAATGCAATACACTCGGAGTTTAACACATACTGTTGCTCAAATGGTTCTACAGTTGACACTACAACTCAAAGAAAATTTGATGTGCAAGTTTGAAAGGCACCAGATTCAAAACATTAAGATACAAATCTGGATAATTTTTTGACGTAGCAATGGAAGCTCTCCTACAATGCCCCACCAAGGTGCTTTGAACCCAGATATGCAGAGATCACTTTTAGAGGTCACACTCCATAACCCAGTTTGTTCTTACCCCTCTGATGGGATTGCTACAAAAATTCAACATATTGGTGGTTTTGTAATGGGGTTATATGTCCAAAAAGTAGTGGATTGGGACCTCCTACTCATTCCCTCAGGCCACCCAATGTGCAAGTCGCTAAAATACAGTCAGGATTTGAACCAGTATGAAAGGCTCTGCATAGCCCAACCTCTACAGAGAGGTAAGTTTCTTTTAATAGTAAACTGCACTTATTTCTTAGACTCATTTTGGGGTTTCAGGTTAATTTTTATTATTTTTAAAACATGGCATACATTTTGCTTTCATTGACACACAAATTCTTCACTAAATTCAGATAATTTTTTCCACTTGGTTCAAACAGCAAGGTTCCCAAGGCCACCTGTCTAGACACAACATTTTCCCTTAAAATGTCTCACTGGTGGAATACTAATATAGACAAGTTGACGTCAACAACAGACAGGCTATGTCTACACAACAGATCTTACAGCAGCACAGCTGTACCGCTGCAGCTGCACCGCACTAAGGTCTCCAGCGTAGCTGCTCTGTATCAATGGGAGAAAGCTCTCCTGCCGGCACAATGAAACCACCCCAATGAGTGGCGGTAGTGGATCTCCTGCCGACATAGCACTGTCCACACCAGTGCTTTTGTTGGTGAAACCTACATCAGTCGGGTGTGTGTTTTTTCACACTACTGACCGATAAAAGTTGGGTTTTTTTTGTTTTGGGTTGGGGGGGGGGGGGGGGGAATGCAGAGGCAGAATGGACACTGATCAGGACTCATTCCATATCCTATGGAAGGATGGGAAACTTTATGCACACTGACATACCTATAAAGCAAGAATCTACATTTTAGGGCGTGACTTGGCAGGATTTCAACAAGTGATGAGCTGCTACTACAACTGTAGCCTTTTCAATATGTAGCTCCAGTTTTAGAGACATCATTCTCTATGCCAAGGTTTCGGAAACATCTCTCTCAAGTTCTTAGAGTGCCAGTAAACAGAAGACTTTTCTTTACGAGTCTCACTAAGTTTTGATATGCCATTGTCCAAATAAGGAGAAAAGCCAACCATGGTCATCTTATCTTTGATTTTGTGAGTGGATTAGCTGCAGGGTCACAGTAAATTAGACACAGAGGTTTTGGTTTTTATGGTCATTAGCAGCACTGGCTACATCATCTTATTAATTAAGCCCAAAGAGCCACATACTTCAAAGAACTGGCAGCTCCTAGGCAGTGAGCACATGTAATACTAAACTCAGCTTCTGACTTTACCCTTCCTCCCACACAAACATTACCATGGTGATGTGCAACATTTGTTGCCTGGAATTTCAGAGTAGCACTGTCTCTAAAATGCCCTTAGTATTTTTGACTAGATGTGAATACAAATGAGGTTACATTTAAAGAGACGAGCCACAAACAATTTGATAAATACCATCCTATGACAGACCACGCTGATTAAAATATCTTTTAAATTTGACCTAACTGAGCAATCCTCTACACCACCTTTCCAGGTGGGGTGGGGGGGGAAGGAATTAAAATAATGTAAGGAATAAAGGAAATCTGGCTTGAAGAAAAGCATCCAAATTATTCTCTGCTCCTCCCGAGTGTAATCATCACCCCTTATTTTATTAGAAATGCCAGTTCTTGAACGTCACACATTTTCTTTCACCAATTCTTTAGACTTGTTTGTTCCAGAAAATGGATTATCTGAGCAATAGAAATTGAGCACAATCATTGGAACTTCCAAATACTACTTCTTTGCTCAACGCCAAAACAAGGAAACAACAAGGCTCTCTAATCATCTGAATGTGTTGCTTTGCTGGCACAGTCTTTAACTAGAGGCATATATCTGTGTAGATTGTACACTGTTTAGGTTGTGAGTTCCTCAGAGCAGGAATCATTCTTCCTCTTCATTTTGTACTTTGTCATAAATAAAGACAGACAAGCCAGTGCATGCCATCTCTATATGCAAATCCTGACTGGCTGTGCATTGTTCAGCTGGTGGGACAATACTGTCTGGCCTCCCGAGAGGACTGCACAGCATTACCTTGCATGTGAGGTCACATCTCATGGAGGATGCCATTTTGGACCACCTAAGACAGGCAAGTGAATTGTTGCATGGCTTACTAAAACTGTCATGCCATGGCAAAAAGCAGAAGTGGAAAAAAACAAACTAGAACATTCACCCACCATGACACAGAGTATAGGCCAAGTGACTAGGAGCCAGGTGATCTGGGACTGACCTACTGAATGACCCTGAAAAATCACTTAACTTCTCTGTGCTTCAGTTTTTCTTTCTCCTCCTCTGCAAAGCACTTGGAAAGCTGCAAGTGAAAACAGCTTATTATAATATTTTACCCCAATATTTATGAATGTGCCTGTGTATAACACGCCACAATAACTCTTATCCGTCATTGCTAACAATATTGTACCAAATAAGGCTCTGATCTTGCAAACATTTACATGTGTTTAGCTTTCTGCATGTACACAGTCCCAATGAAGTTAGAATTAACAGCTGAAATCCTGGCTCCACTGAAGTCAATGGGAATTTGCCATTAACTTCAATGTGGCTAGGATTTCACCAGACGTACAGGTGAGTAGTCCCATATAAGTCAAAGGGACTTGGTGGGAAAGGACTATAGGGGAAGACTGTGCACTAAAATCTTAGATACAAGGCAAGACTGAGCCTGTATGTTCAAGTGGGTAGGTGCGAAGGTACAGTTTCCTCAGAGCCCTCATTTCTCAGTATTGCCAGTAGCCAGGTCCAAAGACAACTGGGAACCAGCGTATGGTGAACCCACACTGCAGCCAATTAAATTAAGCAGTGGTACTGGTGTACAACCCCTCCAAATCCACCTCAATGCAGGCTTAAAGCCACTAACTTGTCCCAGTATCATTAAGAAGCTTTACCTACCACAAGAAAGTAGTTTTACTTCTGAGCATTCTTCCTAATAAAACAAATGACAAACTATGTCAATAAAGCCAGAGGCAATTGAGCTATATCTCTGCAAACAGAGGAAGGCCATAATTTTTATATTGAAATAAAGGAACCTGATGAAATACAACAGGCCTGGCTTGGACTATTAAAAAAGTCCATGCCACACGCAGATTCAGAGGAGTGCATCGCCTGAACACTTGTGTTAAAAATTTCATTACAAATATAAAATGTAAATAGTGACTAGAGTTACTGACCTAGAGTTCTTTGACCACCCTGCAGACCTCTCCAACGTTTATGGTGTCTTATTGGAACCATCCCCTTTCAGAAACATAAGTGTAGTTTTCTGTATCCCGTAATACACAGCACTGTTTTCAAGATACCACATACACATCAACGTATGCTTGAGGAGGATATGCTACACAGTATTCGCAGGAAATATCAGAGCTAAATATGAGTTTTATTTTAAAACATTTAGTTATAGGTAATTTCAGCAAATATGTACAGTATCTGAATTTACATTTTCATCTGTTGCTGGTCAATGTCTCAAGTGTTGTCCTCAAAATGATGTCAGATGAACTACTAAGTGAAACGCCCATGTTTGCCAGCAGCATTACAGCCATTCTGGACCATGGCATCTGTTTATAGTGTTGAAGTACTCAAGACCAGAGTTTCTCAAATGCAGCCACCAGGGACTTTTCTTGCAGCCACTGCCTCCTGGGCAACGATTGGGGATGTGGGGGTGCAAAACAGTGGCTCCGCCCTTGGGGCCACCAGCAGGGGTTGGGCACTCCTCCCCTGTGGAGCCACAGGGAGCCAACAGCTGTTGTGAGTTCTCCACCTTCCCAGGGATGGTGAGGCTTGGGCTTCTGGCTTCAGCCTTGGGGTGGCGGGCAGTAGGTTCCAGCTATGTGGGGCAGGCTCCATCCCCCAGCCGCAGGGCTTCGGGCTCCGGCCCCAGGCTCGCCAACCCCCCTCCAGCACCTTCAGCCCCCACT
This sequence comes from Mesoclemmys tuberculata, assembly GCA_007922155.1. Lineage (NCBI taxonomy): Eukaryota > Metazoa > Chordata > Testudines > Chelidae > Mesoclemmys > Mesoclemmys tuberculata. The sequence goes on along the minus strand of ML675612.1, from coordinate 12,234,440 downwards.
GCCTCCTATGGTCCCAGGATCCACCTGAGTGGCACTGTGCACTAGGCTCTGGCCATGGGACCCTGGGCTCTGGCCCACTAAGCTTTGGGCTCTGGCCTCCAGCCTCTCACCCCCTCCACCCCAGTCACTCCTGGCCTCTGCTACATCCTCCAGCCCCAAGTTTTGACTACTCAGTCATCGGGCTCCAGTCCCACAGGGCTTCAGACTCCAACACTGGTCTCACCGCCCACCGCACCACCCCTGCCTGCCCCCTTCCCCCCCGCACCCTCCCAACCCACCTTCACTTCGAGAGCTTAATTTGTCCCCTGGCTTGCCAGGGCTGAGTAAGTCTGCTGTGAAAAGTGTTATTTGTGTATTTGCTAATATCACTTAACTGCCTCCCAGCTACCTAGCAAGTCTGGTGCTGTGAAAAGTGATCTTAACATACAAATATCTCTTTTCACAGAAGCAGATTTACTTGCTAGCAAGTCTATTTTTTAAAAAAAGCAACTAATAAAGTTAAAGAAACAACAACAAAAAAGAACAAGAACATGCAAAGCATCTTATTTGTGATTCTCTTGTGTTTAGGTCCAGTAAGGAAGAGACACAAATGCACATTTTTTATTATTGAATCTGCAAAAAAAACCCTTAAATAAATAAATTACAGTGATTTGGACATGTATATGTGCATAATTATTTGTTTTTCCTAACGTTAAGTATTTTAGAAAAAATTGTCAGAGCGGCCACCAGCAATAGGCCACCAAAAATTTGTTCAAGACCATTCTTTACCCCCAAAATATTTATTTTCCTTAATGTCACATTTTTAATGCCTAATGGGATAGAAAATATTTTTGCTACGAACTCAGAGCAGCACAATGCTGGAAAAGGAAACTGACATGCTACATCTAAAAGATATGTAAATATCTACGATATCCACCTTGTCACCTTACAGCTCTGTAAGATTCCACTCTCTCATCACACAGTTAATGGAGGGAAACGGGCCATACTAGAGAAGAAATAGCAGTTGAGTTTAAAGTTATATGAAAAGCTGTATTTGAAATACATGTAAAAAGAGCCATTCCTTTGGCAAGTGGTGCATGATTGAGAATAGCCATATCACACAATACCAACAAATAGAGAGAAAGAGAATGTTATCAATTAGTGTAAGAAGTTATTGAATACAAGCTGGGAGATAAAGCAATCCACAGAAATAAAGTGCCCCGCATGGAATAATTCAATGTTTAACAGCCCAAAGGTTTTGAGACAGAAGTTAGCTCCATTTGACTTAAATTCTGTCATTGTGCAAGACTTAATGTGCCCCAAAACGTGTTCAAAAAAGGGAGGGGGGGAGGCACTTACTAGAAAAGTGACATCAAATGTCAAAGCCAAGCAAAAAGGGAAGGGAAAAAATTACTTTGATAAAACAATGTCCATAAAAAGGCAAGTCTATAAATTGAAACAGAGGAAGTTCTAACAGTTTCTAAGATGGACATTTCTGACCAAGTTATTTATAGCTTGATCAGAAATTGCTGATTTCACTCAAAATATAGTACAACACACTCACCGTTGAAAGTGTGCAATTAAGATTTTGTGACACCACATTTTCTACTTTGTCAAAGGCTTCATATGGTTTACAGATTCAACTTGTTATGGATATTGTACTTGCTTTCTATAAAGTTCAAAGCAAATACAAACTGAGAACCATAAAAAAATGTAAATATTTCTTCAAGCAATGCCTTATAAAAAACCCCCGTAAAACACTGAAATGCTTAGCAAATGAAGGTGCAATGTGTGCTAAGCAGTTATTCAATACACAAATTGCTTTCTGTCTTTGGACCCTGTTTTATACACGTGGAACAAATGTTTCTTTGTTCTGAGCTAAACAGTTGCAGATAATTAGATATTTTATCCCTCCTTGCTTTTTAAACTACTACTGTAAGCACTTCACTGAGAAGACCAATCTTTAGATAAAATGTGTATCATGAAGTATCATCATCTTAAGATATGAGGCGCCTCAACTCAAACTGCTCATATGACTTTTTTCCAAATATTATTATAAGAATGAATCAGTATTTTTCCTACAATTCTTCTACAATGCAGGAACATCACTTTACACAATTAGTCTGAGCAAACATTTAATATTTAAGTGCCATTTCAGCTCAAATACAACTGAAACCAGAAGGAGTAGGTGGGCACACTTGCCCAGCCAAGTACAGCACTGGCAACTTGCCAGTAGCCAGACAGCCAAAATCAATTGCTAGAGCAGGCTGCAGCAGAAGGATGTTTGAATGAAGAGGAAGCACTGGATGCTGAGGCCTGTACAGTCTGTATTTCAGTACTAAAAGGAAGTACTGACTGAGAACAACATATTAGCCAGTGTAGGAATCATTCACTGATCCCTTTAACCTAAGCAAATCAACATCTATAATAAAGACTATTTTGAATACTGCAAAGAATGTTTAAAATCTGTATTGAAGGTATACTAAGCCCCAGAGAAAGAATTTTCTCTCTCATAGTGTTCCCTGGGCTTCTGAAACTCACATCTGCTTTCCTGTTGGGGTTTTTTTAATTAAATTTATTATTAGGTTAATATATTTGTACTGCAAGTTAGAAACCAAACTGAACAGCCGCATTGAACTATTCAATCTAGCTACCTCAGCCAACCTGAGTGACTTCATCTTGCCTTCTGCTCGCACCACTCTATAGCAGGTCGTGTCCTGAAGGATGAGTCATGATCATGAAATGCCAAAGAGAAAACATGAATTACCGATCAATGAGTGCTAGGAAGATTCATGACATGGACTGGGAATTCTGTTACCAGTAAAACAACAGAGAATAATACAAGGAAGTTAATATATTGAGATGTTTTCAGAAGGTAGGTCCCTAATTATGGCTCTAATCCTACCAGAAGGACACATGTGGTTGGACCCTTATGCATGCCCAGACACCTCAGTTACTTTGCCTGCTGTACAGAAGATGATAAATAAGTGCTGACATACTTGGATCACTTTAAACTGTGCCTCCATGACGGGGGGTTAATTAACTGAATATTTCTACTGCTGTTGGAGTATCAGTCTCTATGCCAACTGCAAATATACTGCAAACTCCAACAATAAACCCTCCCATGGGACACGCTCCCAATGTATCAGTCCTTACCCTCTAGCAGTTATAACTGCTGCAAGGAATGTGAAAATGGTAACACAGAACAGAGTGAAGAGGGATACAACTAACATAAGTTTGCTGTAATATGGGGAGTGCAGTTCTCTGATTATGCTTTCATTTTGTATCCAAGGTCTTCATTTCCTCAATCTCTCCCCATTGCTTGAAGCCCTCACTGCTCACCAGAGGAAGAAAGACACCAAGCAGTTGTGCATGACAGAAACAGGTGCTTTTAGCTAGTCAAAATATTCTTCAGAAACTTTTAGAAGCTTTTGACTGGCTCATGGCTAGCCACAAGCATCATTGCTTGAAGACTAATGTTTTACCCCCCACAAACAACAACTCCACATACCTGTTTTCAGAACCTATGTATTTTAGAAAACCATTTAGAGCAGTCAGGTATCCTCAGAGAGCAGAGTGTATATTTGGCGTATACACGCAAGAGAATACCATATTGTTGTCAATCACAGCTGACACGTGTAAAGCCTAGCAACAGGCTGAATCTGACAAACAAGGGGACTAGATCACTTGGAACATTAATCGTTGCGGTTTCACCTATGGGAATCCCAATCCATCTGCTGCCCTGGTGCCTGAATACATTTTTAATGAGATGACTAGTAATGTGTCCTAAAGGGTTGGTAGTGCCCTCTCAACTTATAAGTCACCATGGACTGTAGCAAAAAAGCATGTGTGAAGCTCAAGAAGACTCAACTGAAGGACCAAAACTGTAATATTAGTCTGATCTGATTTTAGTTCTTCTCTATTTAAAAAATGAAGGTGTTTCATAATTTGGGTAACCATATATAACAACTGCTATCGCAAAAAGAGCTAAGCAGTTTTGGCTTCATATCTGTGCTTGTTTTTTGTGCTGTAGCAACAATTTGCACGTGGTCATTCTTAAGAATCTAAATCAGTATATAATTTTGTCAGAACCACATGCAGAAGCAAAAGATCAGATCTGCCAAAAGATTGTTGTACTTCAATTTTTGAATTATACGTTTTTCAGAGGAAAAAGCTTCCAAAATAAAATGTGTTACATTTAACTTTTGCAGGTGACCTCAAGAGTCGGTATTCCCCCATTAGGTTGCATTCCTATATGCTTTTAGATGCATCTGTTTTAGAATGGGGAGTCAGGCAGGTGAAAATTAAACAAAACTATTAGGAATAGAGCTGGAGGTTGACCTAAGACAACCTTGAGGATGGCTTTCTGCTCAGAAAGCAAGCACTGAAAGAGATTTAGCACTAAGCATCACCTCTTGAAGGCTGACTGATGCTTCACCAGTGTGACAAAAAACAACCTCAACAGACCCGCTTGCATCAAGCTTGGTTTCTAAAAAACCAATTACACCAGGAAGATTTTTACATCCTCAAAGAATGGAGTGTATGGAGAGGGAAAAGAAGGTGGTGAGGAGAATACTTTCTTGTTTTCAATCACAACTGACATGTTAACTACTTAATTTCTAAGAAGCCTATCCATGATTGCGTATTACAGGCGTATCCAGTACTTACAGGAAAGGAAAAAAAAAACTGTCTACAGCACAGCTAAAGATGGCATATTTTAACACTTTGTATACTACTATGCCACTAGATTTAGCCTCAGAGACTGTGAAGCAAAGGGAACAAGATGGCTGATATTAAGAGAACTGAGCTAACAGAGAATGACTCATATTAACTCTCCCAAACAAGCCTTCAGAATTTGCACAAGCATTTTGGTTTAAAACTGACACATTGTATTGAAGATGGATGTAGTCAGAGTACTCATCCAGAAAGGCAGCACCAAGTTTCTACAATGTCCACTAAATTTATGAACATGAAGTCAGAGAAATGTTCATTTAGAAATTACCAAAGCAACTCTAACATTATCAGATCAGTCACTGAGCTCTTGGGTTTTTTTAAGCTCTCTTAGTTGTTTTGAGTTAAACATACTTAATTAACAGAAGAAAATACAGACCAACTGAAAGGGGAAGTCATGAAAAGTTAGTAAAACAGAAGTATCGGCAAGTATTTGATATGAATGTGAGGAGACGAAGCACTAATTAACCTAACAAACCCTGAAAAAGGGGCCAAATTGAAGTATATGTGGACCTCTTCCCCATAATATGATTGCCTGATGAAACTCTAAGATGCTTAAAGAGGGAAATAAACATGCAGAGCTGAAAAGGTGACCACAGATCATTAGCAAACCATGTCATCCAAATGCGTGGCTTATGTAAGAAAAGAGTAATACTAGTTTGAACATGGTCTTGTGCAAGCATGTGTTGTACTAACATTTCTACACAGGCCACTGAACTGCACTCCTACTCTGCTACTGGATTCCTGGACTTGAGCTGTCAAGCATGGTGAGATGTTCCAAGTTACACAGTTGGTTTTGCGATGTGGTCAAAGGATCACTTGAAGATTAATATGAGACCATCAAATTCAGTACATTTTAAGTCATACATAGCATGAGCTTCAAAATACCCACTAGAGTTCAGAAGATATTTGCAGACACAAACTACTACTACCAAAAAAAATCACGATGGGTAATCTGCTCAGGAGACAATCAAGACAGACATTTGTCAGAGCTGGGTGGGAAAGCTTGCACAACACTGACCATAGTACAATGGCCTAAATTCACCCAAAAATGAAGTTTAATGGCAGAAAAACAGAGAGCTCTGCACGTAGTATCAAGCAATTACAGATACTTCCAAGGAGCAGTTTTATATCAAGACTTGGTATAAATTAATAGATGTGCATCAACCATATAATCACCATGCCTTATTTTCAGGGCTGATGTATTGATCACACCTAATGAACCAAAGAGATAATGTCAATCTAAACCTTGTTTTAAATGGAAAAGTTCTTAAACTTGTTCTTGCAGGGAAAAAATTGCATTATGGAATAAAATAACACTGCAGAATAGAACAGAAGCTATATTACTGATCTAACAGTTACCTAGAGCTGAATTATATTTGACTTGGAATACTAGTAAAACAAAAACTGGAAAAAAAAAATCTTGAGAGCCAGCCAAAAATTAAGGACCAAAGAAGCATTCACAGCATTCTAAAAAGTCAAGTTCCCTGGCATCACATTGTATCATAATCTCACCCTAGTGGACAAACAATTAATTTTGACAGTGACTGGTATTTAACATTTCTTCATCACAATCCAATTTTCCTCACTAATAATGTTAGTGCCTAATATAGTTCTTGCTGAAAAAAATGTGCTAAGCATTTCTTACTTACTGTAATGCCTCCACGTGACATCACTTTGTTTCTCATCACCACTATAGTACTAACGATTTATCATTACACTGCATGTTCTGGCAGCAAAAAAAAAAAAAAATCTCACCACAAATTATCACCAAAATAAAAGAGGCAAGTTTACTTAGAACATCCTGCTGCAGTTTTCCCCTTTGTACTACTTCTCCCCTTCACCCTACTAAATTCAATCAATCAACGTATTTTTGCAGACAAGAGGAACCAACACAAGATGTAGAAAAGGCTCCTGCCGTCTTTTTCTATCATAACAAGCCATATCCTTTTCAAGCTTTGCTAAAATTGTTACAATGCCAGCTACTGTAGAACTCTGACAAGCACTTGGGGGCCAGAATTAATGGCATTGCTTCTAGACAAGTTGTTTTTTCTTGTTATATGATATAAAAATTGCCAGTAGATTTAGAACTGTGACTCTCACCTGATCCTACTGAGACAGTTTAAAGCTGGTGGCTGGAAGTGGCTCAGGCAAGGACTAACAAATTATATGTAATAAACCTACAGTTCTCTCAATTCTGCACTCAATCAGTGCAACAGCAGGTTATAAAAATACTTGCAAAGGCTAATTTTATAATCATCATCTACAGATCTTTGGTAACAACGTTATGAGATTTCTTGAAAAGAAACAATACAATGAATTCGTTTTTGTAGGAAGGAGTCCACTACTTCTCAGAGAGAAAAGCTGGAAGAATACAGTTAAGGAAATTGCTTTTCTGTAGAAAATGCACTAATTATCAAGGGGGGGAAACAAAAAACAAAAGAGAAAACACCCTTTGCTTCTAATTTCTTACCCCACCTAAAGAGAAAACCTACAGTTTGTTTAGATGCCAATCCTGAAAATACTTGCACACATCGTCAACTTTTCCACAGTGAATAATCCCATTGAACTAAGCAGTGAGCTCAGTGAGACTATTCACTTACATAAATATCTGCAGGATCAGGGCCATACTTATCACTCACCATCTTTTAATCTTGAACATGGCCTTTTTTGGTAAAAAGGGAAATGACAGTAGAAACTGAAAGAGATCAGGAACAGGCTAAGTAACAATTGCACAGGTGTACTGACAATAAGTGGTGTCATTTCCAAAATGACTTGCTTATCGCCAACATTTTTTTTACTACTATGAAATCCTCAAAGATACTTCTCTAAGAGAATTTCACCAGCTATCAGCTCTTCCCTACTTAGATCAATACTGGTGTGAGCAAGGTTAACATTATATGGGCAATTATAAACTGGACAAAATTCTAATCTCACTTACACCAGTGTAACTCAACATAATACTAGCATAATAATCGGAATTACTCAAGTTAAACCCATATAAAGCAGATCAAAATTTGGCCCTTTGTGTTAGGATTTAGAAGGCAAATGGTGAGCTTAAAATAATATTGCATAATTTTATTTACATTATATTTACATAAATTAAAGTTTAATGTAAGATACATCTTAATTTACTAAATCAAGTTAACCATTTATGACTAAATAGTAAAACTCTGGCAGACAGTGCTCAAAAATTAACTTTACGTTTTTATTTTGAGAAACTATAAATAGCTGTCATCACAGCACCAGAAGGTTGTGAAATTTTTTTGTTTGTTTGTTTTAATTGCCCCTAGAAGATCTTGTTACCCACTGACTATAAAAAAAATAAACATTTTCTTTAACATTTACTCCAAGTCACCCAAAGAGGGGCAGCCTTTGGTTCAAAACAACATTAATTAAACAATGTATCACTTATTTCATGCTCACTGTCAAAGTTACAAATCTCAGCCCAGAAGCTTATATTTTCGTAGACTATGAAAAAGCAATAGTTTATGCCAAAGTTCTTCATACAAGGTTAGTCATACCAAATAAACCTAAAAACATGTCAGGAGTTTGTTACGTAATTGAAAAGGCAACTTTTTAGATGTCTTGTGTTTGAAACACTGAATTTCAGAATTAACAGGTTTAAATTCAAAGACAGAAGTTCAGGTATGCAACACTAGCTTGTACTTCTGCTGTGCTGGGGGTCTAATTCAACAATGACTTTATACACACGGCTTCCCCAGAGTTAATTTTTGTATTTTACTCAGATTTGTATTATTTAACGATAAAAGCTGTCACATCAGCCATGAGCTCATTAGCACCCCCCATAGCACCCAATAACAGGCAAACGTTTTCCCACACATATGCAGTCAACACTGGCCAGCTTCTGTTCAGTTACCAATGCTGCATTACAGTGCCATTACCACACCCTCTATGCCAAGAAAAAAGGCAAGAAAAGAAGCCTCCTTTTGTCCTCAAACTCAAGAAACACTTGCCCTAAACAACCTGCTAAAGGCATCCCCCGTCCCCCTCAAATGCAGCATTTGATTGCTGTATTTTTCCCAGATATAGCAGTTTTTAATAATTTTACAGTGTATGAAACTGTCCTTGCTACCTCTTCAACAACAAGAAGTTAACTGCTAAATGCTGGTTTTTAAAATGCTGCAGGAGCATCGCTTTAGTCAAGATGAAGCCTACCATGCCGTGAAGATGAAGCAAATCTGACCTTATAATCACTGCAGACAAGCAGGAGGAAGTGTGAGAGAAAATAATATATTTTCTCCTAAATCTTACTGGAGTTTCCCCTTCTGCTCTCGCTAACTCCACGAGAAAGAGCCAAGCTGTGCAAGCACGAATTCTGTTCGTTTTCTGCTGAGCTCGGAGGAGAGAGAAAGCCCTAGATTTTGTGCTTACTAATGTCCAATGGCGGGGTTTAGAGCGTATTTAAAAAAGAAAGAGCCAAGAGTATTTGGGGGCCGGGGAGCCATTGCGATCAGAGTGACTCGGCTTCCCTTCCCCAAAACCAGGCACAGACGCGCGTCCCTTCGGTCCATGCCATTGTGAAACCTGCCCTGCCCTTGCCCTTGCCCATAGCACTGGCCGTGCAGCAGGCCCCCCACATTCACCCAGGGCTTTTTATTTTATTTTATTTTCCGCCTTCGGCCCCCACATGCTCGCTGCGCGCGGCACTGCACGCGGCGCCCTGTCGCTCGGGAGGCAGAGACGTGCCAACAGCATGGAGAGCGAAGGGCTTTCCCGGCCGGCGGTGACATGGAGCTGCTGGCTGGGGTGCGGCAGCCCGGGGGCCCGGGCAGGTAGGGCTCTGTGCGCCGCAAGCACCGCGCCCGCGCTCCCCATGGCGGGTGCCAGGCCGGTTCTCCCAAAGCCCCGGCGCCGGCTGGAGGCTGGGCGACCCCGCGTGCCGGCTCGGCGGGGGATGGGGAAGGCGGGCCGCTCCCAGCGCACATGCAATGGGGCAGCCGGGCAGATTAGGCCCGTCTGCCCCCGGGAGCCCCCGTCACTCACCTCCTCCTGCGGCCGCGCCTGCCCCTTTGTCTGGCTGCCCCCAGGCCCCCGGCGGGCGCCCGGCCCCGCAGCGCTGGGGATGGAGCCGCGGTCGCTGCCGGAGGCGGCTGCGCTGCGCCGGGCGATGCCGCTGGCAGGGGGCGGGCAGGGGCCGCGCCCACTCGCGACCCTTCCCCGGCTGGCCGGCCCGGCCCTGCCCGGCGGCGCTGGCTGCCCCGGCGACGGACGCGGCACGAGCAGCCCCGGCTGGAGGGATTTTTGCGCCGCCCTCCCGGGAGCCGGCGGGGCGGGGGGCGAAGATGGCGACCTGGGCGCTGCTGCGGGGAGGGAGGCGAGCGGATCCCCCAGGCCGGCGCGCTGCGCTCCGCTCCCGGCTGCTGCACCCCGCTGCCGGCTCGGCTCGGCGGGGAGGGGACAAAGGAGGCCGGGCCGCCGCCGCCCGCCAGCCCCGCTCCGCCTCCGCGCTTTCAAACAGCCGCCAGAGCCGCCGCCGGCTGCGCCCGGGAATCAGGCGCGGCGCCGGCAGCCGGGGGCGCCCCCTGGCGGGGGAGAGCGCCCCGGCCCTGGCCCCGGCCGAGGGCGTCCCCGCGGGAGGGCCCGGGAGCCCCGCGAGCCGAGCTGGGCGGTGGCTGCCAGCCAGTCCCGCGGGCCGCCGGCTCAGCCGCCCTGGCCCGCTGGGCCCTGTTCTCCCAGGCCTGGGCCCATGGCCCCGCTCAGCCGCTCTCCACCCTTTCCTTCGGGGGGTGAGTGCCCAGCCCCGGGCACCCTGCCACCCCAGCACAGCCTCCAGGGCTCAGTGAGGGGAGGCCGGGCCCTGCCCGCCTGTACAGACCCCATTGACTTCGAGGGGACCGCTCCACAGCATCCCTAGAAGAGCTCTGTATAAGCTGGCAAGCTTGTCTCTCTCACCAATATAAAGTGTCTTTTACTGGACCAACATCTCATCCATCTGGCCTCCCTAATAGCCTCAGACCCACACAGTTTATAACTACACTGCAAACACACCTTCATTATGTTCCTTGACATTTCCCTTTGAATTGCCAATTATTTAAAAAAAAAAAAACCAAAACAGCAGGACACCACTATGGTTTCCTAAGAGCAATCCAGTCTTCTTTTTGGAAAAAAAGTTTTCCTAAAATATTAGAGGGCACCTGAAAATCAAGGTAGTAGCTCTGACTGCATCTTCAAGTATATGAAATCCTATTTACTCTTTGCCCTGGCAGTGGAGGTCTCCTGTTCCCTTCTGTACCTCTGAGAAGAAAATATAACACTTGGTGTTTGTTGCAGAATAGAGGAGCTCCTATGAAACATAATGTAAAAATACTTAATTGTCTTCCTGTATCTATCAGTCCTGTTTCCCTCCTTGCTTCATAAGACCTTGATTCAGAGAGGTACCAAATGCTCTCAATTCCTGTTAATGTCCATGGGAACTGAGAGCACTCAGCACCATTCAAGAAATGATCAGCATCTCAGAGGGTCAGGGCTGCAGAAAAACTCCCAGATGCACTGGATTCTTAAAGTAGGTCCAGAGTGCCTTTAACTCCTATGGACTGCTTCATAGGGTCAGGCCCTTAATCAGAAATGGCAATAACAGCCTGATCTTACAAGCAGCTAAGTGCCTCCTCTGAGGTACCACAAATCCGCTGTTCCCATGGATTCGGTGTAACAATAACAATTATTTAATTAACAGTTAGTTATTTAATGGGAGTTAAGGTGTTTGGCACCTTGAGTGGGCTTTCCCTCCCTTGTAGGATTTGGCCCTATCTGAACAAGGAGAAAAGGCTGAGCTTTCATTCCACTAAGCTGAAAATTACAAATATAGAGTAGATCAGGGGTCAGCAACCTGTGGCTCGCATGCCAAAGGCCCCAAGTAGGGCTGCGCAGTGGCGGTTCCCTGCTTCCAGCTCCACCCCTCTCCCAAGGGGGCCAGAGCCCAGTGGTGCCCTGCTGGTCAGAACCATACCATTCCTGGCCCCAAGCAGGGCCGCATGGTGGCCACTCCCCACTTCTGGCGCTGGGGTTAGTCAGCCTTCCTCCCTTCATTCCTGCTCCCTGCTCCCCACCACCCCTGCAGTGGAGGGGGGAATTCAGGGGGGTTAGGGGAGAGCAGGAAACGGGCCCGCAGATACCAACCCCTGCTGCTGCCGAACACCCATTAAGTCACTGGTCAGGGCACGGGGCCCACAGGATGTGGGAGAGGGGCGAGGGGAAGACTTGGCACGCCCGTTCCCAAAGGTTGCTGACCCCTGGAGTAGATCATGAAATGTGACCAATGTACAGGGTTAGATCTTCCTCATCAGTTGGCAGAATGGTGACAGCTATTCAGAGGAAAATGTCAATTAGTTTCCAGCTTCTCACATTAAGAAAAGCGGTAATCCTTCTTGAACCACGTCATATATGCCAGAATGGCACCCAACTTAATGGATCATATATAATTCACTTGTACAAATGAAAATGTCAACATACAAAAGAATTTTCAATAAACTGCACTTAAATAGCATCATACAACTGAATGGAGGGAAAAATACAATGAAAAAATTTTATACAGTGAAAATTTTCTTTATCTAAACCACCTAGAACAGAAGATAGTTATAAAGCATGCTGGGTAAGGCAGCATTCAAAAGGCTTAATCTCTAAACATTAAAAGAAATTGGTCTTTCTTTTGAATGCACATGAATAACTCAGAATTTTAGACACAGTAATAATACAGGTTTAAAGTTCTTCATATATCCTAAATAACTCTGAAAAGCAACAGTTAATCCAACACAGTATTCTATCCTAACAATGCTTTCCACTGATTTTTTTCTTCCCCTCTTGCCTGTTTCTCTCTTTCTTGCTTTGCTGTTGACCATCTTTCCATGTGCTTTCTATTTACACTCTATTTGTATCTGAAATAAAATATTAAAAATGGGTTGAATCCAGAACCACCAAGTCTCAGTCCAGTGGTCTAACCATAAAATCATCTTATTTCTCAGGTTTTAAAATGGGATTTTAGAATTTAATCCTTGAAGATCTATCTGAAGGAGGCAACAAAGTAATATTGAAGAAAATACAGCAACAGACTAACTATGAACACCAGTTCATTCTGGAGATGAAATGGTGAAATGGAGATGTTGAGACTTAGTAAACGTGCATAGAAAACTTTCTGCAGTGTCATCATAGTTTGTTGTCAAGTCCACAAGCCAACATTGGGGACCTTCATATCGTGATCTATAATTTCTATGTGTAAGATGTACAATGTGTCATCCAGCTGAAACTGTTAGCACAGCTTCTACTGGCTAAATTTTCCATTTGGCCCACTTCCAGACCACAGAAATCTCAAGCCAAATCTTGGCTGTGGTTATGTACAGGGATGCAAATTAGTGGTATGTTTACACTACAGAGGCTATACCAGCGTAGCTATGTTGGCATAGCCCCACAGTGTACTGACAGAATGTTTTTTAATGTCAGCATAGGAACCCAGAACAGAGTTAGCTATGTCAACAGAAGCATTCTTCCATTGACATAGCTGTGTCTACACCAGGCATTATATTGGCATAGCTATGTTGGTCAGGGAAGTGGTTTTTACAGACCAGGCCTTGGTGATTCCAGTAAAGCCCTGTCCATGTCACAATTATCACTGTGTTTTATATTCCGTTTGTGACACTTTCTTCACACCCTTTTACAAAAAATATAGTTTGAGTTGTGCCCACACCAGCAGCTTCCTTCACAACACAACCATGAGTCAACTGTATTTATGCATCCATATCAACCACGATTTTCCTGTGGCATTTTTCTGGTTTGGTTTATTTGGATGGCTCTAAGAATTTTTTGGGGGAAGCTATCCCATAGTGCTTCAGCCAAGGTTAGAGTATCATAGAACAGTTGCAGATGTACAGGGGCACAGTGAGGGGGCCCGTCTACACTGCAAAAGAGTGTGCCAAATGTGCGTCATAAAGCAATCGTGCCAGCCCATGCTTTTGGCAAGGACAGTGCATATTTAGCTACCATGGTTACTAATAGAGCATTAATCATATTGTGTGTGAGAACACACGGTATTTGGAGCCAGCCCTGCTCCTAACTGGGTACGCACTTGGTTAACGGTTGCCAAGTAGATAGAACCTAATGGGGTAAGTGTGATCTGGCCACCATTTGGGAGACACAGCAAATACATTCAGTTTTACTGCCCAATTAGTTCTTAATATTGTTCAACACCTTTCCTTTGCTTCCCCTCTAACCATTTCTCTACTGCCCTTTTTATTAAAAATTGGACGTTTTCCTAGTAAGAATTCCTTTCCAGTGACAAACAGTCCTTAACCAAATGCTATTCTCCCCCCACCCCACAAACTCGCTGGTTACTCTCTTTCCATATCCCTTTTTACATTAAGCAATAACTACACCTTTCAAGAGTTTCATTCTTTTTCCATTCTGCTCCCTACAGGGTCTAACTTGAACATCTGACAAAAGCCACAATGAACCCCATCCATGTTCACATGAGTGAGGCTTCTTTGATAAATAATATCCCTCCTTCCCTGTGTGCCAAATGCTTATTAGCAGGCGTGTCAAACAGGTCAGTATTAGTGTTTTGGGTGGCGCCTGAAGAGTCCTCATCTTCATATGCTGCAAAACACAGGGAGCAGAAATCCTCCCTTTGCTGAGTTTGGCTGTATATGTATTGATTTTCAAAAGGGAACAAATGTTTTCTAAATCTGTTTTTCCCTGACTTATTGTGACAAAATCCCTGGACTGTAGGATCACTGAGCACTCCAAATGCATCAACCTGGGCTGCTTCTGGCACTATGATGCTGATGTCAAGCTACAAATCTCTGATAGGCACTGCACATATACAGACGTCCAAAGACAAGAACACACCCACAGAATGAATGATTTCCCAGTCACTTATGAACCATCAATAGAGAGAATTCAGCTAATTCCAGCCTTGCACTCCAGAACCGTGCTATCTTGCACTGGTTAGAAGCCTGGCCAGTGCAAGCTCATTACCTATTTCACCGCTCCAACAAAAGAGTAGTGGATGTGCAACTGCCCTTGTTAACCTGAGCTGAGATTTCCCAAGCCGTTCAACCTAAACACACTGTTTTAGGTAAAATATTAAAACAGATTTATTAACAACAGAAAGATAGATTTTAAGTTATTATAAGTGGTAGGCATAAAGGTCAGAGAGAGTTACTTTAAGAAAATAAAAGGTAAACATACATTCTAAATCCTACACTTTTAGTCTAAGTAAGAGTTGAATCAAACAATGTCTCACCGTGACAGATGGTACAAGCAAATAATCATTTCTCAATACACAGGCTGCGATTACCTTCCAGCCTGGGACAACCCTTCCCCAGTTCAAAGTCTTTGTCTTCTAGTCCAGACATTATTCCAGGTGTTGAGATGGGGGGTGAGAAAGGCCAAGTGATGAAGTCTCTCTTTTTATACCTTCTTCCAGCTTCCCAGAAAGTTCCTTGCTGTGACACGGTGGTTAGCAGCCTCCATTGGTCAGGCAGTTTCTATTTCCTATGCACTCTCTCTGAGAAGTCTTTGGGATTGGAGAGTGGTTTGGGAGAGTGGATTCCCTTAATGGGCCATCAGCGCATGTCTGGCTGATCCTTCTTTGTTGCAATTGAAAGGTTGGCTATGGGCGTCTCCCAAGTCACAACCTATTTCAGTAACACACATTGCAATACTTCCTAACTTCACATAAAATGGTAGCACATACAATTCAACAGGATATTAATGTTCAGCAGATCAAAACTTTTAAAATGGTACTGCAGAAGGCATGCTTTGTACAAAACGTATCATAATCGTATCACAGTGGTGAATATGGGATTCCAGTGTGCTATTCTGAGGTACAGTGTATCCCACTTACTGATTAGGTTAGGTCTCAGGACTATGCTATGTGTACTGTGGTGGAGCCAATTAAAGAAACCCAAAGTCTACAACTACCATTCCATTTCATTTCTGATTCATAATATTGTTATGTAAAGCAATGCAAAACAGAATCCTAATTTAATCCTGTTCCCACTAGTCCTCCACCACACCTGCTGCACTGCCTTTGTCTATTAACTTTCCATTGAAATTAAAGGACTGTGTGGATATACCGGCCTATTAATCAATAAACCAAGTTCGTTCCACCTGCAATGTTTGGTAGGAGCCAAGCCCCGTAGCAAGTTATAAAAAAAATGAAAAAGTTGGCAAGGCAACAGTGGGCCAAGGGAAGAGAAAAAAATGCCATATAGAAGGAAGGAGCAATAAACACACTATGAGAAAGAAGATTTCCCATAACAGTACATTTTCGTGAGTTAGTGCTTCCTTGGAGTCTCTGTTATCCAAAGGGAGAATATATTACAGTGCCCATGTGAAGTCCCATAAGACTTTGCTCCTGGAAGTATACCAACTCCCCCTTCTATCTTGGTGTCCAGTATGGATATTTGGTTCAAATAACTTTTAAGGACTGCCTAGGCTAATACCCTTCCAAACCACTATATTTCCACTTTACATTTCTTTTAAGTAGGAACACTAATTAATACTGTATGGTTTTAGGAATATGATCTCTACTATGGCACCCTCTGAAGAATTTTTAGTGCCTAGGAGAATGAGCATCTTTTATGGTAATATAGCCTAGTTAACATTTCTTCTTTCATTGAAATAACATCACCTGGAAAAGAAGAGCATTTGGAATGCCTCCATGCCCACCCATGAGATAAGCTCCAGCAGTAGATGGCTTCACAGGGTTTCAGAGGAGGCTGCTGTGGATGGGGCAATGACCAGGGCACAGCCATTGGCTCTGTGAATTGAACAAATTCACAATTTTACTTACATATGAGTTATAGAAGCAGCCAGAGATGTGTCTGGCAGTGCCCTGTGCTTTCTCTTCAGGGAGAAGGGAGGATTCTATCCTCTTCCAGTAATCACGTAGTTCCTCATACATTTACTTGGGCCTTGTCTGGAAGACATGAATTACTCTTGCACAGCAGCACAATGATTCTGAATTTTTCAGTTGGCACCCAGCTGGGACCTATGTACCACAGCTGGAAATCTGAGTTTGGGAGTCTGGGTAACCCCTTCCTCACACACAAAGGAATGACATGAAATGACATGATCCCCAGTACACTAACAGTTAACTTAAGCTTCCCTTTCCTTTCCCCTGGCACAGGTATTCAGGGAAGGGACTATAAAAAGACAGAGTAGATAGGAAGAGGATAATGTCAGAGCCCAAAGGGTCAAAACAACCTTTAAATGTGACAAATGTATCAGAGGTTGTCTCTCTCAGGTGGGTCTCTTCAGCCACAGCCACATCTGCCATAAACCAACCAAGCAAATTTTTTACCTCTCAGGGGTGCATACCCATGGTCTTTTGAGACTGAAGTCTACTAATTTTGAGGGAATGCTGGGCTCTGTAACCAGGCTCTGTGTTAGTCCCTGGCTGGGGTAGTTTGTATATATTACTCTTTTTGCTTATATTACTTTGTTTGGTTTGGTGTTTGTAGATTAGTCCTCACTGCCTGCTTCTGCAATATTTGTAAACTGAACTTCATATTGAAGTTCACCACTCATTCTAGACTCACTTACCTGTGTTCCACACAAATCTGGTGTCCCCTCACTTGTACTGCTGAAAGCTTTTTACATCAGAAGTAAGGAATCTGGAAACAGAGATTATAGAAAGAATTTATTGTATTAAAGGAATGAATTCCACATTACATTAAGTCCGGAATTAATTTTATTTTGCATCTCTTGTTTTAGGTCCTGGTCACACATTGTGTCTTACATTTGGGTTTTGGCAGGATGAAAAGCATAGTTGCTGTTTTGTTTCTACTCAGTCATCCCTCCAGCTCGCAGAAGATTTTAAAACAACTGTTTCCAGTCTTACATTTGGAAAAGTAATACTAATTTAAAAAGGCATACTCAGATGAATGCAATAGACAATAATAAAACAAGATTCTATTCAAGATTAAATAGCAAGATATTGGCATAATCTTGGGTTTGCAGATATTAATCAATTAGTCAAAATTAGGTCTTTTGCTTTATATGTCAGCCGCAATAGTCAACTAAATTAAAGCCCTCTTCTTAAATGTAGAAGCTTATATTTCTTGTTTTAATAAGGTGGGAGAGGGACAAATCTGGAATTAAGTGGCCTTGTTTTGCAACAATTAGGTTACTTTATTTCAAAATAAAACAAAACTCTTTCATGTTAGACTGGCCTTTAAAACACTGGTAATAAAGTACAGCACCAACATATCAACATTTTGATTGATTGTAGTTCCACTGAAAAATAATTTATCTGGACCCCTGATCAGAGTAATAGGCTGCAGTTGAATCTGCTGACAGGTAGATTAGGACTGAATCAAAATGAAAGGATGAGGAAGATGATAACATGTCTATTTTTATAGATTCACTGGAGGCTTCCTTTGAACAAACAATAAGAGCTATTTTTTCACTCCTATATGTTCACTGAGGCAAAACAGTAGTGTGGCAGCCTCACACTAACCCGGGGGGATACATTTTTTTCCAGTATAATTCCATTCAAGTCACTGGGGTTGCACTGAGGATGAATTTGGCCCTATGTGCTAGTTTTCAGGGGAGGTTCATTTGGGGGCAGGCAGGCCAGACTGCTTTTTACTCACCTACCTCTGTATCACTTGGCACTGCACTAAAACAAGGAATTGCCTCCTCCCACAGAAAAAGCCGCTAGAGCAATTCATCTGGCAGTTTTCCCCAAACTATTTTCTGGTAGAAGCAGAGTGTGTGGGGAGCTTGCTTTCTCCAGAACAGGCAGCAGTTTGGCCCCAAAGCAATAAGGACATCTTGGGAGAGTTGTCAGAGGCATAGGCCCCTCCGTATGGAAGTCTAATGCTTCTCTTTGGACAGGTTCTGAAGCATCACACACACCCTTTAAGGGCCTGGAAGCATAATTTCAACGGAGCAATGCTTTCCCAGCAGATGCCTCTGGAATTCCCCTTCAGAGTTCATTCCCTACGCAACGGGCACTCAGTGCAACCTTTCACTACACTGACTTTGAACAGATTTCCCACTAGTGATCTGGGAGGAGTAGTGGGAGAAGAAAACAATGCATGTGCTCCTAGACTCAACCCTCTCCTTTTCTCAACATGTAGAAGTCTGGACTTCCATAGAAGCAGCTGGCCTCCACACAATAAAAAGTAGATTGATGCATGGAGGGAAGCACCAAATGCAAGTCCTTGGGAAAATGACCTCCCCCCTTAATAAGGAAATTCCTGTGGAGAGGTTTTCAAAATGAGAAGAGCAGTTGCCTAAAGAATTACACTTCCTGAGACAGAAAGACAGTGCAGTTACTTCAAATGCTAGGTTGCAATGAACAAGTTCCAGGTTTGTTTGTTTTGGTTTGGTTTTTTTACAAGAATGTATAGCAGTAAGCAATAAAGTTGTTTCACTCAAAAATTCCTATTCAGACAATGGGAGATTTGGGCATGAAAGGAAAGTAGATTTAGGCCCATAGCTAGTTTTCTACTGTACTTTCTATGGAGTCCCCCAAATCTAATTTCTGTTTGTGTTCAGTGTGTGGGTGAGAGAGAGATCTTGGAAAGTCACTTCTCTTCTAAGTGCCTCTGTTTCCCCTCCTGCCCTTTGTCTCTCTTGTCTATTTAAATGAAATCTCTTAGGGCAGGAATTGTTCCTCACTAAGTGTTTGTATAGTGCTTAGTATGAGGGGCTCCAGTTTTGCTTGGGTCCTGTAGGTGTTACTGTAATACAAATAAGAAATAACGAGAACTTTTTTTTATTACAGTAGCAACCTGGCCTCACTTTAGTTTCCTGTTTTTGAAAATCTTGGCCTCTTGGTCTCAGCAGTGATGATCCCGTCTCCCCCTTGTGTTAGGTGCTGTTAAGATACAGGCCCTGTACACAGCATGCTTACCATCTAAATAGGCAAGATGGGAAAAGTGGGAGAAAGGAACTGAAATATTTGCTCCTTGATGAACATAGCTGGTTGTTCTAAGCTTTATTGTTCATGGACAGTAATATTCATAGGAATGAATGGCACTTATGGATACATCCTATTAAGGGCAACAGCATTATTTTGTTGGCAGTGGTCACTAAATTACAATACTGTCTCAGCGAGGTCTCTATTCAGCACTCCTTATTCACTCTGGCAAAACGTCATTGATGTCAACAGGAGTTTTGTCCAAGTAAGGAATACTCAATAGGTCTTCCATTCATTTGTGATTGTTCTTCCCTACATCCACCTAACAGTACTCCACTCACACAGTCAGAAAGTTGACTTCGTTCTTTTGTTTTTATTCTTCAGTTCATCGTATTTTATCCTCTTTTTCATCTGGGATTTGCATGCTCTCCTCTTCTTTTTGAAAAGGGCCATATTAACTATCTAAGCCATAAGCCAGGCTGACAGCTACAGTCTCATTTTAGTTGAGCTAGCTCACTTTAGCTGAGTTTTAACTAGAGAGCAACTCTGTAACTGGTAACCTGCATAAATCACTACAGCTCTTGTTTCTTCAAGCCATTTGAACTCTTTCTTTTGTCCACAAGGGACAGAAAAAAACCAACCAACCAACCCTGTCTCTACTGGCTTGCGAAAAGTAAAATAATACACTTTATCAGGTGTCCCTTTCTCATAAGGAGAATTCATTCAGCACCAATACATGTCCCTGGACCTAGAATGGCACAACAATCAGATGCTGAACCTAGACTTCTAGGGTGAAGTTAATGGGAGTTTTGCCATTGACTTCAATGGAACCAGGATTTCACCCATTATGTTTGTGGATCCTATCTACAAGCTGCCTCATTGAACAATTGGCCTGTTCTCTTTACTTTCCATTAGAAAGGATGTTATATTAGATTTCATAATGTAAATTGCCATGTACTCTTTCCTCCTGTCTGCACTGCTTAATATACCTAATTTAACTGGCTATTTAATTTATGAAATTGCAAACAAAGTCTAGTTTAGTTGATGGATAGGTAGTACTGAAAGTCTGCTTGCAGCAATATTCTGGTTGTGGTACCAGCAGCCATTCTACTATGTTGTCTCCTTCATTTATCTAACTACTAGTTCCTTCAACAGATTTGGTGACTTGGATATTGTTGGTATTTTTGAGTCCCCGCAAAAACTGCTAGCCTCATTTTGAACAACTTTCAATCCCTAGCCACAAAAGATTGACAGTGTTTGTTCTGAGCAGAAAATTCTTATACAGAATAGAGAAACTCATATGCTGTGTGAATGCTGATTGTATAAGCCAATGGTTATGTGCTTTGAGCTTGCAGTTTGAGTTTCACACAATAATAAAACTAACTGTTGAGGTCTTTTTCTTGTCCATGGGACTGGGCAGAAGAAGTGTGGCTTATATGAGGACAAGTGAAAACACCAGAGCTTGTCTATACCAGTGCTCCTAATACTGCTAATACTGCTAGAGTCACATGATACTAGAAAAATGGTGGGAGAATTTCAGAAAATCCTATGTAGATAAGGCCAGAGATTGCCCTGAATCAGTGATTGCCTCTAAAATTACACTTAAACGTCATCAAATCCATAACAAATGATCTTAACAAAGCTTTTAACCACCAGCCTCTTGGGATTGGTTTTGCAGGAAATACTGTTCTCAATGGTCTTTTGCACTGCGGTGTTAAACAAGAATTTGTCACAATTAACTTAATCAAAACAGCAAAGCATAATCCACGATCTGATGCGGATACACGTGAATGGCCCAAATGTAAGTGTTTTCTAGCACCATGACGTTATTGTCTGGTTTGAAGGGGGACCAAGACCAAAACATCTGTGGACAAATTCCTAGAGAGCCCTCAACATCGACAGCCAACACTCCACTGCAGGATTAGACTAGTGCTATACCAGATGATCACATCTAGATTTCGAACCACATTGACATCACCCATAATACTGAACTATTAGAATGTTTGTCTGTATTTGAAATAAATGAGAACAGTGTCCATTCTGACTCCCAGTGCCGGACTAGGGGATGGCAGTAACATTTTAATTCCTGCCAAAAGGAGGACAACACTAAACATATAAGATGACATGGGAGTCAAAAACATTAAAAGCAAAAGAACAAAAAGGAGAAACCCTCACAAAAACAGTCCAAAAGAAAGCAGGTGGAATACTGAGAAATGCCTTTAGACAACCACAAAAGCAACAATATTCCATTTTTATTTCTTTAAGGCAATGAGACCCTAGCTTGGAAAAAAGAACAAGTCAGGTTTTTTTTTATCCGAATCCCATACTTGAAGCCTTAGCTGTCAATAGACAAGATGCCAGAATTTCTTCCCTTCCTTTAATTGCCTCAATAACATATTATGGCAGTAAACTGCCTGGGCTAATTACATTGTAAATCTAATTGTCCATTTAAAATCTGTTGCCTCTGAATTTTGAGTGACCTCTTTTTGTTGTATTATGGGATAAGATTGAAAAAGACACATCAGATTGGCCTCTTCCTTTCCATCCCCTATTTCATATTTAGTCTTACTTTTCTGCTTTCCAAACTTACTAGTTCAAGGAAGTTAAAGCTCTCCTTACATTAACAGATCATTGCATAAACAACAACATTGCTATCTAACCTAACACAGAATCTAGGTACTATTAAATCATTAAATGCAATTATGTTGTTAAACAAAATGTAGGTCCCTTAAAGTAAAGGGCCTACGCTACAGGGCTCAACAAATTTGTTTTGGAGCTAGGAGCCAGCCCAAATACTAAGGAACCGGAGAATATGGGATCAGCAGCAGTGTGCCCTGGCTGGAACATAGTATCCATTCTCCTCTCCCGGCCCTGCCCCTTTTCTCCACCCCCTCCCACAACATGGGCCCAGCGGTGGGGTGCCCTGACTGGAATGCAGCAGCCACAGCGCTCTCCCCCCCCAGCCCTGCCACATGAGCACAGTGGTGCCCTGGCCGGAGCGCAGCGGCTGCTCCCTCTGCAGAAATACTAGGCGCCAGACTTAAATTTCTAGGCGCCATGGCGACCTGGCACCCGGGGTTTATCGAGCCCTGCTATACTAAAAACCCACACAATGCCTGACGAAGAAATGGTTCAACAGTCCATTCAAAGTATGACTTAGCATGTAAATTTAATGGTGAAGCTTGCCAATCTTGGCCTGCTGAGGATGGCCAGAAGAAGAGATTTCCAAAGGCATGGAGCTTCAACTGAGAATACCTTACTGCTGGGCCTGGAAAATTCTACCCAGGAACTAACAGCAAGAGCAACAAGACTGATTGTAACTCTTATAATAGGAGCCACTTTGAAAGATTCCCATTTGCTTCCAGGGGCTATGATATATCAGATATCTGGGACCCAGACTATGTAGGGCTTTGTAGATTGTAATCAGCATCTTGAACTGCACTTGGAACAAAAAGCGCCTCAGTTCACTAATACTTTTTATTGTCCTTCTTTGAACTTTTCCTCTTTCTGTCATGTATTTTCTTTTACAAGAGGTAGCTATAATTGAACTTAGCTTAGGGGGACACCCCTAGAATGGGGAGAAGTGGCTCACCTAGGCAGTCAGTAAAATCAGGAATCTTTCAAAACATTGTTCTTTTACTCAAATGCTACCTACATAATATGATATAAATGTTTAAAGAGAATGTTTTTAAATGAGGGTAATATAACATTCATACTGGCTCATACAAAAAAAGTTCTGTGAAAAATCACAGGAATATGTGCTTGATTTTCCCCCTAAATAGAGGTATTAGCTGTTGCTGATTGGATAATCCAAATATTGTAATTTCTAGCACAGTTCAATGGAGCTGGAAGAATTGCAGAAAGATCATGGAAAGCATGGAAGTGAGCAGACACTAACTTAAAAGCAATCTGAGTTTTAAATGGATCCTAAATGTCTTTTAGGCTCCAAATTAAGGGCCAGATTTTGGAACTGTTCCAGGGACGGAGCACCCGTTGAAGTCAATGGCAGTCTTTCATGCAGAGCAGCTCCAGGACTGAATCCTAAACTTATTGCCGTTTATTAGAAAATAGTATATTATCATCCCAGAGTATATTTTGATTGTTCATTCCAGAACTAGCAACAAATATAAACCAAGCACATTTAGTATAGGTCTGACACATAAACAAAGCTATGTATATGCACTAGCAGACAGATGATATTAAGAAGGATTCAAGACTGATACTATGTAATGCATTTTGTTTCTCTTCTATAATTCTAAAAAGAGCCAGGATTCTATTACCCCTCCTCAATGAATCTTGTTTTCTACTTAAAAATTCCTAAAGTCAGAGAAAGCTTACAGTGTGTGTAAATCAAAGAATTATAGCAAATGAACAAAGAATTGCAGCGTGAACCAACAGTGCAAAAAAAAAAAAAAGTCTAGTTCATGTTATATTTTTAAGGCGCTATTCTAGGAATTACTGTGCTGAATACCTCATAGGAAATGTAAGGAGGCTTGTATGCAAACATTCTATAGCTGAGCTTTAAGTGGCAGTGATCCACAAATAGGACTCTATATTGTAGCTACAAGGATATACCATTTTGAAAAAAGTCAATATGTACTTTAGTGTTCCGTGTCTACCAAGTGATTGTTTCCATTTTGGTTTCAATATTTTTTGTTTTGTTGGCCCAAGTGGCCACAGGTGGAAGCAAGCTAAGCACCACTTGTTTCATTGGGATCAGAACTACATTACTTATGTAACAAAACATGGCCATCTAGTACGGTTATTAGTGTGCTAAGATTTCTAAGTGGCAACAGCAGAGAGTAGTGAGCACACAAGCCAGCACATGACATTTTCTTGTATTAGTATGTAGAAAGAAAGGAGGATTGGAAATACATGGGATTTGGATCAGACCATCTGTGATTGGCATGGCATTCTGCTCTACAGGTGTCTTACTATTAAGTTTATTTTTTCATGTCCCTGTTTTTTTCATCTGGCTGTATTCTGTAATTCTACCTTTAGGCCTTATGACAGAGTGGCTGGCTCCTTTAGCGGGAAATGGGGCCTAAGCCCACCTGTAACAAGATCAGTTCATGTCTCCAGGTCCATAAGAATGAGGTCATGTGATTAACTCAGGCTAGACTTGGGAAGATAACAAAGGAAAGAACAGAGTCACGAGGGAAGAGAGCTCAAGTGGGAATTGGATACTGTCTGGTATTCTCTGCTCAGTATCCCCCTCTGGCTGCCTTGTTTTGGTCCTATAACCTCCACTTCCATCCCTGTTTTTCTCATTTTTGTCCTCCAAACTCAGTTGTGGTCTGCACTTTGTGGTTGAGGGGATGGGTCTAGACCTGCCCATCTCAGTACTGACAATAGGTCATGCTGGAGCTGGCCAGAGGGAAGGTAGGATGATGTGTGTATGGCATTAGGCCGGTGCTCTTGTGCTTGGAGGTCAACTCTGAGATCTGCCACAAGCTTCCCACCTGATCATGGGCAAATCAAATAGAAGCTACTAACACTCCAGCTAGGAAGCCCAAGCAGGACAGAAGATTAGGAAGCTATAGCTGGTTTGAGGAAGCAGCTGCAGATGAGTGCCCTAGGGAGTAAAGGAACAGAATTCACCTCTGAGAAAGAGAGCTGGGGGCTTCTGAGTCAAAGGGAGAGTGGCCCTGGAAATGGGATTGGGGTTTAATAGGTTGAACTCCTGACTCAAGGGGAGAGACACAGAACCCAGCTCTGGAAACAAGGGTTGATGACTCCTAATTCAAGTAGAAAAAACAGACCTGGGGTTTGGGCCCAGAAGGCCCAATTTATTTAGTGTAAGGACTAAATAAACTGGACCCCAGGATGGGGTGTGTTTTAATTACTGTTGGAGTGTGACAGTGGGTTATTGAGGAGCTCTGGGAGAAGAAAAACTGAGATAGGGTGGCGCCTGGGAAGCGGCTGGTCTGTTACGGGCCTGTTTTACTTGACATTACTGTGCTTAACCCAGGCTCTTACTAAAAAGATACTACACAATTTAGATGTCCAGTGCAGTCAGTTTATAAACTGTTTTAATTCATCAATCCTCTAGCCTTTGTCTACATGTAGTGGTATTTTTTTGGTTAAAAAATTCCCATGTTGTTAACACTAGTGCAGCTTCATATAGCAAATGAAAGCACTAACATAGATAAGTCTCCTCTCAGCCACTGGCATTCTTAACGCTGTGATGTTTAGATCTACTCTGAGTGGCTGTTTGAGCTTTGTCTTTAGTTGGGCTGCCACCAACAGTTACATTGCTGTGAAGAATAGTGTGACATTTTTGACAAAAAAGAACTCATTTTGGATAATGCCCAAATCTATAGATTGGTTTGGTAACATGATTTATATCATGCTTAAGCCCCATTTACACTGGCCAAGTAAACTGTCAGCATCTGGACATATGTCCACAGAAATTTAACCAAACGGTGTAATAACCCGGTGTGACTAGAGCTGAGATTTTGATTTGATCTTTCAGATTGCCTTGCTGATGCATTTTACATCTGGAATGAATCTAGAGTCTTTCTAGAAAGAGAAACTCCTTAAACATCTACTCTCCTGCAGTGCAGCTTATATTTATGACAGCACGTTCTAACAAAAACACAATGATGTTTCTGTGCCCACTGAAATCAGTTAAAAAACTCCCGTTGACTGCAATGGTAGCAGAATCACGCCCCAAGAGCTATGTTAGATTCAGAAGATATATAATGGGAGATTATATATCTGCCTTAGGCAAAAGAAGACTGAAGAACTTTCAAAGCAACAGTATAGAGGCATGGGACTTAAGTTCTCTTTATTATACCCAGACATTGTATGATTGGAATAGGTCAGTCAAATATTTTTCTGTTCTCCTATACAAGTTACTTTTACTTCCTTCAAATGAGAGATTTTTTTTTAAAAGCCCTAACAGTTGCATAACCACCCACCCCCTGCCCCCGCCAAGCAAATAAACAACCTCTCTGAATCAGCTAGTTGTGTTGTAGAGTGAAACAATCAAGATTTTTAATATTTCTGAACCAGGAAGTGCCTCTGAAACAAAGCAGACTTTATATTTCTCTGTCAGCATCAATCACGGTTTGCATTTCTTCATGTTTTATTGATGGGGTCACTGTGTGCCGCATCCTAATGTTGGAAAGATCCCAACAAATGCAATGTTGTTCAGGTTTTTGCTAACTGCTAAGTATCTTCCTGGCTAGGACACTGGTTAGCCCAGCTGTATTGTTGTTAGGAATTCACCCATCTAATAAAAAACCACTCTATTCCCATATATACAACTTTTTATAAGTACAAAGAATGGAATCTACAGTAGCAGTATATACACTTCTGTATGTTTTGGTAGATGGAAGAAGTATACATTGTTCTCCTGGGGCATTCAGAGCTTTTTATAAAGTTTATTTTAAACCTGAGTGTTGCTTTGTTATGGGAATAAATTGATATTTGGATGTAACTCTATTGTAGTCAATGGAATTACACAAGAAATGCATTTGGCCAATATTTTTGTATACATAGTACAACAAAACTTCACATTTTTCATGTTCTCTGAAATTATGAGAAGACAGAGGAATAAATATATGTGAAATGCATCTTGACTCTAATCAGCAATAACTTTTCTATTTCCAATTGAAATCATATTGCTTAGCATGTGTACAGTGTTCTCCATCTTCAGAGTGATGCCAGGGTATTAAGAATAAGATCCTACAAGCCCCTGAGCACCTTTAACTCCATTGATCTGAACAGGAGTTGAGGGTACTCAGCTCCTGTGAAAATCAGAAGCAGGAGCAGGTGAGAAATGAAAAAGGAAGTTTACTGGACTCTCAGGTTTACTATTTAATATTTGCATTGTGCTAATACCAACAGGCCCCCGAAAAGATCAGAGCCCATTGAGCTGTGACACAAAGTGAAACAAAACATTCCACACACTTGCACTCACAGTCCCTGCCCTAAGAAGCTTACAGCCAAATTTGAAACCAAGATGCAACAAGCAAATGAAAGAAACAATGGTGAGGGAGGATGCGGGTGTCAGAGATGAGATCACATAGGTCCATCGATTATCTGTGTGGACTTCCTGATAGTTCTAAATCATTAATCAGAACATCAATTTTACTTTTGAGATTGGATTTCATTGCAGGAGGTTCGGGTGTAACCCAGATTGACACTTGGCAAAATGTCACTAGCTGCACCCATTCCATTCAGTCCTACAAGCAAGAAACTCAAAAGAATAAACAAAAATTTCCCATGCTTATGTTTTGTCTGAGCTCTCTGGGAATAGCCTATCCATCTTTGAAGTGTTGAACCCAAATAGACTCAGCTGTTCCTAATTAGTTCCCAGCAAGAAATGCCTCCTTGAGCAGCTTCTGAACCCTGGCTGGGAATTAACCTACCAAGGCCCAGCTATAGGTTTGGTTTGGTGAGGCCTTCTCCTTGGGATCAAACTGGGCTGGTGTGCACAACCTCACAGTCTCCTTCAGTGGCCCTAAAAACACGTGCACATCCTACCACAGTATCTATATCACCTAAGATGGATTTAGGTGCCTAACTTTGTCACCCAACGTTGAGTATGAGATATAATTTCCAGTCTGAGGGGTAGTACCTGCACTAGCTCTGATCAAGCTAGTCCATTTAAACTGGAGTGTAACCATGGCAACATGAGGAGTGCAAGGGGCTAGTCACCCTAAACATGTACCCATCTGAGACATCAAATGTACTCAGGGCAGTTAGCCCCTTGTGCCACTGCAGCTACACTCTGTATTTAGCATGCTTGTTCCACCAGAGCTGGCACAGGTGTGTCTCTGAGCTGGAAGTGTTCATTTCCAGCTCTAAGTGCAGACACATGGTAAGTGATTTCCCAAGGTTACGCAGCTAATCAGTTGCAGAAGCAGGATTAGAAGTCAGGAGTCTTGGTTCCAGTCTCTTGCTCAGTCCATTTAACCATCCTGCCTTGCACATATGACATTTATTCATTTTATATTTCACTCTTGAAAAAGCTGATCTCTACAGTGTTTGGTAAAATGTAATGTACATTTAGAGCATTTGTTTATCCCTATGAAAGATTTGGATACACCTGTTGTGGCAGGTTATACCTATAAAATATAAAAGCCCTAAAACTTATAAAAAAACATAAAAATCATGTCAATACAATTCTTTAAAAGAACAATTGTCTTTGCTGACATACAAAGAAAAATGTAAAATAAATAGCAAAGAATGGAAGGAGAGTTTCTATTTCCAGCTTGTTTGAAACTATGCCATTAAATAGCTTTCCAGTCCCTGGATTTGCTTATCCAAGTATTGTTTTATTACTGTATATGTATTCATAGGCCAGTGATGGAGACATAATCAGAGTAAAGAAGCCACAACATCTGGCTTAATCCTGTGAGGTGCTGAGATTTCTGAGCTCCCATTGAAGCACCTCACAGGACTGACCCTATTAGACATACTGGTGAGGGCAGACTTTAAATAACAGCACACAATTATCAAATACATTACCAAAAATAATTCAGGAAATTGTCTATAACTCGGCAAGAGAGTCATTTAAAACATCCCCTTTTGTTTTTCTTTTATGCCCTTCATTATCTCAGTGGTTCTGCTGCAAATCATTTTGTATACATGAGATACTGCCAGGGCTGCTATCAAGCGGGAAACAACTGAAGTAACTTCAGAGAGATTGCAGTCTTTATATGGCCACAAGCTGCTAATACTTCAAGGCAGTTAATTCCAAAATCTGACAGGCTTTCATTTAATGCTTCTATTGCCAAAGGAAAAATAAATACTGCAGAATATGCTGTGTGACCATAGGATTCTTTCTTATCCTGGCAACAGCTAGAAGTGCTATGGAAGATGCTCTCCATCATGTTGCACTCTCTGCTGCATGCTGCCACATACCACCTCCTCACTGCCTTCTGCTCCCAGCTGCCAACCATGAAGCGATTTTGCAAACACAAAATGGTCTATTTCTCTCCAAGCTGCAGTGCTACCTTTGCATGAAGCTAGGCTAACTGTAATATTGAAGGGGTGGTGAGAGGAAAGGAGATGTCAAGGGGGAAAAAGGCAGCCAACTGTAGAGAAGGGAATCCTTCTTCAACACATTGCTGCACTGAGGAAAGGGTACCCTGGGCATGTGCTCTTGATTGGGTTGGACAGAATGAGTGCCCATTCATTGAGCATGTAAAGGGTCCCTTTATCACAAAAAGGGGATGAAGACCACATTCTCTAACTAGCTTGAAACACAGCTAGTATTGGACTGATAGAATGCACTCCCAACATTTCCTTGTGATCCACCCTATATTTTTCACCTACAGAAACCCTGGGTGACAGCTCACTACACTGCTTTATCAGGCTGCTTATCTAAGCTCTTTAGGACAGTGGTTCTCTCTGTTGCACCTTTTTTCATCAGTGAAAAACCACTGATTAAAATTAAGTGCTAAAGAGACATCAATGTAACATGAAGGCCTTAATCCCACACATACCCATGCACTTATCTATATACATGAGAGTGGTGCTCTTGAGTATACGTTTAACTAGTCCCACTGAAGAGTTGTTCACATGCATACGTGTTTGCAGCATCAGGTACTAAATTAAGTTCTGATCCAAAGATGCTGAGCACATGAAACTCTAACCTTTGGCTGCACTTTTTGCACCTTTTGCAATCAGCCTCTTCTGATGACCCTGGGCCTTTCCCACCCCTCTTTCCTTTTTTTCTTTTCATCCTGTTGTGCCTCACATTGAAATACAGGACCCAATTTGTTAAAAAAACAAATTGTTCACTTGGATAAGCACAGGCTGCCTACAGCCATCATGTGTAAATAATCATCCCCTTGATGAACTTTATTTTTCTTCATTGGGATTGAAATACATGAGCTGACTATTACCAGACAATAGATCCCTTGGGAGAATTCTTTTCTTTTTTCTGGATGAGTTTTGCCACAGCCAGAGTGACCAAACCATTATGCCCTACCCCTGCAATGCCTTACACATGTGCTTAACTTTACATACTGTGAGCAGTTCTGTTGATTTCAATGGGACTACTCTGAGATCCTAAAGTTAAGCATATGTGCAAGTGCCTACAGGATTGGGGCTTGAGTGAGCATACTAAAACAAAACAAAATCAAACCCTTGTTTCCTGAAATGCTGATGTTGCCTTAAAATATTTTAACTTATCTGGGTGATCAACATAATGTCTCAGATAGAGATATGTAAGTTTTCATTGTATTACAACTGAAAAGTTTGGTCTTAGTTTTCCTTTCACTTTCACCAGTAGAAATTAGGATTAGCTCAATCATCATCAACAGTTACACTCGTGATAGTGAGAGGAGAATCAAGGTTTTAAGTCTTAAAATGGTTCTCTGTAGGTTTTAAGTCTTAAAATGTCTTGTCGCTAACCAGAAACTTTTATTATGTAAAAACAAATACTTTTCTCACCACATGTAATCTGAAATAGTTTAATGAAAGTCTAAGTTTAAGAAAGTTATTTTTATTTTCAGGAAGTTATAGTTTACATGGTTTAAAAGCATGAATGCATGAAAGACAGCCTACGGGTAACTAAACCCATATCTGGGAACGCAGTGGCTGGTCATTCATGCCAATTGCTGATTTAGCAAAGTTGGCTTGGAGAAGTCAGAGCTAATCCTGTACATACCTAAAACTTTCCAAAAGTTTTGTTTCCCTTAGTGATATATATACACTGTTCTATTGTCTTAATTATTTTGCTTTATTCTCATCACTGGAGTTAATAAATAAAACTTGCTATTGTAACAAAGGACAAATATGAATAATAAAACTCCTTACAAGGAGACAGTATTGTCTGGTAGAGCAAGGATTTGAGAGTCATGGCTCTTGTGGTTTATTCCCAACTCTACCACTGATTTGGTGTATGATTTTGGGCAAGCCACTTAACCTCTCTTTGTCTGTTTCCCCATCTGTAAAATGAGGATAAAAGGTCTTCATAAACCATCACTGAGGAAGGGAAGAGATTTGAGTTTCATGGAGGGAAGGTGCTATGTAAATGTCAGGTAGCAATAATATATAAGAATTAGAGGTAAGAGAAGATCCTGCTGCTGCTTCATTTTAGGGGTCTTGAGTTCACAGATACAAGCCCTGAAGGCCAGGCTCATGAAGGAAATGTGCACCCTGCTCCACATCCATACTTTACATACATCAGTCCTCAGATGGACGGTCTTGTGGAGCAATTCAACAGAACCCTGAAGAGTATGGTGAGGAAGATGGTGAGCCGGGACGGGAATGATTGAGACACCCTACTCCCCTATTTAATGTTTGCAGTCAGGGAGGTCCCCTAGACATCCACGGGGTTCTCCCCCTTTGAATTGCTATATGGTCGCCACCCCAGTGGCATATTGGACACTGCCAAGGAGGGATGGGAGGAGCAGCCCCTTCAGGGGCGGAATGTCATCGAGCACGTGCTCCAGATGTGGGACCGAATTGCCTCCGTTACCCCCATCGTGCGAGAACACCTCAAGAAGGCCCAGGAGACCCAGAGGGCCTACTACAATCGCCAGGCAAGAGTCCGGAGGTTCCA
The DNA here is from genome assembly GCA_007922155.1 of Mesoclemmys tuberculata. Taxonomy (NCBI): domain Eukaryota; kingdom Metazoa; phylum Chordata; order Testudines; family Chelidae; genus Mesoclemmys; species Mesoclemmys tuberculata. Next base: position 12,202,317 of record ML675612.1, on the reverse strand, counting down.
GGCTGGTGACCAAGTAATGGTCTTAGTACCCACAGCTGAAAGCAAGCTCTTAGCCAGGTGGCAAGGGCCGTATGAAGTAGTAGAGGCCATTGGGGATGTCGACTATAAGGTGCGACAGCCTGACTGTGGAAAACCTGAGCAGATCTGTCATGTCAACCTTTTAAAGCCCTGGCACGATAGGGACACCTGTGCCATTGCCCTAGGCACGGTGCCCAGGAAGACTAAACCCAGGGGCAAGTGAAGATATCCCCAGACCTGACCCCGGTACAGTGGGCCGAAGCCCTGGAGATGATTAAGAGAAACCGGGATGTGTTCTCAGTTACGCCGGGGCGGACCACACAGGCGGTCCACCACATCATAACTGACTCAGGGGTGAAAGTAAACGTCAAGCCATACTGGATCCCTGAGGCAAAAAGGGAGGAAATTAAGACCAAGGTCCAGATGCTGGAACTGGGAGTCATCGAGCAGTCCCACAGCCAGTGGTCCAGTCCAATTGTTCTGGTGCCCAAACCGGATGGCAGCATCAGGTTTTGCAATGACTTCCGAAAGTTAAACGAAGTGTCCCAGTTTGACACTTATCAGATACCTCGAATTGACGAGCTGATCAACCGTTTGGGGAAAGCAAAGTTTTTGTCCACCCTGGACCTGACCAAAGGGTGCTGGCAGATCCCGCTGGCCAAGGACACCAAAGAGAAGACTGCCTTCGCGACCCCAGAAGGGCTCTACCAATATACTGTCCTCCCTTTCGGACTACACGGAGCCCCTGCCACCTTCCAGCAGCTCATGGACCGGTTGTTACGCCCCCATGCTAAGTATGCAGCCACCTACCTCGATGATGTAGTGATACACAGCCCAGACTGGGATACCCACCTGGGAAAAGTAGAGGCAGTGTTAAATACCTTGAGGAAACCAGGCTCACTGCGAATCCCCCCAAGTGTGCAGTTGGACTGGCGGAGGCCAAGTACCTTGGGTATGTTGTGGGGAGGGGCATGGTGAAACCACAGCTGAACAAGCTAGAGGCAATACAAAACTGGCCCCGGTCGATCCGGAAAAAGCAGGTCCAGGCATTCTTGGGGATAGTCGGGTACTATAGGAGGTTCATCTCCCACTTTGCCACCTGTGCCTACCCGCTGACAGACCTGACGAAAAGCCATGGGCCTGACATACTGAAGTGGTCTAGTGCGGTGGAGGAGGCTTTCACAGATTTGAAAACTGCCCTCTGTCATAGTCCCGTACTGATAGCCCCAGATTTTACAAATGAGTTCATCTTACAGACGGATGCCTCGGAGGTCGGATTGGGCACTGTACTATCCCAGATGCTGGGAGATGAAGAACACCCAGTCTTGTTCCTCAGCAGAAAACTCTGCCCCAGGAACAACAGTATGCGGTAGTAGAGAGGGAGTGCCTACCCATGAAATGAGCCATGAAAGCCCTACAGTATTACCTGCTGGGGCGAAAGTTTACCCTGGTTACAGACCACGCCCCCTGCAGTGGATGCACCACAACAAAGACTGGAATGCATGGGTCACGTGCTGGTTCCTGGCATTACAGCCGTTCCATTTCAACATGCAACATAGGGCGGGGGCCAAACATGGCAATGCGGACAGTCTGTCGCGGGTCCACTGTTGTTCGACCCAGAAGAAACTGTGGCCAGCTGGGGAGACCCAGAGGGGACTTGATTTACCACAATGCACAGCACAAACTTCACTAAGGACTTAATTGGGATTTTTCTGCAGGCTGTTCTTTTCATTTGTGTCAGCATGTAGCCCTGTTTGTTCCTGTAGGTAGAGCTTGAAAGTGAGTTTTATTCAGGTCTAAAGAAGGTCACTCTGGACTAAAGTGGATTAGAAGCTTTTAGATGTAGGGGAAAGCACAGGAGGGTTATGGAAACTGGTGTGTGTTTGAGGGGTAGGGAATGAAGCTGAGAAATGAATGCAGGCACTTGTTACTCTCTGGCTTTTCCATACAGACCTCTGTCGTCCCAGACTCTCCACCTGCATCCCTCTCATCCTAGCCTTCCAGCCCTCCTATCTGTTTCTGTAGAAACAGGACCAGTCTCACTACACTAAAGAGGAGTTAAAGAGCCATCTGCTTCTGTGAGTCATCAGCTCATTTTGCTATTGAGCTCAGGGGAGTCTATTGCATTCATCTGTAAAGCTGGTTGACATTTTTCTAGTTTCAATATTTGGATAATTTTATTTATCAAAAATTCAAGTTTTGGTTAAAAGAAAAAAAGAATTGTGCCAAAAGGTTTAACCTTTTTTGACTGGCTCCTACAGAGCTGATAATTGTTTCCCCCAAAAGTTTTGGAATTTCAGAAAACAGTATAAAGTTTGTGTGGGGGGGGCGGGGCAGGGGGAAGAGAAGAATGACTTTTTAAAAATAGCCAGTCCAAAAAACAAAAACTAGCTCTAGTCTTGAGCCTTCCCTGTCTCTGGATGTGCCAGGTACTGCAGCACCAGGACTTGGTGTGCACCCAGTGTACACCAAATAAATGTTACATTTCATGCACACATCTAGATCACATAACTGCATGCGCTTACTACTGTTACTCTTGTCTTTGATCAGCTGAATCAATCTGGTGCATTTGCAGGGGGATGATCAAGGGTTCAAGCATTCAAATACTTATGCATGAATAACTTTATGCTATGGGAACACTTACTCCCATTAACCCAATGGGACTACTTGTGTGTGTATATAGGAATGTGTGCAAAACAGGATAAAATGAGGGGCTCCTGCAGAACTGTAACGGGTGTGTTCAGGATTAGTGCACATGGGAAATGAAAGAAGCTTTGAAAAGTTTAAGATTAATTTAATAGGCAACTTATTTAAAATAACTATCACTCCAACATTACTTTTAACTCTGTTTTGTAGCTGACCCCATTTCCTCTCCACCAGAAATCTGAAGAAAGGCCTGGTAAGCACTGTTTTTGCTGTGGGTTCACTTTTTTTCATAGGGAGGCAACAGAGATTGCTTTGCAAGAGGCAGGCAACTTGCATGATAGAGCTCTGCCACAAACAAGATCTCAGAAAACCACCATGCATGTCACCTTTGTCTCTTGCATGCATGTCATCTAGTCTCTTTTAGCTGAGGTTGCTCTGAATTTGGAAACATTTCAGCAAACAAGCTGGGATTATTTTCTGTTTGTTTGGGGGTGGCATGCAAGGAAAGAAGAGGGAGCATTTGTTATGGTCACACTAATAAAGAAAATATCAATCAGCCATCACCAGATGCATTTTAACTTTATTTATTCAAATTCCATTTTACTAATATACCTAATTTTGGAGGCTTCTCTTTTCAGATTTAGATCTTAACAAGCTTATTTCACATCTTCTGCCCACAAACTTCCTTGCATCAAGTCTTTCTTCCTGCTAATATTGATTTTGACTCATTTTACTTCTGACAGCCCCTCGAAGTACAGATTGTATATGCTCATGAAAATCCCTTCTTTCCAAGAGTTACAAGCACATAGAACAGCTACAAATGTTTGGAATTAACCTTTTTACAGACTTAGTTGTTAGGAGATTGGTTTATACTGTAACAGAGGCAAAGCTAGGACCATCTTTGTTGGATGAAACTCAACTCATTGTGTACGGCCTGCACAAGGATCCTGACACCACAGATGCCCTATAGCAGCCCTCTATGGGGACACGCAAGCAGAGAGGTCAAGCAGGGGGACCTGTGCACCGCAGCGGCAGGCTCTATGCCAATTTCAAGTAGTCTGGCACTGACTGTGGGGAATCTTGGGATGGACTAAGGGAATGGTCAGTGGATCCAGGCTCATAGTGATATAGGGGCTAGGAAGTCCTCGCAGGAAGAAAAGTGTTTTATTTCATTTCTGCTTATTTTACTTGAAGCATTGAGATTTGCAACCACTGAAGCTGCACCAATGTAGCTGCAAACTCCTAGGGTGTAGACAGAGCGCACCAGTGAGCAGCTGATCTCAATTCCAAAGATGGAGCAGAGAGCCTAGACTGCTGCATCCCAAAGCAGGGATTCTTCCTGACTGAGGGCAGGCAGGCAGGTAGTGTTTTTGCCTGCTGCTCAGTTCTTCCACCAGAAGAAGAGGAAGCAGCTCTAAAATGAATTAAGAGTCGGTGGGAGCCTGGCCAGTTGAGGCTGCTGAATCAGGCTGTGCCCTATTTACACCCTTTGCCCAGCCAACACCACTCACTTCTATGCCTACACTAGAGGCCTGTGGAATTTCTATTGATCTTGGCTTTGTGAAAACATTTGACAAATTTGACCTGTCACCTCCCAACTGTGGATGTGGGGTGTCCCCTACTCCCCTGCCTGAGCTACCTGCATTGTGATTATTGCACGGGTAAGAGTCATCTCTGGCTCTCCTCCTTCCCCCTAATCAGTGAGACGAAGGAACTTTGAATCTGCCCATATCTGTGCCTTGCCCTTGTTCCAAATGGACTGGCCAGAGCAGCTGGGGTAAAGGTTTGCACAGATTACTTCTGCCTTGGAGCAAGGACTGAAATGTGACACTTTGGACTGCAATTGTGTCTCTGATCTGCTTCAGGGGAAGTGAGGTTAGAGTAGGCAATGCCCCTTAATCAGAGCTCATAGTAACTGCCTGGCCTCTAGCACTTATGATCAGAATTTCTAATCTCTGCCAAACAAGTCAAAAGAGACTCAAAAATAAAATATATGCTAAATATACCACATCATTTAAGCATGTTATTCGTATTAGAACCGCAAGTTTCAGTGTATCTTATCAAAGAACAATTTAAATGCAAACATGCTGTAGTTCAGGGATCTCAAACTCAATTGCTGTGGCGGGCCGCATTTACATTGAGTGGAGTTCAGGGGGGCCGCACATGACACACACTACTCTACTGTACCTTTCATGCTCTACTCTCCGCCGAAAAAATCTCCACGCAGGGTAAAATTCGGCGGCACAGTGGGAGAGAGAGGCTCTCACAGGGACTTGCAGGCTCCACTGTCCGCCGTCAAATCTCTCTGTGGGGCCCACATTCGGCGGCCATTTCCTTTTTAAAGCAGCACAGTAGAGCAGAGAGAGAGGCTCACACAGGGACTTGCAGACTCCACTGTCCCCCCTCAAATCTATGCCAGCACAAGCCTGCAGCCGGATTCGGACTGCGGGCCGCATGACACAAGCCCGCGGGCCGCAGTTGGCCCGCGGGCCGCGAGTTTGAGACCCCTGCTGTAGTTGCTTTTTATTTTTAGGTTTTAGACAAACATCATCAAACAACGTGTCCTCCGGCAGGAAAGCATTTTTCTTTAATATGCTCACAGCACTGAAATTGTTCACATAATTATTGCTACCCTGCTGTGGGTATCAGAATCTGGGGCAAGGTTAGAGTACTGTCTGTCTTTGTTGGAGAGAGAGAGGGTATGTGTCTAGGTGAGCTTGTTACAATATTTTCTATGTAAAATAAAACATACATATTCTGTATATGGGAATAAACTGGGGTATTGCACTTTCTTCTGCAACTCGTAAAATTGCACCAGTTTTAGTGAGCGATTTTTATTTACAATTTCTGCTGTGGGTTACAGAAAGAATAAAGCTGTGTGCTGTCCCCACATGCAGTCTTCACTGCCCCCATTTGCCATGCCAACTATTAAGCCTGGAAATACTATTGCTTCGCTTTAGAACTTCCTGCTACAGCTTCAGTGTAGAATGACTGACTGTGGAAGCCCTGGCTAATATGTGACAAGAAGAATAGTCTCCATAACCAAGAAAATAAATAAAAATGCTCACGTATTTGTAAGTGTGTCTCCATAAAAGGGAGGAGGCCACTGGCCCTATGGGATTATAATAACAAAGTAATATTCTTGGCATGAAGGTGAAAAAAAATAGAGCTATAACTAGGGGTTTTTAAATTTGATGATAATGGGAGATTGGAGGAGGAAAAAATTGCTCTCCTTCCTCCCCCCTATAACATTATGCAAAAGGGTCAGTCACTTCCATATCACCAGCTCCAGTCTCATACCCTGTATGGGACTCTGGCTTCCTTCAGGACTGAAGGGAATGCCTGGTATGGGAGGACAGACCTCAGGTCCTCTCCAAGCCCATGGAAAATGCTCCAGAATATAACAGCCAGAAGCCATATTCACTGTCTTGTAGAGCCCCTTCCATATGGGGAAACTCTCTTAAAGATGAAACCCAGAGGCAGCCCTCAAGTGAGGTATCCTTGCCAGTGTGGCTCCAATCCAGCCAGGCTATCAGGGAGCAGAGGCAAGGCCACAGGGGGCCAGGAGACAGAGCAGAGACACAGGGACTCCAAGCATATGATTTTGTCTCTGGCAGATCTCCTGTGGGGATATTAGGGCTAAGCCCGATTCTTCCACATGGAAGGAAACCCTTCCTTCCAAGAGGCGTTTCCTCCGAAGTGTCCATGAAGAAAACCTGTTTTCCTTCCCCTAGCTCCTCTTGACATGTTTTTTGTGGCAAGGCATGATCAGGCCCAGCAGTTGTTCTGCTTTTCCTATTGTGCTGCCTGTAGTAAATTGCCCCTTTTTAGTAAAACCAAACCAAACCACAGTTATACTTTGTGATTATTTGAGTAGGCGCTGACCACACATAGCAACCAACTGTTATAGCACAACTTTGATTTTGCCGTCTATTCCAGGGAATTGCATCTATGTCCAGTGCAGCGTGGTTCACCATTATCATGTGTGGGTGAACACTTTTCACAAAGTGCTCGTTCTGTATCTGACTGATTAGTCCTCAGCCTCAAAGAAAACCTGCACATTGCTTTCAAAAGACAAGGCTGAGAGCTTAAATTAATAACTTTGATAGATATTAAAAATCATGGTCTTAATAAAGACACTGGATTTATGGCTTATTTCAACGATCTGTAACCCACTAATGCCTCTTTTTGGCCTGTGACATCAGGGGTGTTAATGGGCCGCTTCACCTCGAATGGCCCCTTACAAAACGTGCTAACTACTTACGCTAAACAGGCTTTTCCCTCACGTATTTAGCAGTGACACCTTAGTACCTTTCCCGGACCTGAAGAATGCTGTGTAGCTCAAAAGCTTGTATCTCTCACCAGAGAAGTTGGTCCAATAAGAGATATTACCTCACCCACCTAGAGTTGCCAAATTTGGTTGGACATATTCCTGGAGATTTCATCACATGACAATCAGATTTTAATTAAAGATTAAACTTTAATTCCTGGAGTCTCCAGGGCAATCCTGGAGGGCTGGCAACCCTGTATGTGTAAACTGGCATACAGTACTCCTCTTGTATGTGTGCTTTTTACCATGGTATCTGTGGTTGCAGTATTGTTGGTGATGAGATGTTTAATGCTAAACACATTCCTATCTCTAACAGCAAAGGGCTTGTCTGTAACCCAACTCTCATGGGTTTAGGTCCCCCCCAGCCCTCTTTGGGGGGCTCATTGTTCAAGGAAAGCAAGACAGTACGGCCCAACAGCCAGTCAGTATCACTGCCCAGGGGTCACAAGGCACTATGGCCCAACGGCTTAATCAAGTGGCCAGTAGCCTGAACCACCTGTATCACCCAATTCCGTGGGACAGTGGGGCCCGTTGGCCCCTCGGAGGAGTGGGGCACCATGTAGAAGTGGGTGGTGCCCAGGGTAGGGGAGCTCAGGCCCTCCCTGCTCTTCTGAGCCCCAGAATGGTGGTGGGGGTACTTGCCACAGAGTTAGCAGGGACCTTCCTGCAACACGCTGACTCTTCCCGCAGGTCAGGGCTATCCCTCTTCCTGGGGCCACTGCCGCCTCCATCTTCTCCTGTGGTGGGTTCAGTGGGCCCCTCCTGGGCCCCTCCAATTGGCAGGTTTGCTGGCTCCATAGCAGGAGCCCCACCCTTTTATATTGAGATAGGAATTGGAGCATGCCCAGCACAGTCTAAGGGGCGGGACTTCCCCCACCCAGGATGCAGGGTCAGCTCCCTTGTCTCTAGTGCAGGGTAGGCACACCCCCTCACCCCTACAGACAGCATGCGTAAGAGGCAGTGTGTAGCTGTGTTGTCCCAAGAGCAAGAATCAGATTGTGGCTCAGAGTAATAATGTGGTGCCTGCTTCCCCCACCCTCTTTGCTCTGATGGAAGAAACCTGTGCCAGCCCTTTAGCTGGCAGAGATAACTTCCCTCTCCGTGCTAGTTTGCATGTGTAGGCCAGAATATTGAGAGGGAGTAGAGCAAGGTTCCAGCCACCTCCCTTCAGCCCCATCCATCACTTGAACAGAAAGAAAAGTGGGAGCCTTGTGACAGCTGATCCCTCCCCCCTGCAGGGATTGATGATACAGGAGCCTGAGCCGGGACATGGGTGTCTTGACACCCCAGTGCAAGCATGCATGAAGGTCTCACTCTGGAGCCCAAAGTGAGAGCACCTGTTTGGGCCTTGTGCATTTTAAGAAGGTGTGTGCCCAAGCATGCACGGGGTTTTCGTCCCCGCCCCGGGGGGAGGAAGTAGTAGTAGCACTATAAGAAAAATGTTGTGCCTCCTGCAAAATCAAAATGTTTCAGACAGAAGAACTTCAAAGTCAGGCCAGAGTGATAAGAAACAGATCATTTCCTGTTTTCTATTCAAAACAGACCTACGTCCCAAACGGTGCAATAGAGATATATGAACTAATGCGGCCAGTCAGTTTTTATTTGGAATGCTTGCCCACAGCTGAAAGCAGAGTGCGAAGAAACAATAACACAAGTCTCATTTGAGTGGTATTTGGCTACAGCTTCTTCCTATATGACAATTTAAGGTTCAATCTTTTTTTTTCTATCCACGAAAACTGCTTGTCCAGGCCCTTATTATATACGGTCTTGGTTACTGAAACTTCCTCCTCATTGGCCTCCCTAATACCCTTGTTGTCCCACTTTAATCCATACTAAATCCATCAATCTGATTGTGTAGATCCATACACTGGCTCCTCCAACTTCACTGCATTAAGTTCAAGCTTTTTGTTCTTGCTTCCGGGTCATGCATTATTGCTGCCACTGCCGATGCAGCCAACCTATGTTGACTGACCTCTCCCTCGACATTCTGGCAAAACCCAGAAATAAGGGGGTGAAAAGGAACAAACAAAAAGAAAAGAAAAAAACCCACTGTCTATATACAGAACTGCAGCTGGTATTAAAGTGAAATAGCACAGAACTCAAACATCTTCACTGAAGTCACCGCATATCATACTACGTTGGCTTAAAAAAACAACCCCCTAAATATCTATCCAGTGGTCAACATTTAAAAGCAACATTTGCCAACTCATACTACACAATTAATCTAAGTCTATATCATGATGTTATGACTGTAGTGAAGTGCAGTAAATTGTTGTAGTGTCCCTGGAGTAGCTTGGGGTGGAAACTGACTTGGTGTCACAATATTTCTCCCAGTTTTCCTGCTGATCTGAGATGTTTTGAGTAAACTGCAACAGCTGTATTTACCTTTCAGTGTATGCTCCCCCCATACCAATGGAGCTATGCAAACAGGTGTGCTGTGGCTGGAATCAAGTCTTCATCCTTTCCATGTTGCTGGGATGTGGGGAGGGGTGATGTAGCAGCTCTGTGGAACCTGCCACACACTGCGTATAGGAAGTGAAAGTACAATGCGCCAATCAAAGTCAGTGTTTTACATCACCTTACTCCCTTGTGCTGGCCCCTAGTTATTTACTTTTGCAACTGTGATACGTAGTCCGCTAGTATTCTGTGATAACTGACTTTTTAATGGCTTTCACTATACTGAGAGATATGGAAACAACTCTTGCTTCGCCTATAAAATGTACTTGGATGATATGAAACCTACACTGTTTCCTTGTGCACAGCTGATTCCATTTAGATGATCTGGAACTGATCTATAAAACCCTTAGCAGAACAGGCCCAGGCTACTTAAAGTCCATCTTTTCATCTGTGCCCCTCTACAGCAGCTATGTTCAAGTGGCATAGCTGTTGAACAGAATCATGGGGTGAAATCTTGATATGTTGCAGTCGCTTGATTTCGATTTGGCCAAGAGTTCACCAAGGAAGGAAAGATCCCAGGCTCTGAAACTTCCTCTCAGAAGTGGTCAAGAAGAGATCTCTCTTTGCCATCTTCAGAGCTAGCTGCAAACTTCACTTCTTCAATCCAACGGAACAAAATACAAAATCATATTCCATATTAGATGCCATCAAACAAACTAAAGAGCAGATGAAGAATTGCTTTTCCTTTCAGGATACATGCATTTCAATATGTATTTAGTGACTAAATACCATAACTAGGATATCACATTATCTGAGGACATGTACAAATAAATACATAGCTGGATAGATGTTTTATTACTCCAAACTTCTTATGCAAACAAATCTTCATAAATACTAATTTTCCCTTATGTTAATTTTGCATTTGCTAAATTAAATATATATGTGAAAGTACAATGCATTTTATATAATGTAAAAGTTATGACAAGCCATCAAAAGCCACAAAATTCAAAGGAGTGCATGACTTTGCTTTCTGAACATACACTGATGTATATAAAAAAGTACAGGCTTAGCAGTGAAAAACAGCACATGAACCTTTATTTTGCATTTCCTTTTTTTTTTTTTTTTTGCATTTGCCTCCATAATGCCATGACTAACACAGTTCAGATGGTCTGAAGGAAACTCCAGGCTTTCTTGATGCTGTTCACTGCATCTAGTAGGAGTTAATACGGCTGCCAGCCAACATATCCATTACTTTTTGAGTTAACTGTATCACATGTGCCTCTGTAAGAATCACACCATAAGTCAGTAGAGATAAAACACAAGAAATGAATCATGAATCATGAAACTGCTTTCTTTAAAAACATCAATTATTGTGAGGAACAAGTAAATTTCCTATAGTGTGATTATTTAAAATGGCTCCATAAATTAAATGAGTCCTTACAAATCCCAGCTACCGATTTCCATATTCTAGCCTTTTACTTAGCCTGAGTATTAATGTGTGAGTACAAGCTGGCAAACTCAAATGAATATGAATCTGTAATTCACGGCCATGTGCTGCTTGCCTTACTCACACACATGAATTCAATGGGACTACAGTGCATAAGGCGTACAGCATTTGCCTGTAAGTCTTTTATTTCCCTGGCAAAACATGTTTAGTTACAAAACAATCTCCTAATCCTGCAAACATTTTACTAAAGTGCATAGTTGTAGTGATTTAATTTACACATGTGCTTATGTGTTGCCTGGATCAGGACCCAAAACAGGAAAGGAAAATCACACATGAATTACAGACGGACAAAAATAAACCAACACAAAAGATTATGTGGGGACACAGCTGTAGATGCATGCATATTATAAGGGTTTGGCTGGAATAAATTGCAAGTTAAATAAATTAAGAATTTTCCATTCCCCCCCCCATGTTTCACAGCTAAAACTTTTCTTCTTCTTCTGAAATAAGTTCGCCAGGGATCACTTGCAACTTCATCAGCCCCAGTCCTGCAAAGACTGCTGCATATGTTTAAATTTATTCACTGTGAGTTATCACATTGAAGTCATTCCACGTCCCAGTGTGTAAAGTTAAGCACATGTGTAAGTCTTTGTAGGATCAGGGACTTACTGTTTACAAGTGTAATAAACCTGGGCTGGGGTTTGAAAAGATAGTGTACCTGTTTTTTTCAGATGGCCCACATATGCAGAATGTACAGCAGAAGCTGAATCACACAGCGCAGACCCACAGCAGTTTGCCGATCTTCCACCTCCATTAGAATAACATTGTAGCTTCCAAGTCTAGCCAGAGGTGTGTAATGGTGTTCCTGGCATTATTATTCATAATTATTTCTTTAACATATTGAAATCGAGACATTTCAAATAGAGAAAAATTACAAAGATATGAAATATCATTGGTTTGGTAATAAACAAACATATGAGACAAGGGGGGTAAAAAAACATGACAAGACCAGGAAACAGTAAATACACAGGGCATTATTTTTGTAACATAAGCATCCAGTAAAGCTCAATTCAGATGCAGCATCTGGTTTTCAGAGAGTTCAATTTTTTTAAACCCATTTTTCTAGTTTGGTTGATTGAGACACTTGACCAAGGTCATCCAGTGAGTCAATGGTTCAAATACACAGTAAATCAGAGTGTCACTCAGTACTTTGTTCTATCCATACAAACTCCTTTATTACATGTCAAGAAAGAAAGGATTGCAGAAAAAGAAATGGCCAGTGGAAAAAAGAGGAAAACATCCCTAGGAAAAAATCACTAGTAACACTTTGTCCATTTCAGAAAAATAAAAAAGATTTCTGGTTTTTCATAGAAAGCTAAACTTTGCAGGAGCTTTGTGACTCTGGGGTGAAAATGTTATCAGGAATAAATCATCACGAAAACCTCTTTGTTATTTTAATAATCACTTAGAGATCTAATACATGATGGGGCTTCCCTAATAGCCAAAGAACAGAGGTGCAAGCAAGCAACTGAAATCTTAAAATAAATAACTTAAAATAAAAAAAAATGATACTGGTTGAAATGAGGAATAAACTAAGCTTAGCCAACTAGCTACACCATTCAAATATCCAATTGCCACCCTAAGCAAACACAGCTGGCATAAACTAGCATTGCTCCATGACCTGCCTCACCATCTCTATAAACATTCAAAGGGTGTAAACTGAAAGGATGAAAGGGCATATTAGGACAGTTCAAGAGGATCTTACAGGGAAGAACAGGATGAATTTTGAGGCAGGAATATATAGGTTGAGTGTCTAAAAACAGACCTGGAGCCTGATCCATTTCCTACTGAAGCTAATGGGAGTTTGCTCAGAGAGTTCTTTTAGACTGTGGAATATTCACCCCTGCCCCCAATAAAATGGAGGAAACCACTTGCTTGGGACTTTTAAAGCTAGACCTCCCAAAACACCAGAAAATATATGGCATGAATATTCCTTCTACAGCATCAAGGAGGACTAGATAAACCCTTTTACACTTCTAATTTCTTTGAGTTCATGGGAATAGTACTACAGCAAAAGAGAATATTTTCACACTTTTGGGAGGATGATTCTTTGCCCTCCTCCTAATTTGGGGTGCATTTCCAGTTTATAGCTGAGAGCACACCTGATAAATCTGTGCCTCCTAAGAAGATGGAAACCTTATCTTCACATTCAATTTTAGCTGATGTGCAAACCCTAACGTTGATTTGTGCTTAAGAAAGGCACATGCTTTGAGGAACTGATGCTTTTAATACCATTTGTTTCCCTGGGCTTTCTCCTTTACAGACTACAATTGCAGCAGTTTCATTCCAGTAATAAGGCCAGATTTGAAGATTCTCTGGGACCCCCAAACTGAGAAACAAAAGGCAGGCAAATTCCCCCCACCGAGGGAGCTACTATAATTGTTGCCACTTCCTCTGGTTGTTTCCCTTTGATGAACCAATGTTATCTGAGTCTCAGCTGCTAATGCTGATCCAATCTCCAACCTCAGCCAATCCCCTGAAAAAGACCAACTGCACTAGCCAGGTGGGATAGAACAGAACTTCATAACAAATTAGAAAAAAGGAAGGAAAACTGTTGCAGTCTGTATTGGGGAAACAGAATCACATTCCTGGGTGAGATGCTGGGAGAAAATGTTACTGTGCACACCAGTTAGAAGGCAGAGGAAGAGATCCCGTAATAGCCTACTGGACTTTGCAGACAGAAGGGCTGCCTACCAGCTGAATAAGATTAGAGCCTTGTGAGCCAGTAGGGCCTGTGTTACTGTGTTACTGTCATCTTAGGTGAAAAGACTGTTTATGTATTTGACTTCCTCTTTTTTCAGGAGACCTGTGTGCTGGAACCAATTCCCTCTGTATTGCCAGCTGCTGTTAGCCAAAGGTGCTGACACATACATTCAAGTAGCCTGAGGTATTTAGCAGTCATGCATCTAACAAATGGGCTCTGCATATTCTGCACCTTACAGTTCTGCAGGGATTGAAACCAGTGCCTAACCACTGGGCTCTGGAATATTTTGGGGTCAGGCTTCAACTCCAACCTCTTCCCCTCCCATTCTATGTGAGAAAGGGCTCACCTGCCTTAGGTATCTAATGCCAGGAGAGGGCTCCTGGCTGAGAATCTCAAGTGGAGGGTGGTGCCTTTCATGAGGCATTTAACTCCCTCTCCTTTGTACTCTCTAATGCCTAGCTTTAGGCAGCTCCCACATCAGCATGCTGGCTTTTGTGAATCTCCTGCTTTGGCACCTAACTCTCCCTGTGCATCATATAGGGAGCCTAAGCTTCTGTGCCAAGGCCGTGGACTTCAACAGGCAGCAGGGTGCCAAAAAATTAGGTATTGCAATAATAAGTCTAAGTCCCTTTTGTGGATGGAGCCCTAAGTGACTAGTCCAAATCTCAGAGTGTTCCTGGGGCAGAGCAGGGAATTAAACCCAAGTCTCCCAAATCCTAATTTAATGCCCTGACCAGCCTCTCTCTTCTTCCTACTGAATATACTCAGTACAACAGAACCTCGGCCAAGCGCAGGCCATAACTATCTGTTCTCCCTTCACTTTTATCTTCTGTATCTCCTTGCTCCACAGCTACTCAGCACTCTTTGACCTTTATCTTTTAGTTACATTATAGATTGGAGCCATTAGTTTAAGCAACTTTTTACTTTATTAATAAACAGTGTTTAAAGAATCATTTGGAACACAGTAGTTTTTTCTCTCTTTCACTAGTGCGAGACCTCTCCTTAATCTCTCTCCAACTTGCTTTCTTTACTCTTCCGTCTATGAATTTTGATGTCCTCATCCTCATTCATGTTCTCATTTGTTTTGCATTTTGTTTTCGTTTCACAGCTCTGTTTTCTTTGGTCAAAAGCCATTTCTGTCTTTCAGAGCAATGACAGGATTGGTTCAAATGCATTATTTGTTTGACAGGAGCCTCCCACAGGCTTTTGCTGGATGACTCTACTGATTTCAGTAAGAAACTACGTGTCTGGTCACATTTCCAAGATCAAGATTTCAGGTAATATTTCTTAAGGAGGAACCAACTGGCATAATCAAATACCAAAGTGACCAAATATCAGGCACGTTTTTGTCAATATAGGGAAACCCCTTCAGGGACCACATCCAGCTGGGTAAATATTCTATTCTTTC
>ML675612.1:12168885-12186907 GCA_007922155.1 Mesoclemmys tuberculata | reverse complement strand
TCACATCAAATGGAAGTTATAGCCTAAAGACCATATTGTGTAATGACACAGATAGGCATGTGGGCAAAGCAAACACACTGTACTTCATGGCCCACGGTCCAGCTAGTTGCCACACAGTTTGCACTGCTTTTGGCTTAAGATCCTTCATCAAGAATTGATTTCAGGCTGTATCTGAGTCTTGGTCAGTGCCAATTTTGAGACACAAGGCAGCAGTCTTTCAGAACAGAAAACACCTGACTCAAGTGATAAAAATCTACACATTAAAAATTGCTTTATCAGCAGGTGGGTAACAAATGGAACAAAGGTGTATCTTAAAGATATGCTGAGAACAGGAAAGAAATCATGGTGAGAAGAAAAGACGAACTATAGGGGTCAGAGCCTGCTCTTCTCCACCAGTGCAATTCTGCCGCATGGAATGCATAAAGGCAACATACTGAAGCTCAGAAAGGGAGGTCACACATCAAATTTCTCATGATCTGAATGGTGTCCTGGGGCAGGCAAATCAATCTCCACCCACATCCACCAACCATTTCCCTCAGAAGAGGGGAGGAGGGGGCAGCAGCTACGAGACTCATATCTGCAGTAGCAGTGCCACAGAGCAGTTCTGCCACCACACTGCAGTGTACGAGGAAGGGTTCCATCTCTCTCGGATGTCTGCAGAGCTCTCCATTGCATAGGCTGTTCACTCGGGCCATGGCCTGAATCCAGGATTTGACCCTTAGTGAAGTGAGACACAAAGCAGAGGTATATACGCTATGACACAAAGGAATGCAGTGTTGAAAAGTGGATACTGTTTTACTTTTTTCTCAGACACACACTGGAACATGAACAGTGCTGACTCAATGGAAAATTTGCAGATGGAAGAAGCAACCCATTTAGACAAAATTATTTCTTCTCCCTTCTTCCTAAAAAACAAAAATACCCAGGAAAACACTCATTTTATATATATATACACACACACACACACACATATATTTATTATATACATATAAAGTGAATACAGTCTTACATATAAAATCTGAAAAATGTAGGAGTTACATGATTATGGTTTTCACAGCACATTGCACACACAGACTTTAGCATTAAAGCTGACACTACATAGAACAATACCATATACCACACATACAAAACAGGGCTAAGTTTGACTGCTCATGTAACCAGAACTGTGAATTTCCTGACCTTCATGTCTGTAACTTGCTAACCCTAACATTGCATTCATGTTGTACTTTGAGTTTCATTATATTTGTGACCTAGTTATTTAACAGTAGTGGTCAAGGCATTTCACAGCAAACCAAACTGAAGCTTTTAAGGCTAAATTGTATTTTCTACTGAAAATATTTTGGAAAGGTTTATCTCCGACAAGGAAGTACTACGACTCAGCTTTTCCTGTAATAGTTGGTCAGCCTTTATTTTTAGTTTTCAATTGTCAGTATTTTTCCCCCTTTTGTAAAGGAAGTGTAAGGAACTGCCAGTACTAGAAGCTGAATTGCCTTATTTACAGTTCCCCTACCATACACACGCTAGCAGTGAAGCTTTGTACCATTAAGCCTAGTCCAGTGCTTTGAGGGGCACAAAAGATACAGGCTCAGGCCTGTAACATGGTTGAAGTCATTGGAGTTATGGAAATTTACACCAGCTGCCCCCTTGTACTCAGCACCTTGGAGGAAGGTCAGAGCATCTCACCGTTTTAGACCCTTAATGCTCCTGCTACACGAACTGTCTGTGGTGTCACATTTTAGTGTTGGATAACCACTCCTTGTAAAAATAGCAGGCTAAATTCATCCCTCATGGAGCTGTATTGAAATAAATGGAGTTATGCAAGGGATTAACGTGGCCTAGCTAAACTGGAAATGCTATCTTGATTCACTAGATGACCAGAAACAGGCTTCAAAATCCTACATATGACACCCCCCCAGATCAATCCATTCACAGGCCAAATCCTCCACGTGGGTATTCTATGAACCCTTTGGACACTAGAATGTAGTAAACATACAGGAACGTTAAAAAACAGTATTTAGGATAAACGAGGCATTGTTTCTAGAGGGGATGAAGGAACATGGCTCCTATAGTCCTAGTCCTTGTGTACTTCTTTGATGTCATGGGGACTTAGGTGGTACAAGGAATACTGATTTATTTGTATTACTGTACTGTCTAGAGGCCCCAAGGCGCAGTCAAGGCCTTTTGGTGCTAGGTGTTGAAGAGAAATATAATAAAAAACAGTGCCTTTCCCGAACAGCTTACTACCATGCAAGCCTGGGGCTCCTGTCTTTATTTTGATACAGGGTTGCCCAAGGCCACTGTCTTCAAGTTACAGATTCCACAAATTGTCCAGCTGTGAAGTTGAGAAGGCACAGTGTGAAGGAAGATTAGGAAATTTGGAGTCTTGAGTCAGCAAAGCATTGAAACAGATGTGTAATTCCACTGAAGTCAGGGGGACTCATGCTTTGCTGACTTGGGACCTCAGAGATACAGGCAGAGATCAAGCACAGCACCACCACAAGAGCAGCAGGAAACAAACTCCACTACTCCCTACCAGCCAAAACACCTCTTGCAGATTTTAAAAAGCAGCCAGAATAAATGCAGCTCACCACTGTAGCCCTTGCAGACAAAACACTGGAAAACCCTCCCCCTAAAATTCTATTAGATGAAGAGGATTTGGGGACCAGGAGAGGCAAAGTAGTGTGGGTTCTAACAGAACAAGAACTACAGCCTAAGAATTTTTCCTGTTTAAATATGAATGCTTTTATTAACCTCCTAATACACACACAGCCAAGAGCTTCCTGAAGCAGAATGCAAAGTTGGCAACAGATACAGCTATGGTGGCTGCTGTCAAAAAGTGAACTGCTTGGGTTTTATTAAGTGTACACACTGAAATGGCAGTCACTGTAGCAAGAATTTCATGAGCATGACTTACACATTCGAAGAAGCTGATAATCAATAATCATCTCCAGTTAAATATTCCTCTGTTTGGCTACCACACAATCCTTTTAATATTTTGTTAATTTAAATACATGGTCACAGACTAAACTGTATTTTAAAAAAGACCATCACCACAAAACCTCATCTTTTAAATTATTAGTAATATATCCTTTAAAGACAACATGTAGATTTCATTTGATTTAAAAGTGTGCAGCTCCTATGTATGTAAAAAAGTTAATGAATGCCACCAAGTCATATTATTGTGATCACATCAAATCTCAGCTTCTCTTAGTGAAGGTAGATCCTTCCTTCCATTATACTACTAAATGAAGGATGCATAACACTCTGGCCACAATGTTATATTCACCAACTCAGTCTCTGCTGGAAGAATGCATCAAATTTTTATTTTATTTTATTTTTTTTAAGAAAACATGGAGGGTAATGTCGATGTGAAGACAGAGATTAGCAGTGTTAAGCAGTATCCTCACAATAAGAGGATAGCTGCATGAGATGGTTAGATGCTGGAACATGAGCTACCAAGTAGTGGGGAATAGCATAGGAGCACGTACCATCATTACCTTCCATTAAGAGTCAATAGCACAGGGGAGCCTTGAATAACAATCTGCAGAGAAATGAGTTTGGGAGTCTTAAAATGGTGGAAAGTTCTAGTTGCATAAGCATCCAACAGTTTGGATAGAGAGCAACTATAACTCCCAGACCTTTTGAAAGTAACCTATCCATTCCAAACCAATTCTGGGTTTCAATTCTCATTTAAGACTCAAGAGCAACCAGTAGGGTTTGACAGTGTTCTGCATTAACAGTATTGTGTGTCAAGACTGATTTCTTCCTCCTTGCATTTGAAACTTCAGTGTGTGTCTGCTGCCCAGGAATATATGATGACAGTAAGGAGCATGGAATGTTAATACAGTAGAACCGTAAGCAGATGTCACTGGTGCAATTTCTTTTTACAATCCTACTTCTGTTAAACTAAGGGCAAAACTCCCACGGGTTTAAGCTATATATATTATTCAGGGAAAAATCTCTCTAGAGTTGTTATATTATTACAATATGTAAGGAAACCTCCACTGGGTGCCCATGGAAATCCATGCAGGATGCTGGTTATGTCTGGAATATGATGCAAGATGCTGAATCTGCAGTTTGATATTTGATAACTAGTTAGGTTCCCCTTCCAACGGTTCCCTACGGTCAGCTAATTTGTCCCACTGTATTTCCCCCAACTGTTTCACAAGGATGAGGGGAAATTATTCACCCACCCAAACTAAAGAACAAACAGGATTTGGGCCATCCATGGGGAGGTTCTATACCTCCTCACTAGTTCTAAGATGCCTTCCAGCTCCACGGGAACATGCTAGGTCTTCAGTTTCCAGCAGCTGCCCCTGGCCTTTTCACTCCTATGTAGGTTCCACTGCACAGAAGAGGACCACAGAAAATTTCATAGAGATTTAGGGTTTTCCAGTTATTCTTCACAAGCATGGGGAAAACAATCAATCTCCCTCTCAGTCCTTCTGTCCTTTCAGCAGCCACACATCGCGTAGACAGCTGTCTGCAGAGTTAAGGGAAATGACCACTTTTGTATATTGCAAGCAGGAGATCCATGCAGAGGGTCCCTTTAGATGTGGATCTAAGGGACACAATCTGGAACCATCTTTACTCAACAGTGTGGGAATTCACTACTGCAGAGGACCTATTACTTTGTATGTTTCCTTTCAAGAGAGTGCACACTTCAATAAACTAATCAGAGTGTCATTATTAAATATGGGTTGATTTCTATTCACCACTATTCTATATATTGCACATCAAGGACTAAGTAGATGTGCAGTGGCAGAATAAGCACAAGTTTAAAGTGAAAGCTATTTTCACTTGCACTGTGTACAGCTTCCTTAATATATGGAAGTCTGCCATCTACTGTTGAGTTCAGTAGGTTTTTTATATAAACACAAGAGTCTATGTGTCCTTTCTGTAGGGCCAGTTCCATGCAAAGTGAAGTCAGTTGGCCCACAGCAGCTAGTTAAACAGCAAGAACTAGATGGCTCTTTTAAAAAAAATAAAATAAGGTGATGTAGGTTGAATAAGTTAGATGTCAGCAAATCAAGTTGCTTGACACTTGCTTACTGAATAATTTCTGATTGAATTTTAATTTATAAAAAGTATAATAAATAGATTGTTAACGTATAGCTAATTTCTAATTTGAAGAATCGAAGGGTAAGACAATTTTGTAAGTCAGAGTGAATATTTTACATTTTATGTAGTTAGTATTGTTTCCACATTCATTTCAATAGACAAAATAAATCCCCCCATCATTTCTCTCTATCAAAATGTATGTTAAAGAAGAGATAGATACATTTTATCAAATCCTGATGGGTTGAATCTCCCTCACTGAAAGTACTTATATCAGACCACTCCAATTAACTCTGGATACCAGACCACTCCAATTAACTATTTTTTTAAACTAAAATGATTGACTCTAGCAATAAGATGCATACACAGCCATTTTGAATGGAACAAGTCTCTATTTTTGACAAATGCCTCAGTAAATCAATCTATAGTCATAATATGCAAGTCCTTTCGTGTTATGGTCCAGTTAACATAGCATGATTTGTTAGGCTGACTAAGTTTCCTTGTGCCACTGTTATCCAAATAGCCAAAACCAACAGTCTTGTATCACCCTTGCACATTAAAAATACAAACACAGGCTTATTATTTTATCCGTAAAGGCTGAGAATTTATTTAGATATGCCTTAAAGCACCTTTTCATATACTACCAGTGCAGTATTGTAGTTAATGACAATTTCAGAAAACAGGTCTGTGGTGCAACTTGTAATTAAAAAAATAACTAGATGTTATAGTACTTTTTTTCACTGTTATTTTGTAGCAGTTTGTCAATATATTTGAATTTATAAATAAATATTTTCAGGACTAAACACTCTTCTTCTATTTGTAAATATTATTATTTAATTTTGTAAATCCTCTGAACTCAAACATTTTTCTGTAATCTTTTTTCAGACTTAACAATACCCAGTACGGGCAGAGCAAAAAGAATACACCTAGGATAGTTTTAGAAAATATAGGACTTTAGTTTCTATGGAAATGTAATCCTTCCCAATGAAGTGAAAAGTCCTTCAGAAACACATGACACCAATCTTGCCTCTCTCAAATATACCCTCCAGTTCAGAGAACAATCAGTGGATTGAGTTTATCTTTGTTTCCTGCCAACAAGCTTCAATATTTTCTAAATTTAGTCTGAATACAGATTTCAGCTACTTGTTTTCAGGGATTTTGTTCCAGGAAATTAATTCCCCCCCCCCCAAAAAAAAACAAAAACAAAAAAACAAGATGTACTTTATTCCCTGAAGGTTCAAAGCTTTCGTGTTGGCGTATCACAGTAAGGAACGTTGTCTAGTAGCAGATCTTTCCTGGGTATGAGCACTGAAACAAAAACATATATATCAGTAAGAATAATATTTTACTATAATGATTTACAAAAATATATACCATCTCATTTTTACAAGCAATGAAGGCTTACTACTTTAAATTTTCTACGACAACAAAAATGTACTAAATTACCTTCTGTCCATCAGAAATCTCTTCCACATCCTCCATCTTAATTTGCTGTTAAGAACATCCTTGAAAATATTTTAACAGTCTATCATTGCAACATTTTGCCATTTCTCATGTGAAGATATTTTAGTAAAAAAAGATGGCAAATTATATTTCTGGCAATCCTGATTCAGGTGTATTTAAGTATGAATTTCAAAAATGCATAAAACGTACTTTAAAAAATACAGACACCTCATTTAAGGTCTAACATTTATCTATACTGTACCTGTTCTTTTAAGAACAGCAGAAAAAGCAAGTGTCGGACATTTATTGCAGGAGAAAAAAAGCAGCATTTTGGGTTTTTCTTGGCTGTGCACTGTGTTAACTGCCCTTGGCTCAAATAAAGTTCTGACCATCTGGCTCCTTGCATATCCACTTGGGAGTTCTGCACCTGAGGGCTGTCAGATTTCTACAAGTGGCACCACCTACAAGTTAAGGCACCACGGCTGCAAACACAACCCTGTACTTTGACTAGTCAGGCAAGTACTAAACAAAGGTACAGTAAACCTCTAAAACGCTACAAATTCCATTCCACGTGTGTAATGAGCCACATCTAATCCAAAGCATGCTGTTTTTCCATATATTATGGAAAACACAAGGAAATGGCTTCTCTCAAAGCTGCATTTCTTTTCTTTTTTTTTTCTGGCTGGGGTACTAAAACAGTGTTTAACACATTTCTAAATGGATTGAATAATATTTTGTTTGTGTTCTACCTATGAAGGAAGGATTTGTGCCCCAGCATTCACATCAATCTTTTCCTTTACATTTTAGTGACAGGAGTGTGTGCATGAGAGAGAAATACAAGTTAAAGCCAAACAGGATAGAGGAGGAAGTACAGACAGATAAAAAAAGACTGATGGGGACAGAACCTCCTAACCTCTCACTGAAAAATCAAGTTTTGCACACATTCCACTGTCACTATAGCAAACCCAAAGTCAAAACCATCAGGATGTATTGCATGTGTGGTATGTTAAGGTATCAGCTTGTTCTGCAAAATAAAAACAAGTTGAATAGAGCCAGCTCTCTTGCGCAAGAGTGGATAATTTGCCTTGACAGGCTGCACAGTAATGTCTCGAAACATTTCTTTAGTGAGATTCTGCATAATATGACTAACATATGCTCTTAGCTGCAAATATCTTTTATCATTTTTTAAAAAAAATTTCAGACTTGACAATACCCAGTGCTGGCAGAGATAAAAGAGTACACCTACGTTATTTTTAGAAAACAATATAGGATTTTAGTTTCTATGGAAATATAATCCTTCCCAAAGAAGTGCATCTTATTCTCGCTCTCTGCATGACAGCTAATATCCACAATATTCTGATCACATTTTCATAAAGACTTTAATGGTATTCCGAGAACAAACAATGAGATCAGGAATGCAGTCAATACCATAGTAGGTCCATCTAGTTCGGCGTACTGGATGACAGTAATCAGTACCAGATGCTTCTGAAGAAGGTGCAACAAACCAGCTAGTGGACAGTTATGGAATACCCTGTTCACAGAGAAAGTCGCTTCCTAGCCTCTGACACTGAGGCCTGGTCTACATTGACCTTTCGGATCTGGCGGCAGTTGACGGGAGATACGCAAGTGAAGTAAAACACTTGCGTATCTTCCGTCAACTTCACAGTGTGCGTTCCGCGCGCCATCCACACTGCGCTGCGCCGATGGAAACAGCATTCCCGTTGGCGTAGCACTATGCCACTCTACACAGACCGCTTAGTCGATCCAGAGACATTGAGCTGACGGCGGTGAATTTGCTGCTGTCAGTATCGTCCCAGTCTTAGTAATTGGCCTATTACCAAGACCATAAGGGTTTGTGGATCCTTTCTAAAAATGCTTTGCTTTAACCCATCTAATCTAACCATGAATTCTTTCATTATGCATCTGAACATCTACTCTTCTTTTTGAACTCCAAACTCTCGGCCTCAAATATATTTTGTGACAATAAGTTAATTATGTATTGCGTAAAATAGAGATGCATTTCCTTTTATCGGTTTTAAACTACTGCCTTTCTAACATCATGGAATATCCCCTAGTTCCATGATAAGGAGACCATGTAAATAGGAGCACCCTATTTACCTTTATTACTATTCATTACATTCTATACTTCTATCACAACCCCTTTGATTCATCTCCTTTATAAACAATTCCATTCTTTTACTTAGGAAAATCTAGAAATAAACAGCAGAGGACTAAAGTGCTAGACATGCCCAATGCTTTAGTGTTCTTGCAAACAGGGAATTTCAAACCATAGACCACAACTTCATATTTACGTACAGGAATCCAAAGCCTTCTCAATCTGACATACATTCCAATCATACACAATGTATATTTTTACACTATGTATTTTTTATACTCGGGCAAACTTCACCTGGCCAGTTAAATAACTATAAAGAAAAAAAATAAGAATTTTGGTTCAGGTGTTGCTTAGAGGCCCCATCATGCTACAAGTTGTTAAACACATAGTAAGACGCAAAGCTTGGACTCAAGACTGGTTGAGATTCCAAAGAGACATCCTTAATGTTTCTGTATAATTAGGCATTAAGAAAATACACAGAAAGGACGACAGCTTGCTTAAATGAGAGTTTACTGCTTATTACACACAAAAAGAGACATAAAATGATACAGGAATCTCCTAGACATTCCCTGTAACCTGAGTCAAACATAGAACACTGCTGGTGTTCATGGATATGTGAAACTGATCCACAAGGCATGGCTTTGAGTATGTTCTATTTGGAGTTTTACTGAAAAAAGTCAAAGGAAGTGAATTACCTAAAAGGCAATTAAAGTTTCAGGATACAGAACTTCATGATGTTGACTCTAATTTAGTTTTCCTGTGTGGGAGACAAATGACTACTACTGTTTACTATTACTGTTTTACTGTTTACAACCACTCCCATTCCTTCCTCCTCTCCACTCCACATTGACCCACTCTCAGTCCTCATTTATTATTTCCTTTTCTTCACTCTCTCACTTGAACAGAGGGATAGAAGCAGGGGATGGAGAAAAGCTGCTTGAGACTGCATCTATTTCCCCCACAGAAATGGCAACACAAAGGAAAAACAGGTGTTTAGGTCCATTTTCCCAGCAGATGCAGAAGGAGGGGGAAATGTGCAATTTTTATGGTGATAAAGACAGCAGGAGTCCCAACATACTCAGGCCTGGCACCAGCTCTCCCGCAACAGGAGATGGAAGGAAGAAGAGGGTGATGGATCTCCTGAAGAGTATCAAAGGCTGAGGTCTCCATGGTGCCTGCAAACCTTGAAGATGCATGATTAGAGGTAACGCTGATCACAGGTAGGACTATGGGAAACTTGGGGGCCCGTACAAGGCTTTTTGGGGTTCATACTGGTTCACCTCGAGTTTTACAATTTCAGATTTGAATGAACCCAATACAGCAAGGATTTGACTGGATTTCGGTCAAAACCAAATAAGCAAACATCGCAAGTCTTCCACCAGACACCGTAACTTGATCCAGCCTTTCAAATCTAAATGAAGCTGGCCCAAGTTTTAGGTAAATAACAATATCCAACGGTAACACACACACACACACACACACACACACACACACACACACACACACAGTTTCAGGTTGTCACTGATGTTTAGCACAGTTCTAAACAACATTAAAAGATGCTGTGCAGCTCTACTTACGCAGTCTGTCAGAACCTGTGTGAAGTCCCTGTATAACAGATGTTCTGAGTAGAACTTCAACATCTGAACCTATTTTCATAAGCTGGTAAAGAAAAAACGGGCCAATTCAAACAGTGCAAAATTACCCTCAGACATTTTCCATATTTGGTAAGTATATAAAAATAATGAAGATAATTTGATTCATCTTCTGAATAATAAGTCATCTTATATTTACATAGTGCCTAGAGGATCCCAAAATGCTTTATAAAATGAAACGTAAGTCATTCTGGTGTATAGCCCACTGGGGTGAAACAAGTCTACTGTTTGATGATATACACAGCACTAGAAAATACTGCATCTTATTGAAACTGCAGGAGGATATTTAGGTAGGTAGATTACCAGAGTAATTATAATTTAATTTGTGTCCAATTATTCTGGACTCCAAGAGGAACATCTTTCAAGAATTGCCATAAAACACTGCTTACAGTTCTGGTATGTTTTGGACTTCTCTCCCCTCGCATTCTCCCCAGTCTGAAAAGAGGAGTCAGTGGTAGGGAGATGCCCAGGAAGGAGACCAAAAGCAGCAGGAGCTGCTGGGGGAGGGCAGTCCCCCTCTCCCTAGGACCAGCAGCACTAGGAGTGTGGGGTTACAACACTGTAGTCCCTTCTCTGTTTGAGAGAAGGCAAGACCGAGGTCTTCGTGTACATGCCCTTTGCCACAGACAACCCTTGTTACACAGCTAGTACGTATTTGCTGGAAGGTACTGCACACATGAGAAGCTTAGAAGGAACAGAGTCACTCACATTGCAAAATTTCTCAGGTAGTTATTCTTCACTTCTTGTCCTAAAAAACTGTTTAATGTCACAGGGGCTGGAAAACATGTGCTATATTCTACTCAGGCAATTGATAAAACAAGAAATAAATATGGTCAATATTTTGAAAAATTCCAGAGGGTTGCCATGTTAGTTTGTATACAGCAGAAACAAGAGTCCTGTAGCACCTTAAAGACTAACAAACTGCAGAAATTTGTTAGTCTTTAAGGTGCTACAGGAATCTCGTTATTTTGAAAAATAGATGCCTTAAGTTAGGCATCGAAGTCTGTATATGGATACCTAAATAAGTGGCCTGATTTTCAGAATTACTGAGGTGCTTGGCGCTGAATAGTTTTGACCGTGTCTGTAAAGCACCCTTTGGTCCAATTCTTCTGCATTAATGGCACTTCAGCATATAAATGCACAGTAATTATTAAACATGACAGGTTGTGTATTGTACCATGGATATCATCATGGCCTTGGTGGAGACCAAGAATTTTATCCACTGATCTGTTTACTCAAAAAACATGTCAAATATTCAGCATCAACAAGAGTCAATATTAAACGTGCATTTTGTAGATCACCGCTCCTAACATGTAGCTTTGAGAATTTTACCTGGCATCTTATTTGTACGTCAATAATTAAAACAGTGTTATATAATTAAATTAAAAAAATAGAACAGATGACAGAACTTCATGTCTAGGACGCATGCACAGAAATATTGCTGCTGTTGCTTGGCAACAAGCAGACATGATCGAGAGTCCTGAATGATTGTCCAAAAGTGCTAACGTCAGTGTTGTGTGGGTGCTGTTTGCAAAGTACAGAACTGATTGTCTTGTTCCCCCCCGCACAAAATATGCTTAAATATAGATGTGCCTCCCCTCGAACTCAGGAGCATACAAGTGTATACAAAAGCATTTCTGAAGTGCGAATTCAATTCATTTAAAAATATGCCAAATGAGAAAAATAGGGACAAGTCATTCACTTCAACATGGCTGGTAAAATAAAACCTCTAGTTCATGTTGTTTCAACTTTAATAATTTTGAGCCTAAGTAAACTCATAATCTTACTGCTAAACAAACTACTTTATGCATGTGCTATATAACACCCAGGAGAGTTTGAATTCTATCTTGAGGTAACAGAATTTTCCACACTGTAGTCCCTTAATTTACCCTAAAAAAATTATAGAGAGACAAGTGAGACAACTAACGTGTATGAACAACTCAATCACAAACACCTGATTATTTGAGAGGGAAGGAATTTATCTAGTACAGGACATGAGTCAGAACTATTAGGTCCTAATATTCCCAGTTCTGCCAATAACAGACTACATCTACACTAACAAGCTACAGATAGGATTCCCAGTTAGCGTACATAGCATAAGTACGTGTACACAAGCTGGAAATCACACCCCCTAGCTCAAAGCATAGATGTAACCTCACTGTGTGACACTGACAAGTCATTTAACCTCTGTGCTCCAGTTTACCCATCTGTTGAATGTATATAGCAGAGTCACTCAGATTTTAAGGCCAGAGGTCCCATTATGATCATCTCATTTGATATCTAGCCTAAAACTTATCTCAGCTTGATTGCATGAAGAGAAACAAGCAAAATATTTGCACTAAATGAACAATTTGAAAAAACAATTCTCATTTTGTTATGAACTTGAAAATAGGCAGAACAAAAAAGGCTTTGAATTGTAAACATGGAAAACCGTTTTTCATTCACAGAATGAAATGCCAAAAGCCATTTGTAATTTTTACATAAACTGAAGGTGACAGCATGACACAAAATAGCAAATAAGTTTGGACTCAAAGTGCCATGAAATTAACATTTCAAAATTCACAAAGCTCTAGTTGCAAGGCTCAATTAGTGTTTGAAATGTGCTTTGAGATTGTTTCATAAAAGCTGCTGCTATGCGCAAGCAAAATATTATTAGACTTTAAGTGGAGACGATCACCACAATGGAAGTACCTCTGCTATTCTCTCAGAAGAAGTCTCATCTTGATTATTTCTGAATTCTTCATTTATCTTTTGTCTTGCAGCTAAAGGGGGCAAGGCAAGTAAAATAAAGTTTAGGATTTTTTTTTTTAAATTCCCCCTCTTATCATCTTTGTCATTGCTCAAAA
This sequence comes from Mesoclemmys tuberculata, assembly GCA_007922155.1. NCBI lineage: Eukaryota > Metazoa > Chordata > Testudines > Chelidae > Mesoclemmys > Mesoclemmys tuberculata. The sequence continues at coordinate 12,173,792 of ML675612.1, read as the reverse complement.
CCCACATTCCTTAGCAGCTAACACCTGTCTCTGGTGGACAACTTTGTTCCAGTTTGCTGATGTTATTTTACAGTCATGGTCCTTAGCTACCCATGCTATCTAGCCTCTTCCCTTGAGAGAACAAATTCATCCTTTCCATGTTTCACTCAGACCAGAGCCTTGTACTCCAAGATCTCTGTGAAACCTGAGGGATAGCATTATGTTTTATTCCCACATCAATCACACCAGAAATGTGTTGTAATATGATTTGTTTTTAAAAAGCTCAAAATACTACTCTATATTGCTTGTATCTGCTCCATTCTAGTATGAGTGTTCATTATCTCATGGAATTTTATTGCTCATAAAAACAACCGTGCACTCAGATGAGCAACTCAGATGTTTGATAGCCTAGGACATGCTCAGATTAAGCCGAGATCCACTGTACTAGAAAATCAACAAGACTACAATTTTAAAATCACGTGTTTCTGTTCTACTTACACATTTTTCGTAATATCACAGGTAAAAAATATTTTAATGGCTTGATTCCTAATCAGAAATTTTATTTAAACTTTGGGAAGGTGTGGTAAGAACACCAGGGGAAAGGAGATTCCCCCTTATTTCTTTGAGATGGGTGAAGGGAAAATCACAACAATTAGAGGCAAATTCACATTAAACGTTATTTCCCTCCCTGTCTTGTTCCTCTGCCCCAGCACTTCATTTTTTCACTAAAACCATTCCTGTTTCTGATCTCTTATAGTGTGTGTATGCATGCATGTTTGGTGAAAAAGAGGAGGGAAGATTCTTAGAACTAGCAGGGAACAAACTGTACCTCTGCTTCCTAAAAGGCTGCTTTTTGTTTTCTCCATAAACTGATATTAATGGGCTCCCTCTTCCTCACGCTAGCATTACTGCTTCTGTTAACATAGCAACTTTAGAATCCCTGCTCAGAACTGTCCAGTGCTCCAAGATCTGCTATAGTCTGGCTCTCTAACCCATTCTTATTCCAAAGATAGGAAAACTGGAGAAAGAAGGGGAAGAAGGAAGCAGAGCAGAGAAAACTGGCTACCTACCTAGAACTGAGTAGAGTTGATGCCAACAGACCCTGCCCTGCACCCTAGATTTACCTTCCTCTCACCATATGAGCTGCTACTGAGGTTGGAAGGTAGGCTCTCAAGGTCCTCTATGCCCTAAAGCCTCAGCTATCTGACTGAAGATGTGAGCAAGAACAGTGCTCCATCTGTACTCAACAAGCTCTCAGCTTGTCTAACGTGGCTGCAGAGTGGGATTATCTAGCCCGGTTCAACCTCCCCTCTGCAACAGCCGCCCCTTCTCCCTGCCCCTCTTCCCCCCCCCAAAAATCTTGCTGGTAGAGTTTTAAGTGTGTGATCCTCACAGTCATGTACTGAAGATCCTGATAATCTCAAGGAAGCCTGAAATTACCTTCCTTCATCATGTGCACATACTGGCTTGCTATTGCAAAGCTGCTCATGTTGCAGCAATGTGGGTAACAGGTTGCTGGCATTAACAGACAAATATTTAACCATTTGTTTTAAGGGAAAAAACAAATGTACAAAGAATTTACAAACAGATGTACAAAAAGGGGGGCCAAATTGGCCTTCCAAGCTTGATAAACTTCTTTAACTGACTTTAACAGCTAAATAATCTATTTATAGACTATCAAAAGTTGCATTTTGGCTGCATGTGGACTGCTATGCAGTAAACAAATTTGTTCATCTCTCACAGGGCTTATAACAGATTGATATCAGAGCCCACAATATTTTGTCTAAAATAAGAGGGTCAACTCCCTAACAGTAAGTGATGTATCTAATGAGTACTCTCTCATCTCCGTAATGGGAAGTAATCCATGAAAATTATGAGATGAACTCTATGCTGTTAAATTGCAGTGTTATAAACTGACATTGTGTGTTCATTAATAAAATATGCACTCCAGTGAACAAATGAAAAAAAATTTACTTTCTGAAGAGATAGACTCCTGAGTTACTGGGGCTTATTTCTTCAGCTCAACGTAAGTGAAAAGCATTTCAAAGCACTACAGGATGCACAACCTCTCAATTTACTTGATGGGATGACATTTTTAGCCAAACTAATTTTAGATGGAAATTAATGTGAAACACAATTACCTTTCTCTGTACAACTCTAGTCAGAAGTGATCATGCTGCATCCTCTTATTCTAGTCACTCAGCAAGACTGGCAAACTGAAGCATTTAAATGGATGAGGGGGTTTTTGCTTTAGGATAACCTAACCCCACAGTGATAACGACCAGTCCTGCCACACTGGTGACTCAGGTGGATGCCTTGTTCCATCTGTTTGCTCCTTGGACCAGCAAAGGCTACATGCAAACGCCACTCACAGAAGAAGAAAGAGTGCTTTCCCCTGCTTGACTGAAACCCTTAAATGGATTAAGCAACAGCAGGTTCCAAAAGGGGGCTTGTCTAGTTCAAGTCCCTTCAGAAAGAGGGATGATGGTTACTGTAAGAGATCTTCACAGCAGGGGCATGCAGAAGGGAGGAGAATCCTAAGAGTTTTTGCAGAGATGCAGAGGATCCACTAGGAAGACTAAAATTCTTACCTTCTAGGGCTCTGGCATCATTTTTAAAAACCTGTTGCCGTGTCCTGTGCAATGTTCTGAAAAGCTTCAAAACCTGTTAACAAAATACAAGTAAACAATAGAAGCGTTTTGTTTGTTAACAGGATTTCTTAAGTAAAATTAGTATTTTTGAATTACAAAGGTATTTTATTTGCATTCTATTATTTTCTTCACAGAAGCTAGAGTAGAATCATTCTGTCAGAAATGTTACCTCAATTCTTGATCAGACTCTTTTACAGATAAAACAGTGATACAGAACACAGAAGGCATGACAGTTCTTGGTATCTAAAACAATTGAAGACAAAAGAAATTCTGGTACTATTTCAAATCACCATTTTGATCTCTACGGCCCTAACCCTGCAACAGGACCAGCACAAAGACACTCATGCCTGGCAAAGTAAAACTTACAGGATCCGGGCTTACAACTATACAGTAAAAGCCACCCGATCATGTATCATCAGAGATCATCATCAAGGGTATCATCAAAGATTAGTTTTTCTATTTATATTATATACTATACAACCGAAAACGTTCTGTAGTTCTGAAACATTGACAGCATCAATTCATTTAAAGGTAGCATCACAAAACTCAATGAATAAAATGACCTAAAAAAGCAGCCTGGAAAGCCTGCATACAAATATTACATTTTCAATAAAACTACTTAGTGTAAGTTTTTTTTAAAAAGGTGATACAACAAAACCCATCCAAACTGGAAGTTCCTCTCTAACAATAAGTACAGTAGGTAACGACTTCTTAAGTGGCTTTCCCGAACAAAGATTAAATTACATGATATAGGGGATAGGCCTCAATACTGATGCAAAAATGGTTATTAAATTATTAATTATTATTATTATTAAAGGTAATTATAAGAATGCCTATGCCTTTATTGAATTTTAGGACATACTTACAATCACTTTCAAACATATGTTTATGATAGTTCATATGCTTATGCTTTTGGCTGAAATGTTCATGCTAATTAAGGAAATGCCTAGGAAATCTCTGCTCTGTGTCAAATCAAGGACAAATGTCAGGAGGATACCTCCTTAGCCATAAAATCATATTTATTACCTTCAGGTGTATTTACACAGGCTCTGGAATGCACATTTACAGAACCTATTTAGTTTTCACATTCTACATTTTCTTATATACACATCTTTCAAAATACAGTATAAAAGTGCTAATTACTGATTTGTGCATTTTTAGAATAGGAGTGTCTAACTCCAAATTTAAAGTGTACTATAAATGGTAGGTTATAATCCTAGGAGCCACTTGGTTAAAAGGCAAACAACCAACAAGAGTATTCTCAAAGAATATGACACTTCGACCTTGAGGAGACACCAGTTTGATATAAACATGATCTTTATCTCAAACAAACAAACTTTGTATATTTATATTTTAGAAAGAGACCTGGTTGTGTCAAAGAATATAAGGCGTTAGTCAGATTATTCCAAAGGGAGGTGATGCTTAGGATGTGTTATCAAAGCTATAAACTAAGTAATAAAAAACCCTCTCTCTTTGCAATAATAATAAAAAAGCTCTTTATTTTTAAACCCACACAAAGAATGCTAAAAACATTTTTTATTTAAACTGAAGTATTTTATAACATTTAAAGAATGAGGATTTTAGAATGTTTAAGAAGAACATTTATGGCTGGGAAATGTTTTACAGAAGTTATTGGTTGAAAAGGTGAAAGCTTTTCTTGTCCCTCAAATTCCTAAGATCGATAAACTTCTTCTGAGATGCATATTGGCAAATATTATTGCATCTAAATGCAAGCCTTCATTTACTAACTGCCTGATACTATTATTATGTGAATAGTCAGATGTCCCCTGTACACATATTCATGGTCATTCTATTAGCAATTACTAATAGAAGAAACCATTGAGTGTAAAAATATTCATAATAATTAAGGAATAAATTACTTATCTGGAAATGCTTAAGCAACTTCTTACCAAACACAGGAAGACAAGAAAAACCTCTCCAAGGATGTTGAGAAAGGACAAAACTTAAAATGGTCATCAAGTAAATTAAAGTCTTTAAGAATTATTTAAGCTTTAAAAAAAAACAACTTTAAGAGTTGAAAAACTTTTATATAGGTAACGGGAGTAATGTTTGGACTAATTTAAACAGAATTTCAATGACCTTTAAAACCTGATGGAACTTAAGGTATTTCTCAGAAAATGGACTAAATAAAAGAAAGAGCTGAAACTCGAACCTGAAGCTGTTCAAGGGTTTCCATCATAAAGGCAAAAGCAATATAATAATAAATTTGAAGAATTACAACCCCGCTGCATATGCATTATCAGATTGCATATTCAT
>ML675612.1:11850956-12168485 GCA_007922155.1 Mesoclemmys tuberculata | reverse complement strand
AATACCAAGCTACCAGGCCCATTCCATGAAGGTGCTGAGCGAATAAAAGGTGATAGTGGCTGAATCCAGCCAGACCCCTGAAAGAGATGTCTTCCACCTTTGGTTAGATTATGGAAAGCAAAGAGCAGGGATACCATTTCAGAGGGGGGGCGGGAGGGAGGGAGAGGGAGCGGAGGAGAGGAAGGCAACTTTAACCATGATTCCAGGGGCTACCCAGGCACCTGAAAACTCTAGGTTTTTTTCAGATAATAATTTAAAAATTAGCTGATAGGAGCACGGTATCTAATTTCTTATATAAAGAAAGAAAATTAAATAAATATTAGACCCACTCACCTCTAATACTAACATGTTCTAACATCTTGTGTCAAGTCACTGAAGGTTAGTTAGGTTTAAAAATGTAATGTATATTCTTTCTTTGTTTCAAACTCTTGAATACAACAATTGAAAACAACTGTAGAAAAATCTAGATTACTTTATCATTTTGGCTACTTACTTTTTGCAGTACACCAAGCTTGGAATAGATCATTGAACTTTTGGAAACATCCTACTAGGACAAGGCTCCTTGAGTTTATAGGGCACCTGCCTGGGGTGCTAAGGATGTTATCAATACGACAAATAATAGACTAGAAAATGACTTTAAACAGGAATGAAATCGACACTTTCAAGTCATTTTCACAGTATTGCCAACCTCAAATATTATAAAATCATGAGGCATGCGCACCAAAAAAAATCATAAGGTTGGCTTAAAAATAATGAGATTATGTAAAAATAATAGATTTGGTGCTCTTTTTATTTGCCTTCTGCTATTTGAACCTTTAGGGTGCACTGGAATCACATTTTGAAGTTTTCTCCACAGCCATGAGGGCTGGAAAGTTACTTTTCCTTTAAGAATGAAGGCTGAAATCAGCACATAGCCACTTGACTCCAGGAGCAGGGACTTTAAGGAAAATAATAATTATGAGACTCATAACAAAATCATGAGTTGGCAAAACTGGGAAGGCTCTTAAACACAAACCTACAGAGACTGAGCTGCAATTCTCACAGGAGAATAGTTAAAACCAAAACACCAAGAAAATTCCACATTTTAAAGCTGAGAAAAAAATGGAGTCTTCTGAGGTATATCAGGGCCACTATAGGCAGGAAAGTAAAAGAAACATGTACAGAGCTCTGGGCAGCTTTTCCTCTTGAAAAAAGTTGGAGGGTCATATCTTCCAGTCCTTAATCAGGTAAAACTTCTATTGCCGTCGGTGCTTCCACTCACAGGTATTAACATATGCTCAATAATTATACACTTCATACTTAATTATCTGAGCCATCTTATCCAGAGTTATATATTTTATATGCATTAGCTCAGGGACTACATTTTCTGACATATTCTTAACAGTCCAGAGCCCACAGATGGTGCCCACTGAGTGAATAATACAAATCATGACAATCATCATTGACTTTATGGCCCCTGTCGATGCAATTTCTGTTCTTTGCTCTGGAATTGGCCTGATTGCAGCTGAAATCCTAAAAATGGGTATATTTGAGGCATAAACCCATCTGATACTCAGACAACAGTTTCTTATTCATTCCTTTTTTTATACTCAGAACAAAAAATGGACAACAAAATGGTTTTCAGTTAAAATGTAAAAATTCACAGCAATCACTGCTCTACAGCACAACATGGGGCAGAACCCGCCACCTTTTGGGAGTTAAGTGATCTCCTCTCATCTGACTCTCTTACTGTCTTTCTCCATCCTATCTGACTTCTGTGCTGCTTTTTATGCTGTCACCCATGCCGTCATTCCCAATTGCCTGGGACCATTTGCTGGAGTCTCAGAGAACTGGCCTTCTTGGTTTTGCTCCCATCTAACAGAGACAGAGTCCTCTTTTTTGCAGCATATAGCGGAGAGAAGCTGGTCCAGTGGATAGGGAGAGAGCCTTGAAAGACCTGAGTTCTACCTCCCCCATGGACTTCCAGTAACCGTAGGCCAGTGCCTTAGGGACAGTTTCAAAGGTTTTTAGGCATCTAAAGATGCAGCTAGGCATCTAGTGGTTTACAAAGCACCTAATCTTCTAAGGACTTTTGAAAGTTGCACTAGATGCCTAAATACCTTTGAAAATCTGGCTTAGTTTTTCCGTGCCTCAGTGCCCCATCTGTAACAGCATTGCTCTGGCTCATAGAGGGGCTGCTGCAAGGAGAAATAGGTGGTTAGACATCGTGAGGCACTCAGATACTATGGATGATGGGGCCACATAAGAACCATAGGCAGAGTGGAAACTTACACCACTGCTATCCCTTCTCTTGGTTTTGGCCCCTTCTTTTCACCTATCTTCCTCTTTTTTTGAATGTAACCTTGGTTCAGAAGGCTTGGCTATTTCTTCAACACCTTCCCCCAGCACAGGTTCATCTAACTACTTTCAGATTCTTAATTTAATCACCAGCCCTTTCTTATCTTAGTCACCCTGCCTCGGTTTGTAAGCAAAATACCATAAAAACAACAAGAATCTTGTAGCACTTTAAAGACTAACAAAATACTGACTCCCTGCCCCAGGGGCACAAACTGGGAGAGGCCTCTCTCCTATGCAGAATTTACATTCCTCACAGTTAAGAGCTCTGCCACAATCAGAACTGTACAAATCTAATTCTTAATGCAGACGAGCTTATATGCTCTATGTTCTTACACACTCCGCTCAACTTGTTTACCTAATCACACCTTCAAGAAAACATCTCTAGAAGCAAGCAAACAGCAACAAGACAAGGAAAGTGGCAAGACATCATCAGGAAGCAACTTTTCAGTGCAGTGCTATTTCTGCATTACGATGACATCGCCAATACTTCGACACTATTGTTGAGACAGAGTTTGCAAAAGCACTGCCAAAGGATTAGAATTTAAATTTTTCTTGAAGTGATTTTAAGGAGATAGGGAAATACTACTATACTTTAAGTAATAACAGTTATTCCTATTAAACACCAGGTTGCTCGTTTTCCCAGAAAGAAGAAGACAATTAACCTGAATAAACAGAAATTCTGGGCTTTAATTTGAGTTTTAAATTTTTAAACATTAATTTGCCTGAGTCAAGACTGCTCCATGAATAGCTTCTTTTAAATAACAGAGTTACAAACCTTCTTCAGTGTCACAGGACTTAAGCCTTGTCTACACTATAGTTTTGTCGACCAAACAGTGTTGGTGTACATACTATATTAACCATTTACACACACACACCCCGCCAGCAAAACTGCTGTTTTTTCGACAAACTAAAATCACCTCCACAAGAGGCTTTTGTTGGCAGAGGCAGGGCGTCGTCGTCAGTGTAGACACTGCATCCCCTTATAGAGCAATGAAATTGCTAGTGATTAAATTGACAAGAAAGCTGGGGCAGCTGCTGCTAGTTGTGTGCTAGGATGTGGAAGGATGGAGCCCGGGTCCCATCTGCGAGCCAGGACCAGGGTGAGTACCACCTGACTCCCACCTGCAAGCCAGGACTAGGCAGGACATGGTGGCAGGCCAGGACTGGGCAGAATCAGCATTACTTTCTATTATACAAGCTTACCATCTTCAAAACAGTAGAAGTCTTATTATAATCATTAGAAAATTTCCGAGTCAGTGATTTACAGCAGGTGAACCCTGAAGTATTCCCCCCAGTATTTCCGTCAAACTCTCTTCTTTGGGTTAACTGTTTATCATGCAAGTCATATATTTTCACCCCTTTATATATTTTTCTGTTATTTGTCAAGTAGATTTCAACATTTAGTACCTCAATCTATAGCTTCAAGACCTTTTGGGTCGACTCCCTTGGAGAATTCCACAAACAACTAACCATCATGGGTCAGATAGTTACCGAAATGGAGGAAGAAGCAGCATGGAAGGAAAGGTTTGTTATTACTGTTTATTATTTGCTGAATGCTGATAAGTGTTCTTGATACTGAACAGATGACCTAATGACCTTAGTAGTTGAACAATTAGGTTTTGAAATGTCTGTATTTTCTAAAATGAAGGGTTCAGATCCCAGAAGTCAGCCCAACCCTTTATTCTTCCAAGGTAGATAAACATCTACTTCTATACTCTTGTTTTTCTACTCCTCCCAGCCCCTCTTCTATTCTGCCAATAAATAAATCATCATTCACTGCCCCTTCATAGCCCACTCTCACCTCTGTGTCCTTTTCAATACTGGCCACTGCGCCAAAACACCCATTTTGCACTGCTGTACCTAGTGTCCTCCCTCTCTCAAAAATGACTTCTTTTCCTCATGCCAGACTTGCTAGCCCATGCCAGTAAAACTGCTGTTACATTTAATGTAAGTAAAAATCCCCCAAAATCCTATATTAAGACTCCAAATGCACAGTGTGTCTGATTTGTATTTATCTATTTAGACTGTAAATACCATAGCAAAGTAATCCTGAGTCAACTGAGTAACCATGCAGTTTATGGTGCAGGCAGACATTTCAGATGAAATGCCAAAAAAAAAAAATCAGGTTCTGTTTGTTCTATGAAGATATTGAAGTTTCCATGGCGTATTTTGCACCCTGGTGTCTTGAGCATACTAGTCCCGAATACAAAATTAAGTAGTTTCTGGATTTTCCTTCATCTGACCTCAGCCCTGCACCTTCCTCTGACTTCTGTCATTTAGCAGAAGAGTGGTATCAAATAATCTAAAAACAGGATAACATATCCCTTCTTTAAATTCAGTCAGGAGCAAGGGAACTGTGTTAGTTCCAGATCATCAAGGCAGGCCCGTCTATTTCCTCTCATCTTTCTGATGTCACTGAGCCACACAGACCCTAGCACAGGCTGAGATTTGTGTCCGGGCGGTGTAGGCGTTGTCTGTGGGCACGGAGTCGCCCCAGGACTCAGACACCCCCTGCCTAGGTTCCTGCTCCAGCTCCCCTGTACAGGCTGCACCGAGTGCGGAGAGGGCAGAGGCGCAGCCCGGTCCCGGGGGCCCCGCCAGCTCCCAACAGGGATGCCGGGGATAGGCTGGCGAGGACACGTCCAGGACCCCACCCTCTGCCGGAGCCCGGACCAGCCCCCGGCCAAGCTCCCGCAGCCTCGCTGTGCGCCGCCAGCCTGTGCTGCCTACTGGCCAGCGCCAGGGGAGGCGGCTCGCCGGGCCTGTGCCCCCGCCGCCCGAAGAGGCCCGGGGAGGGGGAGGGGCGCTCCAGACGGGGGGAGACACTACCCCCGCCCAGCACTGACTACAGACGGGCGGTCTGACGCGCGATCAAGGCTCCAGCGGCCGGGGACCGGCGCATGCGCGTCTACTCACCTCCGCCCGACTCCCCATCTCCACAGCGGCTATTGATCCCCCGCCCCCCCCCGCCACCACAGGCAGGGCTTCGCGGAACCACGCCCACAGCCTCCCGGCTCGCGCATAAGGAGCCAATCGGACGCTCACATTCCAGCTCCGGTGGCGTCTCAATACCGCCTCCGTCCTGCGCATCGGTTAGGGAGCGGCGAGAACGTCACCGGACGTGCTGCGCCGCGTAACCGTTTCCGCGCGCGCCCCTGGTGGCGAGGCTGCTTCCGGGTACCGCGGGGTACTGCTTTTAGTGCCCGATAAAGCCGTGTGCCTCCCCTCCCCCGCCCACTGGTTCCGGGCAACAGGTGCCCCCTCCCCCAGCTGTGCGAGGGGAGGAACGGTAGGCCTGCTTTGCCAGAGGCGGTAGCTAGGCTGCAATAACGGGAAACGTGATTGGCTAATAAGTTGCGCAGGGGGCGCTGTGCACCTGCTGCCTGCGCTCGCCGCTCCCCCTTGCGGCCCAGGCTGCTGCCCTGCGGGTAGCGGGTACCGCCGTGAGCGTGGGTGCCCGCGGCCCTGTGCCCGGGAGTCCTGGCCTTCCTCCGGCTGCCCAGTTCAGCGCTGCTAGCCCCAGCCCTGCCACCCCAGCAGGTGGGGCCCAGCGGCCCTGAGAGGGACTGAAAACCGGGGATTTAAACACCGGCCATCGGGCATGGACAGGCTGCGCGAGCTGTTGCCCTCGGGCCCGTTGGGGGGGTTGACAGGTTCGGCTGGCTTTATTTTTGGAGGTTTCCGCACGCGGTAATCCTCCATTAACGATTAATCTTGACTTCCTGGACAAGCTTCACTTCAGGACAAGCCTGGAGGGTCGGCAGCAATCCTCTTATTTCCCCCATAATAAGGGTATGTCTACACTGCAGAATGAAGTTGGTTTATTCTGCATCGACTTTCACCTGCTGAATTTTAGAAGCCGTAGGAGTGTGATCACGCCACGCTCATTGCGGAGGGATCTTGCATCCCCAGTAGGCGCACTTGGGTCGAAATCAAAGCAGTGCACCATGGGTAACTATCCCAGAGAGCAGCTAGCTGCAGAGGCTTTTGGGAAGGTTGTTATTGTCCCATGATGCAACATGCTCCCTTCTCCCCCCATCTCAAACAAATGGCAAAAGCTTTTTCACACTGTTTTTTTCTGCAACACGCATGCCATTGCCGGAGACACATGGAATTCGCTCAGCTCTGCACAAACATTGTGAGTGTCACAAATACCTCTCAACTCATCCTGCAGTATTTTCAAGGGCGAGACAGGAGCCACTGCACAGGAAATTGCAATGTTGCTGAGGCTGCCCTGCTACATGCCACAGAGCAAAACAATTCCCATTTGCTGCAGGCTGTCACACATCATCTTCAGTCAATGGGGCATCAGTTCTGGTTCCAAGAAACAAGCAGTGACTGGTGGGATTGCATCATTATGAAGGTGTGGGATGATGAGCAGTGGCTGCAGAACTTTTGAAAGTGAAAGGCCACTTTCCTTGAACTTTGTGGAGAGGTGTCCCCAGCCTGAAGCGCATGAATACTTGCTTGAGACCAGCTCTGACAGTGGAAAAGTGAGTGGCCATCACTGTGGAAGCTAGCAACCCCAGACTGCTGCCAGTCAGTTCCCCCAGGATTGGGTTATGGAGGCTGATAGGCTGGCCGCAAATTTGGAGCAGCCAGATTCTAGTGCTATGCTGAGAGCCAAACACAGAACGCTGCGCCTCAGGGAAGCATTGAAAAACTGTTTTTGGAATGAACTGCAGTAATATATGTCTCTGTCAGTGCTGTGCATTTCTTTCCCATTTCCCCTCCTTGCACCATCAGCCCCCTCCCCTTCATGCCCCACTGACAATCAGATTTTTTTTAAGTAGTATAGTTTTATTTGTGACCCGTTTCTGTAGGGGGGAAGGAAGATAAGTTACCATTGTCATTAGGCTGCTTGGCCATCCAGAGCAAAGTGTGACTGTGCAAACAGCAATAGTTGCATGCAGTTCTTACAGGGGCTGCCACCTCTTTCCGCTCACCTCCATTGGTGTGGAGTGGAGCATGTACTGCACCCTGCTCAACCTCCTCGAGTGCTTGGAGGCGACGGCTGGTAAGAAACAGCTTGTTAGTTGAGCATTTTGGAGGGGCTGCGGAGGAATTCTGTCCTGCTGCTGCTGCTCTTCCTAGAGCTCTACCAGACACCTCAGCATGTCAGGTTGATTCCTCGTAGTATGCAACATCTCCTGTTGTGTTACACACTCCTGCTTCTGTGCTGATTTTCTGTGTTCCATGTCTGGGTCTAGTTTTTCTGACAAGGATATCCTCCAGGCTCTGAGATCTGTGTCAGCAGCTGCGGAGACATTCATCAGTTTGTTTAACATGTCATGCCAAGTTTTTTTCCCCCTGCTTCCTAATCTGGGAAAGGCACTCTCTTGGAATACAAGATGGGGTGAAGGCTGAGGTGTCCACTGTAAGGAAAGCAAAGCACAAAGTTGTCATTGTTAGCTGACCCCAGGGATTTAAAGAAGTGTTACAATGTAAAAAGAACCCCCTTTCATATTCACCAGGCAAAACCAGACTTGCATTCCAATTTTTACATATTGCCTGGGTTGGAGTGGCGTTCCAGGCGTGGAAAGTAAAGGGCCCTTGCATCCATTATAGTGAGGTCTCAGCAGCACTAAATTCCCCAAACCACACTTATTTAAGCGAAGAGAAGCATCACTGGGCTCCCCTTTACCATCCCAAAGACTGAGGAGGAGGTGGTCAAAACAGATTAGAGGAGGCTGAGTGAATTGTAGCTGGAGAAAAGATAGGGCAACCAGTTCCCGGACACATGATGCCCATGCCAACAATACCATGACTAGGGAATTGTTTGTGCAAGGGCCCAGGGACACCATCCATGGCAGGGGAATAAGACGCAGTGACTATATTGGTCAGGTACTGTAAACTTGCGCCATCTTCCCAAGGTGACCAGGTGTGATATCAGTGTGCTGAGGTGGAAAGGGAAAATTTGCTGCAAGCTTCAGGGTGTAGGCCTGGCCCTTATTCTGTTATGATGTGTTCTGTGATGATGCCTGCTCATTTAATAGCAGAGTGGTAGGGTAAAGTTTCCTACCGTGGCAGAAGAAATAAGGCTGCCCTCCCCAGAAACCTTCTGCAAAGGACTTCAGAGTACCTACCTGAAAGTTTCCTTTAGATATCCATGGAGGAAACTCAGAGCAACCCTGTACACATAAATAGTCTGTTCCAGAGTTAATCCTCTGCTGAAGTTTACCAACACCCAGAAAGCCCCTCCCATCAAAAGCACAAACTCCTCTTTTCCAAAAAATAAGAAGCTGGACTGGGGACATAATAATAGAAATGAGATTTGCTACACACACTTACCAGATGTGCCTTCTCTGGCATCTTGGTCAGTACTGCTGTCCTGTGTACGGCTGGGCTGCTCTGGGGTAACGAACAGGTCCTGGCTCTCAGGGAGAATGGATACCCTGCTCTCCTGCCCCCCGTTCTCCTCCTCATCCATCTTGGACTGGAATTCTTCAGCGGTATCGATGCTACATGGTGACACAGTGGTGGGGTTACTGCCAAGAATTGCATGCAGCTCCTCATAAAAGCACATCTTCGGTGATGAGCCAGAATGACTGTTCACCTCCCTAATTTTCTGATATGCCTGCCTCAGCTCTCTGATTTTACACATGGCACTGCTGTGCATCCCTGTTGTGGCCCTTCTCCATCATACCACATGATATCTTCTTATAGATATCTAAATTTCTTTTGCTGGCTTGGTGCTGAGCCAGAACAGACTCTTTGCCCCACAGACCGATGAGATCCAAGACCTCAGGTCAACTCCATACTGGAGTGAGTTTGGGGCATGCAATTGCCATGAGAAGTTCAGCTACAAAGCTCTCTCCATGCTGACCAAACAGGAAATGGGAATTCAAAATTTCCCAGGGCTTGAGGGGAGGAGCTATTTCCTATTTACGTGGCCACAGTGCAGCAGAGCGTGAATGTCCAGAGTGGTCATAACAGCATTATGGGATACCTCGCAGAGGCCAAATGATGTCGATTTACGTTGCACTCTGCCTATACTGATGCTGATTTGACCCAGAGAATTCAACTTCAGTGCTACGCCACTTGTGGAGGTGGTTTTATTAAGTTGAATTTTACCACGATTTAGGTCGGTGGAACTGACATGCCAGTGGAGATGCATACTTTAGGGGGTTGTTACCTGTCAGCTCTGTGTTCTTGGGGAACCAGGGTGCAAAACCCCTACTGTCTGATTCACCTGAAACCCCCCTCCCAGCCTCTGCTTAAACCAGAACTGATCAGAGATGGATTTATCAAAAACAATGAAAAGACTGGGAGACACACCTAAACCTCTCCAAACAAGGGTAACAGGATTAAGGCAACTCCCCTAGCCTCATTCACATAGAAGATGTAAGAAGGAGGCATCTCAATTAGCACACCAAATAGAAAAGAGAGAGCCTCATTTGCATTAAAGATGGAACAAGGAAACATTTCTATTAGCATACTGAATGAAGAACCAAGCTCCAAGGCAGGAACCGCACTGAACTCTGGGATCAGTGAAGCATGGCATGACTGGAGATCTCTGCTCCAGATGGTAACAAACCCATGCCTGCACACTTCCAGATTAGCAGTTATCAGACTAATTCTAGTCATAGATCCATACTGATATTCAAAATACGGAGTCTGCCTGATTGCATTGTGAGCTCCCTGGAAGGAACACTGCCTATAGCCAGGAATGATCAGTCCCTATTGTCCAGCCTAAACAAAAAACTCTGGTAAACTCCCTTGAGTCATCATTTACCCATAAACAAACCTAGTGTTCTCCCTTGAGCCATTGATTCTTCCCTACAAAAACCCCTACCCAAGTTCAAAATTCTGTTCTGATGCCTGGATCCAAAAGCTGCTTCAGTTCCACTGGGACTTCACCTTTTCCTGACTGATCATGTTGGGGGCTCTGCCTCTCTCAAGCACTCCAGACCCTGAGCTGAACAGCCTGTCTCCTGGGAACCTTCGACCAGTTCAAGCTGTGCTGAGTGGTGAAATCCCAACTCTCTCTCTTCTCTGGTTAAGCCCACTTTTTCCCTCAGACTTAATTTGATCTCTGTCTTTTGCTCTCTCTCTCTTAGTCCAGGTATAACTTTCTAAACCTGACTTTTATAATCAAACTGGGGCTAGATTTCCCCAATACCTCAATTGAAATCGTGTAATATTGTAACTCTTCAGTTGTTTTTCTCTCCTTGTACTATTAGTATCATAAGTTTTATATACTTGGCAATAAAATAACTTTTATAATCAAGGTGGTTGCCAAACTCTCCAAAATTCATTTACTCCTTCGTGTTCCCTATCTTGCTCTGCAGCAACGCTTCTTTTACCTAAGCCAAAGATCCCTGTAGTGCCAAAAAATCCTGTGGAGTTTGCTCATTAAGGGGGTTACTACTAGAACAATTGTAGAGTCAGAGTGGGGACAGTGACGTGCGAATCTGTGGCATTTAAGGGTGTCAGCTTCACAGTGCTTCTCTGCCTCGCCTGTGGAGTCCAGGGGCATATAAGAGTGGCAGCTGGAAAGTGCTGTTCAACCCAACCTGCTGAGTTCAGGGACATATAAGGGGTCAGCTGAAAGTGCTTATAAACCCAGTCCGCTCAGACGCACTCTGTTAATCTGTGAATGTGTGTGTGTCTTTGTGGGTGTTTATTTGAATCTGGACCTGGAGGAACCCAGCCCTGGGAAACTTAGGTCCTGCAGGATAGCTCCATTGGGAGGGGAATTGCAGAAGGGAGAAGTAAAGCTCCATATACAAACACAAGTAACACAAGCAGTGCATTAATAGAATCACAACCCCCTCCCAAGGAAAGTAGCCCTAATAAATGAGCATACCCCAAGGTGACAGGCAAATCTGGTAGCAGGGTTGTTGTAAGCAGTGTTACGTTGACCTCCATTGCCAGTGTAGACCAGCCTCAGATGCCTTTCATGAGTTTGGGCTGAAAAGCACCATACACTGCAAGGTGACTGTACGTGCCACTGTAGGCTCTTTGTGCCCAAATTAAACTGTACCTTTAATGCTCTAGGTCCCAAGCCAACTTGCACTCAAGCCAGCTGAAACATTTTTCTGGATGTCAGTGGGAGTTGGATCAGACCTTATAGAAGTAATGATTAGTGAGTTGTGCCAAGCATCTGAGTCTGTACACTGTGCTGGGCTCTTTAGGTTTTGTATCCCATAATAGGGCTCCTGAGGAAAATACAAGACTGCTTAAAAAGATGTTAAATTATGTTTTTAAGTCTTCAGTCAGTAGGACCCCAGGGATCCTAAAACGACCAGACTGTACATGACACAAAAAGTGGTAAATTTTGCTATTTTTTTGGTAAAGAAAAACTTCACAGTTTTCAAATGGTAACTGGAAAGTCATCAACTTCCAGCCAACTAGCAGATTAATATTTTACAGCTGCTTTTCACTCCCTAGCCAGTGTTTTACTCTGCTTACACTTAATTGCCATTTCCAAAGAAATTGTAGACATCTAGATCATTAAGGCTTATTTGTCAGAACTGATTTGGGAGGATTGTTTATAAAAAACAAACAAATCCATAGTGTACAACTTTTCAGCATGAGAGAACATTCAGATCTGTACTAAGGAAGAACTTCAGAGTTGAAGGACCTGCCACATTTTTTAACTCCACTGAAATTACAGACACAGGGCTAAATTCAGCCTTGGAAAAATATGCCCAACTGACTTCAAGAGGAATTATATCCACTCATATCAGGACTCTTTTAACTTCTCCAGAGATATCAAAGATTCTTTTTTTGGTCTGTCTCTTTCCCAACATTTGCAATATACACCAGTGGAAATGATTTGTGGTTCTAATACTTCTTGCTAATAGGAAAATTTAGTGTATTGACAGTCTGGAGAAAGGGTGAGCAATTAGGTAGCCAAGATTTACAGATGAGACAACATTATTTAGGTTAGTCCAGGCCAAAAAAGACTCTGAGGAGCTTCAAAGGCATCTAACCAAGGTTGGTGAATAGGCAACATGATGGCAGTTGAAATTGGATGTTGATAAATGTAAAGTAATGAACATTGGAGGGGAAAACTTAAACTACTCATACAATTGGCTAGATTCTAAATTAACTGTGTCACCTCAGGAAAAGAACCTCAGTATCAGACAGTGCTGTAGTCCTCTGCTCAATGTGCAGCTGTAGAAAACAAAGCAAACAAAATATTAAGAATGGGATAGAGAAAATATTACAATGCCATTATATACATCAATGGTTCACCCTCACCTGGAATGGTATTCAATTTTGTATTTCAATTCAATTCAATTTTGGTTACCCTGTCTCAAAAAGGATACTGTAGAATTAGAGGTGGTTCAGAGGTAGATGATGGGAATGATCAGGGAAATGATAAAATTCAAGTGAAAAGTGTGGGATTATTCATTTTAGAAAGGAGAAGAAGTGGAGACATAATAATAATTACAAAATAATATATATTATGGAGGAGGTAGATTGCAAGTATCTTTTCTTCATCTCACAATATAAGAACAAGTTCAATGGAACTGATAAGTAGCAAATTCAAAACAGGTAAAATCTATTTTACATACTTACATAGCCCCCATTACTGTAATATCTGAGTACATCACAAGTTTTATCCTTCAAACATCCCTATGAGGTAGAGGTAGGGACACACTATTATAACTCATTTTACTGATAAGGAATTGAGAGATTAAGGCCCCTTTAAATACCTTTGAGGATCTGGGCCTAAGTGACTTGCTGAAGGTCATAGAGGAAGATTGTGACAGAGTAGAGAAATTAACCCTAATTCACCCATGTAGCAGGCTAATAGCCTGACTACTGGACCTTCCTCACACAACATGTAATGTGACCGTGGAATACAGACATAGTATGACATTTCTGGTAGTGTTGGAGGCCCAATACAATTTGAGTTGTTTGACCACTGTCCTATGGGCCTAGCATGCCTTCAGTTGCTTGCTTGGCTATTCTGACCCCTGTAGCATGACATTTTCCAGTCGGCAGAGACTGAATAATCTTATAGATGTCTCAGTTTCTGCATAGTATAGCACATAATAAGACAAAATACAGATACTGTATTACTTGCAGCTGCACATAGATAATGGTGATGGGAACAAGAAGTTATCCTTGAACGTTTGGGGTACACTGTTTTATTGCCAAGGGGCATACTTTTACTCCGCCCTTCCTATCACCAGGTGTTGTTTTGACAACCCCAATTATCATGGTGAGAATGGAATGTAGTTAAGGGTGAAACCCAATGTAGGTAATTAGCATATGTGTTAATGAGAGAGATAATTAGGTGAAGGTTGTTTATGGAAGGGTATAAGAAGTCATCACTTAGACAAGGGGGAGGAGGGTGCTCCATCAACACCTGACTCTGTGGGAGGTGCTGCTGGTTGGACCAGTGGATCCACTGATTCCCTTGTAGGGCCCCTGAAGAAAGCTGTTCCTGTGTACAGCCTTCTGAGTAACTGCTTAGCTCTCCAGGCTTAGTGAGTATGATATATTGTAGTTAATTTTAGGCTTTGTATCTGTTGGTGGTCCTGGAGGACCCCGAGTGAGGCCCCAACAGTTTGGGTTCGAGCCCGGTGCGCAATTAGCCCAATTAGACACCGAGACGGAGAAATCCTTGCAAAAGCTGTTTATTTCAGGATCCGAAATGGTGCAGGGAGACTCTGTCTCAAATCCTGCACACCAAGCAGCAAGCATCAACTTTATTTATACCTTCTTTATTTCAACGAGGAGTTCTTTCCCACCCCTCTCTTTTCCCTCCTTCAAGCAGTTTCAGCGTTAAGTCCCTGGGATGGCCATGAGAGAGAACAATGGGCGCTTTAAGCATACGGTTAATGTTGCAAGCAGCCCCCTGTAGCATGCACAGTATATCATACTGATAAGCAAGCCATCAGCTTACAGCAGCAAGAAAATGTCCCAAAGTAACCCAAACGGAGAGGAGAAGGGGGGGGCTGGCTGGAGGCAGGAGCCTAGCACAGGGAAACTTCATCGGCACCCAGGCCTTCCATTTACCCGAATTACCTAGTGTAATGCCCCAACCCCACAGTGCCCCAAACCAGAACAGTATCTAACTAGTATATTTATAGAAAACCTTGCACATTAAACCTTATTAATCTGCAAATCGGGCGTACCGTGTCTCACTGGTATTCACCCTGATCACAGAGTGTCCAGAATCAACACTAGGACTTTAATAAGACTGACGGAAAGAGGGGACATTTATATGGATAGCAAGAGTATCCAGAGTTTTCATAATTAATGCTAAAAGAAAGTGTTTTGGAAGGGATATAAAATGTCATGCTTCAGGGTATTACACAAGACATTGATGGGGGCAGATTTTCCATCATCTCCCTACTGTGGGGGTTTTGGGATTGTCCTTTGAAGTATACAGTAGTGGCCACTGTCAGAGAAAGAAGATTGGACTAGGTGCACCATGGATCTGATCCATGGATCAGATCCTACACTGTATATACTGGTATTTAAGTACTCTTCAACATGTAACGGAAGTGTGAACTTTCTTTTCCATACCAGAACATCAATGCACTATAACCCTGACCTCACCACTTCTAGGGTGACAGGACCTTTTAGTCATCACGCCAAATAGTTCTTTATTTCTTTGCTTGTGACTACCAATTATGGCCCCATTCCTACAACAGTCTCTTGTAAAGGTACCTCCTGTGCCCACATAGAGTCCTACTGAAGTCAAGGTTCTCCGTGTGAGCATAGGGGTTTGTCCACGTATAGCCAGTTACCAAATTGGGGCTTATAAAATCAGTTAATGTCAATTGTCGGGAAGCTGATTTTTATTATGTGTACGACTCTCCAACAGGAAGAGAAGTGAGATCTATAGCTCATTTTAGATGGATCATTAGGCATAAAACTATAGCATTAATGGGGTGCTAGCAACTGCACTAGATACAGATCAGTGACTGAGAGGTAGAAAGCTCTGCCATTTCATTAATTATCTATTAAGCCATCAAGTGACCCTATCATCACTTTTTTTCTGAGAAAGGGAAAATGTCATTAGTTTTCTCCTTTCTGCATCAAAACACATGAATCCAGTGATTGACTCCATGTGAATCTGATTATAGGAAAGCATACACATGAACCTAAAGGTTTCTCGGTCACTCTGATTTTCATTCACGGATGCAATTTTGTAATCTAGAGAATTAATTTCTCTAACCAAAATAGTTCACTTTCTAAGATATGCCAAACTTTATGGTGCGTAAGCCATTAAGTGTTGTGCTTGCAATGTTAGTTAAGAATCTGTGGTCATTTTCTTTATATGCCTATTTTTTTTCCAGTGGTTTTTAGCTGAGTTAAAAAATGAGCCAGAGGCTGAATTTTTTGGTAGGATTAGTTGAGGGTGGAATAGAACTATAATTCCTTAATCATCTTTGTTGCTTTAAGTGAGCCCTTTTAAATTTATCTACCTATATTTCTTTAATTGTAATTATATATTATATATATGTAACAGTACGTCAGCATTTTCATTATCAACTTATTTTTCAGGAGATTATTCCCTTTGAGGGAAATTTACTTTGAGATAAAATGTGTGAAATGGGAGCATGTATGTTGTTTAAAAAATTATTACTAACACTGGGGGAATCATTTTTAATAATCATGAAATATTTTTGGAAACTTCCTGAAACATTAAATAAATTATTCAGTGAATATGGCTCTGATTCTGGAATACAATTCACTACCAGGTGCATGAATCTATATCAGCAAACAGAGCTGTAGGTTCAAAGGCCACATTTCTGAATTATTCAACTATTCATAAAAACTGGATAAAAAACAGAAATATTTTTGACTAATTTTTAAGCTATTGCAAAATTAAATAAATGGTTTAATAAGAATTATTCAACCAGGTCTATTTGTTACATTTGGGGAAAAAAAGGCTGCTGTACATTTATAACTGTTTTAAAATTATGTTGGTTCATCACTATGATGCTTCCATTGTTTGATCATTTCTTTCTTTCAGCTATTAATATCTAGTAAATAATAGAGGCTAAGGTCTCCAATGGAGTTAATGAATTACTTACAGAGCATGCTGTTAAATACATTAATGTATTTTGTAGGACAAGGGCCTTAAAACACTATATTACATAAATACTTATTTATCATTTTGTGTCTAGTCAATTATATCAATTTTTATGTTCTTTCCTTACAGTAAAGATGTTTTAATCCTGTGGGGGAAAAAGGGGACGTTTAACCACATTTTTGTTAAAATAACATTCACTGTCTGACAAACAGAGAAAAACAAGGAAATTAAGAGCTGAAGCAGAAATTCTGTCTTTATCTTACCCCTTTACAACTAAGCAAAGCAGTACCCCTAGGACAAATACATACCAAAATATCTACATACACAGGGGTGATGTAAAGGACAGAATGTCAGAACTGAGGTTCTTTGATTTGTTTGGTCTTTTTAGTGCCCCAGGACATATTATTACTAGAGAGCCATTATGGAAGCAATATGACAAGTTCTGCTCTTTTACACCATCTTCAAATAACAAGTAACTCAAGACTGATCTGAGAACAGAATTTGGCCTAGTATTCTCTCCATAGTTACGGTTAAAACACATATTTCCCTTATAAGAGCAGATCATTATCCTATATACAGTATATAAAGTTTTATGGAAAGTGGGAGAAAAATCAGACCACAGCTTTACGAACTCTGAAAGTTAAAAATGAGGTGGACTGTATTTTTTTCTTTTTAACTTTTGGAATGTTTTCTAATATTTTTTCACTTTTCATCTTTCTAAAGAAGCTGCACCTAGAAACACTGCATGGATTATGTTTGTTGATCTCGGTGAGGTGTAGTCCACTAGTTTTGTGGTTGGAAGATGGACCGATTTGCAGGGCTAAAAGGCTAAGATTTTTCTCAAAACCTCCTGTCACTGCTAGGAGTGATGGGAACCTAGGGTTGCCAGTATTGTATTTAAAAAATAAGGGACTGTTTTCTTAGCACCCTCATCCCATCCCACCTCTCAATATTATGATGACCATTAATAATAATAAAACAATAATAAGCTATTATTGCATAATAGCTCATCTACATTTGCCAAGCTATTTCTTGCTGCTTTTTGCAGTACTCAGCAACTCCTCATCTTGTAAAGAGATGAAAAAATAAGGGATGTCCCTTGTAATAAGGGACAGTTGGCAACTTTATTTTGTGTCCATCTCCTGTGCAGACTTCCCCTTGCCAAGCGGATCAGCAGCTGTGCTGCGTGTTCTGAGCAGGGTTTG
The DNA here is from genome assembly GCA_007922155.1 of Mesoclemmys tuberculata. Classification (NCBI taxonomy): domain Eukaryota; kingdom Metazoa; phylum Chordata; order Testudines; family Chelidae; genus Mesoclemmys; species Mesoclemmys tuberculata. The sequence goes on along the minus strand of ML675612.1, from coordinate 12,150,935 downwards.
ATGGCAAAGTGGCACTGGCAGCTGATCTACAGCAGTTATGGGCATGCGGGGAATGTTGGAGGGCCGTGCAAGCGTTAGGGCAGTTAGATTGGCTCAGTAGAGGGGTAGATATGCAGATGAACCATCCATCTACTTCTGTGGAGCAGGAGCAGGAGCTACAGAAACTACTGGATCTTCCCTGCACCCTCCACAGAACAATACATGGCCAGGTTGTTCCGTTTGTGTGCCCAGGGTCAGGGCTGGGGGGACAAACCATGTGAATAAGCCCACTGTCGTCATTTACAGCGGGGTGCGCTCTGCCTGAGCACAGCTCAGGGCGAGTCAGGAGTGGGGCCTTTGCACGCTGGTCTCAGCGGCCGTGCCACAGTAGCTTGGCCAGCAGCACATAATCCCCGGGCTACACGTGGGGACGCCATTCCCTTGCCACAGAACGACCGTGCCCCTCCCGGTCGGACAAGCCCCCAGCAGGTGGAACTACGGCCACATGATGGGTGTTGGCAGGGCTGGGGAACGCGGTCAGGGCACCTGAGCCCCGCCCTGCGGGGATCACCGCTCACAGGCCCAGCCCCGCACGTGGCACTAAGCGGCTGCAGGAGCGGCCCTTACACCAGCGGAGCAGACTTCGCCCGCCAAGGCGCAGAGCACCAGCAGGGCCCCGCGGGCAGCGGCCTGTGCCTTTAACTCCGGGCCCGGCGGGGCGGGGCGAGGGTGATGGACAGGCGAGAGCACCAATGGCGCGTGGGCTGATTGGCCGGCCGGGCCTTTGCAGCAGGGAGCGGGCGGGCTGGAGACTCTGCTCCGGGCGGGGCGGGGCGGCACGGCACGTGGGCTCCAGGGATGGCCGAGGAGGTCCGCAAGGCGCAGGCCGCCCGGCCCGGCGGGGAAACCATCTTCGGGAAGATCATCCGCAAGGAGATCCCGGCCAAAGTCATCTTCGAGGACGAGCAGGTGGGGGCGGGGCAGGCTGGCGCGCGCCGCAGGGCCGGGCCGCACCGCGCCCCCCCCCCCGGTCTCTGGGCGTGTGCGGGGCTGCCCCCGGGCTGGGGCTGGGGCGGCTCCTGCGTCAAACGCCCGGTTGCTTCTGCGGCGTGAGGTCAGCGCGGCGCTCGCTGCTCGGAGGCGAGGTCTTCGGCCGCCCCAGGGCCGTGGGCTTAGGCTGCGTTCATCGCCCCCATCTCCTGCGGGCGCGGGGCCGGACGTTCTTGTACAGTAACTTACGGGCGGCCAGGCTGGTCAGCGCGGCTGCAAAGCCCTGGCTCGCGCTGGAGGTGGCTCATTTTTGGCCGCAGCCCCTTTCTGAAGGCTAGAGCAGAAATAGAGAGGTGGAGAAGGCCTTCCGAAAACTACCACCGCCTCTCCCCGGGCCGAAATGGAGCCTGGCCTGGTACAAACAGTGCTCCAAATACTGGCCTTTGGCCTTTGCATCTTGTGCGATCCGCTCATTTTGCTTCTCCAGCCCCCATTGCATTGCTCAAATAAAGACCAAGTTTAGCTGCTCCTCTCAGAAAAAACCCCACAACACACCCCCCCCCCCCCCCCGCAGACATCAGTGTGTCCCGGCGTGGTAGTACTGCCAAAACTTGGATCCAACACCAGGATCAGCCTGTATTGCGCTTCAATTACCTAAATTTCACTGCTTAAGTAGAGAACATGTCTAGCGCGGTTAGACAGATGTGTATTGGCTCTGCTTGTGTTAGTGTGCTAAAACAGTGGGTGTGGCGGCGTGGGCTAGCGACCTGAATACAGTCCAGCCTGGAAATATACTCAGAAAGCAAGTTCAAACTACTGCTATTTTTAGCGCACTAGCTCAAGCAGAGCTAGCATATGGCTGTCTACCTGTGCTAAGATGCAGTCTGCTGGCTACCGTGTAGACATATCCTAAAGGCTTAAGTACTCTCTGAGTAAGTTATTCTGTAAATTATTAAATTAAATTAGTAGGTTATTCTGTGGGGATCTCTTCTCTAAAGCATCAGTCGTGGTCTGGTAACAGATAGGATACTGGACTAGTTTGGCCACTGTTTAGGTTTGGGATGGCAGTTCCTAAGATGTGGAAAATAAAGATGTCAACTGTGTTTCAATGACGAGTATTCTGTTCATGTCATACCTGTTATAATACTTAGTTATTAAAAATAAATAGAACAATAGCAAATTAAAGTACTATATTTTTTCTTTGATGTGACTGTACATAATTAATTCTACTAGCTATTAGGTACAACATGAAAAGAATAAATTGCAAGGTTCCTGGCCTGAAAATCTGCTTTTTATTATTTAGAATGCTATAGAAATAGTTGTAAGTGTTGGAAATATATTGGAATTGGCAAAGTTACAAGAAAGGGTAACTAAAATGATTAGGGTTATGGCAAAACTTTCATATGAGGAGAGATTAATAAGACTGGGACTAGTCAGCTTGGAAAAAGACAACTAAGGGGGATATGATAGAGGGCTATAAAATCATGACTGGCATGGAGAAAATAAACAAGGAAGTGTTATTTACTTCTCAACACAAAAACTAGAGGTCACCAAATGAAGTTAATAGGCAGGAGGCTTAAAACGAAAAAAAGGAAGTACTACTTTACACAACGCGCAGTCAATCTGTGGAACTCCTTGCCAGAGAATGTTGTGAAGGCCAAGACTATAATGGGGTTCAAAAAAAAAACTAGGTAAGTTCATGGAGGCTCGGCCCAGCAGTGACTATTAGCCAGGATAGGCAGGGACTACTGTGTGCCAGAGGCTGGGAATGGCCGACAGGATGGATCACCTGTTCTATTCCCTCTGAAGCACCTGGCATTGGCTACTGTCGGATGACAGGATACTGGGCTACATGGACCATTGGTCTTACTCAGTATGGCTGTTCTTATGTAATTCCTGAAAAAAAACAATCAATGTTCTTTGTTCATACCAAAAACATTTTTGTAGGCCTCTGCATGTGGGTATTTTATGTTAAATTTCAAAGTTTTCCTCTTACTGCTAACTATATTTTAAGGGATAAAAGATTTAGTGATACCAAGTAACCAGTGCTAATTTTGAAAAGTTATTGAAGTTACCATCTCAACTTCAATATGTACTAGTAGGGGGGTGAGTAGCAATGAGATGTTCTGATTTATATATGTGGCTTATTTTCCTCTGAAGAGTTAGTGCTCCAGCTCTTAATCATTTTTTCCTCTAGTGCCTTGCGTTCCATGACATTTCACCCCAAGCTCCAACGCATTTCCTAGTGGTTCCTAAGAAGCCAATTGTCCAGTTATCTGAAGCAGACGAATCAGATGAATCTGTAAGTATTGTGAAAGTTTATTCCATGAAATATAGATATACTTCATATATAGTAATCTACCATTATAACATGAAAACTATTAGTTCTTTAGGGCACAGATCTTGTCTTCTTTTCATATATATCTTTTCTGCCTTTAATTCCAAGTTTAAATGTTATTACAACATAGCTTTAAAACAAAAAATATGAAAGTTAAAATACAAAATGACCAAAACACAGACTCAAAAGATACAATGGCATTCTTAATAATTAATTGGCTACTCTGAGACCGCGTGAACTAGGACTACGACAGAGTGTCTTCCTCTAAAATGTTCACTGGTAGATGGACCCTGTAAATGGATCTGCAACAATTTTTGTTGAGTAAGTTACTGCAATCTTGTACGGGTGGCAGTTAGTACAAGTCTGCCAAAAATAAAAATAAAAAACAAAATCTTGGAAGGGAGACAGATGCAAAGAGAGAAGAGACAGTAGAGGAACGCTATCAGCTTTGCATTAGCACAGGTGAATTGTTGGTCACCCAACTAGAGAAATGCCTTATCAAAATTTGTCTCCTGGTGGCCCATTATAATATAGAAGTGTAGGACTGGATCATCTAGTCCAGTCTCCTCACTGAGGCAGAACTAAACATTATCAAGACCACCCCAACAGGTGTGTGTTTGTCTAACCTGTTCTTAAAAACCTCCATTGATGGCTATTTCACAGTCTCCCTGGATAATTTGTTTCACTGCTTCTCAGAAGACATGATTGTTAATGCTTACTAACTTAAAGTGGGTGTATTGGGGGAGGAGTGACTTTATTTTAAAATAAAAGTCCAAATGTGAAATTCATTCAGGTGTATCATGCAGGTTTGGTGTATTTAGTATTAGGAAGTTACTGACATTGAGCAGAATGTGTTTTGTTTTTTTTTTGTTCCTGACTCCACTCTCTGCACCACAAAGAGCTACAGGCTCTTTCAACTTTTCTGGAACCATGGCTCAGCACCACATTTGCTAGTTTACGGTCGTTGCTAGATTATAGTCTCATTAGAGCAGTAACTTTTTCTTTTTAAAAACTTTTGTAGCTGCTAGAATGCCGTCTCTTTGGAGGGACTCTATTTTTTAGGAATTTGAACAGCATCTGTTGCATCTTGGCTGCTATTGCAGTACAAATAACTAATAATCAATTAAAATATTATGTAGCTATAGAAATACATGACTTTAGTGCAGAAACACTGCTTTTGTTTTGAAATATAGTCTGTCTATCCTTCTCCACTAAATGATACTTGTTCTAGTGTGGAAAATAAGGGTTTGTGGCATCTTACGTTGGGATGGGGGGTTGTATTGGTAAGAAGTTACTGAAATCATGAAAACAAGGATGACTCAACTCTTTTGAAAACCAGGCCGTAAGGCTTTGTGAACATACACTATATAAGCCAACCTTTTTTTTTTTTAAATTGGATTTTCCTTCATTGCCTAAGGAATGAAAGGGGCCTAATCCTGAGAGGAAGTTCCAGCCAATGGAAGTCTTAAAGTCCACTATATATTATTTTTAACAAAAAAGCCATTTTATAAACCTGGTTCTCTATCGTATATGCATTTAATCTTTCACTATAGTTTTTAAAATTTACTTGAAGCACTTTTTTTTTTATCAGTTATTCCACATAACTGATAAACTGTTTGTTCTTCAAATGGCTAACAGTTGTTTCTGTTGGTTTCTCTCTCTCTCCCTTCCCTTTTAATCCTTTCAGCTTCTTGGGCATTTAATGATTGTTGGCAAGAAGTGTGCTGCTGAATTGGGCCTGACCAAGGGATTCCGAATGGTCGTGAACGAAGGGCCAGAGGGTGGACAGTCTGTCTATCATGTACATCTCCACGTTCTTGGTGGACGTCAGTTGGGCTGGCCTCCTGGCTAATTTGCAAGAAGAAATTGCTATTCTTTGTGGAAATGATCCCTGCATAGATTTAATACATTGCCCAGGAATCCAACTACTGTCAATATGTTCAGTCACCCTTTTCTTTAAAGGGCAATACAAGTTTTCAGCAATGCTCACACAGTAAAGTTATAGCATGTAGCATCATCTGAGTGGTGGTCTTTTTTGTTTGTTTTTCTTTTTTTTGCTTATGAAAGTATTTCCCTCAGTCTCTTTCCTGAATGTGAATATGTAGTAATGCTTAAGCTACATTCACCAGCTAATTTCACTGAATGTTGCAATCTGTATGATAAGGGGGGTTATGAAGAAAGATTTGTTTAGCACATTCAGTCTTTCATTGCTCATCAAGAGCAAAGCTCTTCACAGTTTTCCGAACACTATAGGAACAATACACACAGAGGCAGGGCAGGTTGCCACTAAAACTGATACAAATGTCTAAATGATGTATATGAGGTTGAAATGCTATGGATGTGACACTTCAGTAAGATTATAAATGTGCCATGCTCGTTTAACCTGGGTGGTGAGGGTATGCATGGGCTCCAGGTTTATATAATTTTTGGTGGTGCCCAGTCCTGCCCACGTCACGTTGGAGAGGGTGGGATTGGGAGAAGGGGAGCAGCTGTCATGCAGCGCTGCTTGGGGCCAGGGCACTGGGCCCGTGTGGGAGAGTGGCAGAAGGAAGGGGCAGGGCTGTGATGGGGGAACAGCCGTGCCATGCTGCTTGGGGGTGGGGCCAGTGCTGGAATGGCTCCTGGCCAGGCACTAGTGTGTCTGGAGGGAGACAGAACTGGGGTGCTGCCCTGTGGGCTAGATGCCGCTGCACTCAGCCGCTGCACACCTAGTGCCACTGAGGGCGGCCCCCCACCCCAGCCGCACAGAAATATTGGTGGAGCTGGGCCCATGTTCCTCTATTTTGGTGGAGCATGGGCACCACGGGCCCATATAATGCATCACCTATGGGTGTATGTGATGGTTTTTTAACTAATAGTTTGCTCTCTGCAGGCTTTACTGGTGAAAAAGACCAAAGGGAGAAAAATAGGAAAATTAAAAGAAAGCAATAACTGCTGAGTCACAGTACAAGAATATGTAAGAAAGTGAGTATGTGTCTGCTGTGGGGGAAGTGAGGGCTGTACCAGAATAACGTCAGGAACCATGGCAATACGTTTCAGAAAAGAGAAAATTCTTTGGGCATCTGAATACTGGTTCAAGTAATTTTCCAGGAAATTGAGCAGGATGGGAACATAACTATGCACTGCTGAACAGGTATGCTCTCAGGAAAACTGTTGCATAGTTTAGCAAATGATGATCTTTCAATTTGGGTGCTGGCTGGTGAGTCTTGCCCACATGCTCAGGGTTTAGCTGATCGCCATATTTGGGGTCGGGAAGGAATTTTCCTCCGGGGCGGATTGGCAGGGGCCACAGAGGTTTTTCGCCTTCCTCTGCAGCATGGGGCATGGGTCGCTTGCTGGTGGATTCCCTGCAGCTTGAGGTCTTCAAATCTCACTTTTGAGGATTTCAATAACTCAGTCATGGGTTTGGGGTTGTTATAAATGTGTATGGGTAGGGTTTTGTGGCCTGCCTTGTGCGGGAGGTCAGACTAGATAATCATATTGGTCCCTTCTGACCTATGAGTCTGAGTCTAATTATATTTCATTGAGTGTAACCAGTATATTCATTAAGTATTTGATAACAGCTACAAAACGAAGTGAAAATCTTGTTTCATTTGGGTTTGCAGAGGCCCATACTTATCCCAGTATGATATCCAACCTGACTGAGGTCTTGTCTACACTACAAAGTTTTGTGGATGCAACTTATAGCGATGATCAAAAAGCATTGTAATTACAATGCTTGTGTCTCTCCACACAGCATGTGTCACCAAAGTGCATCTACCGTTGGTGTTGTAGCATCGACAATGGAAGCAGTGCACTGTGGGCAGCTATCCTGCTGTGCAGCTCGCCACCTTGTGCTGCTACGAGTTGTGGGAAGGCAGAGAGGATCGCAGTGCAGCATGGGTGCAGGCTTAACATCCCAGGATGCAGTGACGTCCGTCCCATCATTCCATGGGTTTCTGTCTGCATTTCGTGGCATTTTCCCATAGCCCCAGTTTCCTGTGCACCTGCCATCTCTATGTGAAAGAATGGATCCTGCTTTTCTCTCCACTGTTGTTAGTGTTCTGAACAAATCACAGCTGGTCATGCAGTATATCATGAGCTCCTAATTGCAACTGGAATCCGGTGTCTGAGCTGCTGTGTGCCATGCAAATGACAACACCAGATTACTGTTTGTATTTACAGAGCATCTGCACACAGTGCATTGCTGCTTTGGGGCACATGAAACAAGCACTGAGTGGTGGCATTGCATGGTTATGCAGATCTGTTGTGACGAGTAGAACTTTTGAATGCGCAAAGCCACCTTCATGGAACTCTGCGTGGAGCTTGCCCCTGTCCTGCAGTGCAAGGACACCAGAAAGAGCTGCCCTTTTGGTGGAGAAGTGTGGGGCGATGGGTGTGTGGGAACTGGCAACTCCAGACTGCTACTGGTTGGTCACTAATCAGTTTGGGGTCGGGAAGTCCACCTTTGCAGCTGTGTTATTGCAAGTGTGCAGGTCTGTTAATCACATTCTGCCATGAAGGACTGTGAATCTTGGAAATGTGTGTGAAATAGGAAATGGCTTCATAGCAATGGGATTCCCTAACTGTGGCATGGTGATAGATGGCACACGTACCCGAATATTGCCCCTGGCCTATCTTGCAACAGAGTACATCAGTGGAAAGAGGTACTTCTCTATGGCAGAAGTTCTCAAAGTGGGGGGCGCAAGATGGATTCTGAGAGGCGCCATAATGGAGTTTGGGGGGGGCACACTGGGTGAAGGGTGTCAGGCTGAGACCCGGGCTGGGGGGTGGTAGGGACCCCAGTGCCTCACACAGGCAGCCCTGGGCAGGTATTGGGGGTTGGGGACCCTTTTGAAGGGAGTGGGGGGGTAGTCTGCTGGCGGAGCAGGAGACATTTTGCTCAGTACCAGGCACACTACCTGTGCTGCTCCTGGCACAGTAGTGCCTGCTCACCCCTGCCACCACCAGGTATGCTCCCTGTGCTGCTGCTTCCCGCAATGCGCCTGTTCCCTGCCCCCTTGCCACTGTTCTATGCTCTGCTGCTGCCACCCCTGCTTTACTGCCACTGTGCCCTGTGCCGCCCCTGCTGCTCCCCTGCTCCCTGTTTTTTCTGAAAGGGGAAGGGGGTGTTTGCAGAGAAAGGGATGGAGCAATTGACACACAGTCCATGGTGTGGGGGGGAGCCATTTAAAAATGTTGAGAACCACTGCCCTATGGTACTGCAGGTGTTTGTGGATCACCGTAGGCATTGCACTGACCTCAGCACAGGTAGTTCAGGGAAGGCGCATGATGTACGCATCTTCAGGAACACTGGCCTGTATAGACAGCTACAGGCAGGGACTTTCTTTCCAGACCAAAAGATTCCACTAGAGGATGTTGAAAAGTCCATAGTGATCCTGGGAAACCCAGCCTACCCACTAATGCTATGGCTCATGAAGCCTTATATGGGCAACCTGGGTAGCAGCAAGGAGTGCTTCAATAACAGACTGAGCAGATGCCATATAACCATTGAATGTGTGTTTGGCATATTAAAAGCTTGCTGGTGATGCCTTTAGGCAGGCTCGACCTAAATGAGGAAGATATTCCCATGGTTATAGCTGCTTGCTGTGTGCTTCATAATATTTGTGAAGCTAAGGGTGAAAAGTTTCCGTCTCGGTGAAGCGCAGAGGCAGATTGCCTTGCAACTGACAATGAACAACCAGATGTCAGGGCACAACAGGGGACCATTTGAATCTGGGAGGCCTTGAGGAACTATTTTGACAATAATGTGTCTTTGTAAGCAGCCCTGTGCCATGCTTATCCAGTTTGCACACTATCAGTGTGAGGTGCCACCACTGTGTGCAAGAGACAAATAAAGATTGCTTATTCTGCCCAGGGTATGTCTTTATTAAATAGCAAGTCACAACACACACAAAAAGCTGGGCTGGAGAGGAGATAGCAATGAGAGGCATTATGAGTTATGTTAGCTGGGTGTAAGTCCCGCTATCTTTTTGGAAACTGTCTGAAGGGGTGGCGTGAATGGGGTCCTGAGGCTGGCTGGGAGTTTGGTAGGAAAGTGGGGATGGAGTTTGGGGAGGGCATACGAAGCAGTTTTGTATTGGCTGTAAGAGGGGGGGACAAGCACACATGAATTGAGTCTGCAGTGTTATGAGTGACTTAGCAGCTCCGTTTACTCCTCCATGGCTTTTGTCATGTGCTCATGACTTGCTGTCACTCGCCTCTGGTTTTCTGTCCTCTCCTACCTATCAATTTCCTAATTTTGGGGCATCGCGTGTCTCCATGCCCTTTCTTCTTTCTTTTCTGCCTCCGAGGACTGGAGGAGTTATTGGAACATGTACTCTCTGCTTTTCTGTGGTCGTTTTCTTACCAGCAACAGAAGCTTGACAAGCGTGAATGGGTCTCCCCTCAAGGGCACAGCTGTTGAAGCACAATAAACAATGAAGAGAAGCATGATTGTGAGGGCAATAACAGCACTGATGCGTTGCTGTAAAATACACCTCTTTCTCACTGTCCCCTGGCAAGTGCACAACCAGAGTAGGGTAAGTTGTGCCCAGGGCAAGAGGACGCTCAAGCTGGGGAAAAGGTTTTGGGTAATTGTTTGGGATATTGATGCAGGTAGATAGGGACAAAATGGGGCCATAGAAGCCAATATTTCACTCCTGAGAGTAAGCAGGGATTCTAGGGCGCATCATCTGTATGCGAGCAGCTTCAAACTGGGTCCCTATGTTGCTCACCTGTGTGGCACTTTGATCCCTGCACAAGTGATTGATGATTGGTGTGGGAAAGTTTCCTACAACAGGGGAAGAAACAAAACAGCTTTGCCAAGGAATCTCCAGCAGCGGATTAGCAACTACCAGGGCCGGATTAATGCTCCTGCGGGCCCAGGGCTGAGAGATTTTGTGGGACCTCCCTCCGCAGCCACTACCTGCTGAAGGGGGCTGGAGGGCGCTGGTGGCCACCCATGCCCAGCTGGGGTGGACGCCGAGCCCAGGGCTGGAGTGGGTTGCAGTGCTCCATCTCACAGGGGCAGGCTGGTCCGGCAGCCATTTCTGTCCCCTGGAGTGGGTGGGCCAGGGCCAGCCAGTGGGGAATGAGGTGGGGGCTGGGTAGGGTGGGGCTAGCAGTCAGTGCTGGGGCGGGCAAGTGGCGCTTTGGGGTGGCACTGCGGCACGGGCTGGAGCAGCGGTGCTGAGTCCAGGCTGGGGGCTGGGACTCAGGCTGGCTGGGGGAAGGCAGACCCGCCAGCCTAAAGACGAGGCGGGCCAGCACTAGGGGCTGGGAGCAGTGGGTGGGGCCAGAGGCGCTCCAGACCTGGGGCAGACTGGCCAGCCTGCGGATGGGGTGAGGTGCAGGCTGGCGCAGGCAGCGCTCCAGGAGCTGGGAGCATTTGGTAACTGTGGTGCTCTGGGACTGGGTGGGGGCAGACTGGCCCGCCCAGGGGCAGGGCAGACTATGGTGTGGTGCTCCGGTCCGGGGCTGGATTTATTTTTGTGGAACAGCAGGGTCCCCCTTAGCCCGGGACCCTGGGCTGCAGCCCCTAAACCCCGTGCATTAATCCGGCCTTAGCCACTACCTCCAGGAAAGTTTCCTAGAGACCTTGCTGGAGGATTCCCGTGAAATCTTGGTGTGCATTTACATTCTGCCACATTGCCTAGCTGAACGGGAGGCACATGCAAACACAACTACTTCTGTGCATTTCTAACCCTTCAACTAGCCATATAGTGCAACAAAGCAAAGGGCAGCTGTATCTCATGTAATTAAGCAGCATCAGCTCAAAAAGTGTCACTTAACCAAATTCCCTTCTCCTGCACTCCAGATCTAGAGGGCTGAGACTGGCTCAAAGCCTAGGTAGAGAAGAGGTTGTGGCTCCCCATGTCAGCAAATGACCCAGTCCCCTGCTCCTCATCATCCTTCAACTTGACCTCCTCGGCCACGACTTCATCAGGGTTGACTCCAGTGTCTGCTGCTTCTGAGGTATCCATTGGCTTCTTGGTGGTGGAGGTGAGGTTGCTGCTGAGGATGGCTTCCAGCTCTTTACAGAAGTGGCAAGTCTTTGGCTTTGCACCAGAGTGATGGTTTGACTCCCTAGCCTTTTGGTACCGCGGCTGCAACTCCTTGATTTTCAGCGTGTCCCGTTCACAGCCCTTCTCCGCCATTAAATGAGGAATTTGTCCCTAGGTATCGTAGTTCCTTTGGCTGGAGTGGAGCAGGGATGGCACAGCCTTCTCTCCCCCATTGCAGATCAGATCCAGAAGCTCTGGTGTGCTCCAAGTGGGAGAGTGTTTGGTGTGTGGGCCGCTATGGACAGCTGGGAAGATGAGATGCGAGCTCTCCATGCTGACCAAGCAGGAAGTGGAATTTCAAAAATTCCTGGAAGTTTAAAGTGAGGGGAGCGATGGCTGCAGGGCAGCGGAGTTCAAATTGAAGGCCAGAGCAGTCAGGATGGGCATGGTGGGACACTTCCTGGAGGCCATTTACCGCGACATAACCAAGCACAGTGTCTACACTCACCCTTTGTTGCTAAAAGTTTTGCGCAAAAATCTCTATTCCTCTCATTGAGATGGTTTCATTTTGTTGCAAAATCGGGAATTGGGTCGGTGGAGGGTGGGAGGGTGGGTGGAGATGATTGCAGTGTGTATACCACCACTGGTTTGGTGCAAAAAGCTGCCTTTGGTCAACAAGAGTCTCTAGTATAGACCAAGGCTAAGGCTATATCTGCACTACAGACCTTACAGTGGAACAGCTGTAGAGCTGCAGCTGTAAACTCTAGTGTCTCTGTAGCTTAAGGATTTGTCTACACTAGCACTTTTGTCAGCTGCGGGTGTGAAAATACACATCCCTGACTGACATAAGTTTCACCAACAAAAGAGCCAGTGTGAACTGCGCTATGATGGTGGGAGATACTCTTCCCCACCCGACATAGCTATAGCTGCTCATTGGGGATGGTTTAATTACGCCGGTGGAAGAGCCCTCTCCCACTGGCATGGAGTGGCTACACGGGAGACCTTACTGCAGTGCAGCTGCAGTGGTACCGCTGTAAGGTTTATCGTGTAGACCTAGCCTTAGTAAAAACTGTGTGGCTCCTTTTTCTAATGATAATGCCCTGAGACTTGTGCTCACAATGAGCTAGAGAAGGGACTGTGTTAAGTATAGCATAGGTGACTTTGTTTTTTTCTAAATCAATATTTTGTATTTATTGCTATAGCTTAGTATGTGCATCAGATGCGAACGTTGTATGAACTCATGCACTTCTGCTCACCAATTGCTCTTCTCCACTGTTCGCATGTATCTAGCTAACGGATGACCATTCTTGCAAAGGGTTTGAATGTCGCAGACTGGGATGCAGAGTCCTTCCAGCTGCTCTACAGAGAAGCCTGGGTTGTACACTGCATTAGCTGTCAGTCTCTGAACGGCAGCAAATTGCTCCTCCTCCAGTGCAGGACTCTTAATGGTTTCCAAAAGCTTGTTTAACCAGTTAGAGGGCTTTTTGTAAGCTTCTGTGCTTAGAACAGATGATTTGTGGGTTTTTTTGATCAAATGTTTTGTGAAAATTGAATCATGATCAAATTAATGGCCAACAGACTGCAAGTAATATGGGAAGATAAACATACAAAATGAGATAATATAACCAGGCAGTTGTATTTATCCCATTAAGGTAAATTTGTTTTCATCTTCTGTCTTAACTAAACTAATGCTTATTTACATTACTTTTATCAGGAAGGTGTAAATTGGGAGGATAGGGCCCATGAGAAGAACTCTTTACTTTTATGTGAAGAATTGGTCAGCAGCATGAAATGGTTGAGAAGCACTGCTTAAATCTGTGGCTGGGTAACAAAAGGTGCCCTTTTCTCCAAAATATCAAATGTTTTCAGCATAGTCTTGAAAAACAGCTTTTGTCATCCGGGCTTGAAAATGGCTAGTATGCTTCACTAGCACCTCTCTGAAGCTACTGTATTGTTTTCCAGCACCTCAGCTTTCATTTTGAAAAAAATAGCTGTTGTTGCTATGGAGAAAACTTTGAAAATGAATTGAGTGTAACCGATACAGAGATGAGTCCACAAAGAGCCTGGATCAATAGTTATGAGTGATGTGGGCTGCTCCCTTCATCTCAGTGAAGTATTAACTCAGATGCCCAGTACTGATAATTTAAATGTACGACTGAAAATAGTTAATCTGAGGAATGAGGAAGATTTATGCAGTTTCCTGTGAAATCTCATTTTGTTGCTAGAGGATTTGGCTAGAGAGCACTGTCAAGTCCCTTTAATCAAATTTAAATTCTTTCTAAAGTGTCCTTTATATGTACTCTGCATTCTTATTGTAGTAAATTGGAAAAGTAATCCCAGTCTCTTCAAATTCAGAGTCACTTCACAGTTAGTCTCCTTGTTTTATAATAAATACCCTGAATTCCATACTTGTATTCCTGAATATGATTGAGAGACGAGGTGGGTGAGGTAATATCGTTTATTGGTCCAACATCTGTTGGTGGGTGAAACAAGCTCTTTTGCTTGTCCATTTGCAAATGTTTATTCACCACTATTCTGGAAAAAGATCCATGAATAACAAGGAGGAGAAAAAGCTTTGTTTTTCACAACAGACTTAAAACTCTGATGCATCCAGTTTTGTTGGTGATGTCCCTTTCTGGGACCTTTATTTGCTCTGAAACAGATTCTTGCTTTCTCATCTACCTCCCTGTCATTTCTCTCCCCAGGCCCACTGCTCCCCGTATACATTCCTTACTGATTTTGAGTCTGGGTTGAATATTGGTTCTGGTAGGAGCGGCTCCTTTGGACGCTGCACTTAATTAGCGTTAGGCAGGGTAGCAGGCCAAGTAGGGGTTGAATTGGGAATGGAAAAATAAAGAATGATACTCTTCTGTTTTCTTCCCACAAATCAAGCTCCACTCACTTTCAAAGTTCAAATGAGTAGATTGTGCATATGATCATGCACGCTTGTGTATGCTCAGATCCCTGTTGATGGGGGCTCAGATGCCCTACTAGGCTGTCCAAGGCTCTTTTGGTTTAGTTCCCATTAGTAAGACTCAAGTGCCCTTCTGAGTTCATGGCACTTGGTTGCTCTCTAGGGTCTTTGCCTCCTCCTCCTCCCGCCTCTAGTCTGTTGCCTGTATGGAGCAGATTACTGGGAAAGTAAGTTGTGGTACAACTCTGCCAGGCATCACCCATTCATGGCATCAAAATGCAATTTTACACTCAGAAGACTCATGATCATCTTTCTTTTCTTAACTGCTTCCATCAACAGAGAAATAGTTACCAACATTGACATTTAGATAATCATCATTAGGCATCTGAATTACCATTGAGATAAGGTGGAAGTTCACATCTCCCACAGCTATTGTTGCAAGCCCCCTTCACATTTCTGGTTAGAACTGGTTCATGTTTTCAGAGTTATCCGTTATCTGTCTGAAACCAAGAAACTCACTTTTTCCTTACATTTTTAAAGTGAATTCTGTGCTTGTGTAAGAAGCTGAATTGTCAGCACTGGAGAGTAAAATTAGTGATAGGGGTAGAAGGAAATAACTTAGGGACAAAGGGGGGAGGAAAAGAGCAAGAATAGGAATCTTTCACAAAAAACTCAAAGCAAAACTTCTGGATGCACCAAATCCTAAAATCTTGTAAAACTGAACATAGACAAATTGGTTAATAATTATTAGAAATGTCCCATTTGTATATTAGAAGGGCTTCCCCCTCCAATCTATCGTTATTAAATTAATATGATTCACTGTGCTCCAGTTGACAATGAGTGGCTTATATTTAATCACTTTTTTATCTGTATCATTTTTGCCTCTCCCCCAGTTTCTTATTAAGGATTTACTGGACCACATTTCATTCACTAAATCCTACCACATAAATTACTGTGACATCCCCTAATTTGCTGAAACCTCTTATTTTTTTCTTGAGGGACTTAATCAGCTGCTTTTCTTCTCGCTCTTGATATGATATGTTTTTTAAGAACTTGAGTATCTGTGTATTTGGGATCACTTAGCAACTCACTAGTATTCCCCAGAATTGCTTTGCTTATTTGAGTTCAAGGTTGACAAAATGCAATTTTTCCTTTCATTGCACTGGTTTTCATACAAACGTTTAATTTTATTTAGGGAAATAAAAGATGAAGTGTTCAAAGTTTTCATTTGTCAGGTGGATAACATGGATCTAGTAGGAATGTCATACCTGTAACGGTTTTCCTATCTAAGCAGTGGATGCCACTGTTCTTTTATAGTAGTACTCTCCTTGCGCCAGTATCTCCATTGAAGTGGCTCCTAATTTGTAGCGGATCTAGGCTTTTTTAAAAGGATCCAACACCATCATGAAAATTAGGTAAGCTGCCAAGTGATAGCATTAGATAATACCATAATACATTAATGACAAATGCAAAACGATCTTTATCAAGCATCTGCAAGACTATCTTCATATAGCTACATCTGCCTTTGCAAATGTAATAGGCAAGCAGGAATAGTGTATTGAATTGCTTCTTTCTTATTATGCTAGCAATGTGATTTCCTGATTCTCCTCCATTATTAAAAAGTAAATAAAGAGAGTATGACCATCTGTAGGACAGTAAAAAGCGATGCAGCATGATACATGGGCAAAACAACCACCGATTCTTTCTCTATGGTGCTGCAATTAAGATGAAGCTAACTCTGGTCTGATTTACAGTTCCACTTATATTTTAGTTTAAATCTTGTTTCACTAAGTTTGGAGACAGATTTTTCCTTCACTGGCCCATCTTTAAAGATATAATCATTCCTGTGGTGAGTGGTGTCTTCGATGTACAGAGAAAATACAGGCCCCAGGATTTGGCCAGCCCCCCTGCCAATTACTAACTTCCTCCTAGAGAGTGACATCTTTGTGCTGCTTTTGCCACATTAGATTAGTTATTGAGACTTCAGCTGCTCAGAACTGCATGGATTTAGGAGGGCAAAATTAAATATAATGGCCCCAGTTGTTAATTGTGGATGTGGCCCACAATGGTAAATAGACTGAGAACCACTACACTACTTCTTAGACAACTAAGTAGACTCTAATATGTTTGTATTGAACTTGCTTTCTATATATAATATATAAAATGTACTTTTCACCGTTTAAGCTACATGATAACTTTTGCACTTCAGCCAGTTTGGACAATGAATACGTATTTGTCAGGCTCACTTTCCATTGCACTATTACAAAACAATTTGTTTATTTTAATACTGAGAATGTTCAATTAACTCCCGCAGCTTTTGGGAGTTTTGTTCATATTTGAAATGGAAATGAAACAGTTCACAGATGAAGACAACATCCTTTCCTTCTGCCCCCATCACCATACTTGTATTTCACTAATATTTCTTAAAAGCAGGTAAGGACCAGCTCATATACACCATAACAGCAAATTTTATCCTCAAACTACTATGTTAAACCATTTGCCTTTAGAGCCATATACTCAGATTTTCCCATGTAGAGGCCAGAAGTTCAACTAGTTCTGACTGGGAGAATTTCCTGCTCATCATTTTATCTGAGGAATGGGTCCTTTCACTCCCCACTGAACAGAAACCTGGGTGCCTAAACCAAGGGATGTCAGAGCGTTTGCAGAGGCCCATGTCTCTCTGAAGCTGTTCCCCAGTATCTCTAGCAGTTGGGACTGCAATGCAAGTTGTGGGTGCCCACTGGAAGATCAGAATTCATATTGCAGAAGGAGATTAGCACTCAGTATAGACAGGCACATAACAGATTTCACTCCACTTCCTAGACCAATCAGCTAACCCAGAGCCTGCAACTTTCTAGTGCCAAAGAATATTCTCAGGAGAACACTAGCCCAGACTCTTCAGAAAATGCTCTAGTGAATCTAATGAAAAAGTATGAGTTTTCTGTAGGTGTTTTTGAGCCGCCCAGTAGAATGAAATAGAAAATTCACTCCCTGTAATGGAAGTATATAGAATGATTGAAAAAATCGATCAGAAAGATATCTTTCATTACAGGACTTAAAAGTATAGAACTCTATTAAATTTCTATAGAAACTACTGCCCTATTAAATTCTGTAGGATGTTTCCATATGAGGAAACTTGCTATTAGCAGCCTATTATTTCTGGGGATAACCTCTCATCCAGGAGGAAGTGGAAAGGTGACAGAATAATTCTCCATCAAGAAGCTGGAGTAAATGCACTTTGCTGTATAGTAAATCTTGCCATTCGGGATTTCTAAAATATCAGGCAGTTGGTTCTATTCTAAAATATATTTCTAAAATATCAGGCACTGTAACAGTTGTTATTCTGGGGAAGTTCTAGGGCCTGTGTTATACAGGAGGTCAGACTAGATGATCCCAATACGTCTTTCTGGCCTGAGAAATGATTAATTATTTAAATTTAAAATTAACTAACAAATTGGTAACAGCAAGAAACCAAACCCAAAATCTGAACGGAAATATTTTCACTTCTCTCCCAAAACAAATCTACTAATATTTCCAGTCAAACTAATATAATGTTTGTTACTGTAATTTAGTAATTGGCCTTTTCATTTTATGGCGGTTAGTTGCATTATATATTAAATACATTAGTATGTTTAAATGATCATGAACTAATAGTCAGATCACCAACAAATATACCCCCTCAGCTTTCATAATGCAAATATTTATGGATCGTTTTGTAGCAAAGTTTAATGGCTTCTTTTTTGCTCTCTCTTACAACATGTTCTTTATATTCAGTGTAGTTGTAGCTGTTTTGATCCCAGGATATTACACAAGGTGAGTAAGGTAACATCTTTTACTGGACCCACCTTGTCTTTCTAACATTTTCTTTGCACCGTTCTAATTTCTGAGCAACTTTTCCTGATGCATTTCCCAGGTTTGTCACATGAGGGCAGAGCAAGACTGTAGTTAACCTTTTTTTTTAATTCTGTGACAGGTTGGTGTGCTGGCTTTTCACATTTTCATTGGAATGTCAACTTTAACAATGAAAGTAAAAAAAAAAAAAAAAATTAGCATTTCTGCTTCTTTTAAACAGTTTCTTCCCTGAAGCTGAAATACTCAGTTGCAGAATGCTCTGCGTCAGTGTTCAGTATAGTTAGCGTGGCCAGGAATCCCTGTTCATAGTGTCATTAGCTTTTAACTTGCCTGTCATAACCTTCAGAGCTAGCACCCAATGGTTCAGTTTTGCTGTCCTTGGGCACCATGCATTGTCCTTGAGGGAGCTGGCACGTACGTAAGTCCAGTTATGTTTATTTAGTTTGATCTATTATGGATGGCCCTTCTGAGCAACTGTCAGCATGTTGCTCTTAATAGTATATTTTATACCGAAGTGTTAAAAGTGACATGCATGAAAGCTTCTTTCCATATCTGGTAAATTGCCATCACAGGCATATGAACCATACAAAGACACAACACTTTGTGATTTCCTTTGAAATCTTGTCATAGCCGTCTCATTATTCAGACTACTGTTGGATTGTGGCATCGTTCTGATAAGTCTATAGGACTGTGTTCAGTATGTTAATAGGGAGAGAAATAGGTCATAAACATTCAGTAAATAACCAGAATTGCACTAACAACTACTCAGTTATAATGCAGTTTTCTTCTTATCTGAAGTGTCTGTCAACCACCAGCAGCCATTAAAATATTGTTTAAAATGTGATTTTGCTTTCGAGGTAAAATATTTAACAAATCATTATTATTGACTGAAGTTTGTGTTTAAGCCATGAAGGATGTTTAATTGGAGTCTGAACAGTCTAGTAAATAAGATCTGACTGCCCCAAATAGCCAGGCTGAGTGGCATCCAGTATATTACTGACTTTATGTTTATTTGTTTTAAAATTTATTTTTCATGCCCCATCCCCAAGCTCAGATTCACCAGCACCTGTTCTGTGTGGTGCTTCAGAACGCTCTTTACTGGTGATGGTGATGTTGCACGCACAACAAAGCGCACTAGAGTATGGGCCAGCCTATTGGCAGGGCATGATGGGGTGAACAAATCCCACACTTGGCCAGGGGCAAAAGCCACCTGTTTTGCAAAACCTTCTTGGAGAGAAGGCCTTGAGCTAGAGGGAACGAACAAGCAAGGAGCAGATTCCAGAGGGCTGCTGCCCAAAGGGCAGGATTTTGGGTCTGAGAGAGTGTACAGATGGATGGTTTGGCCTGAACAACATTGGGTTAGGAAATCTAGAAGCCTGGGGAGAAGGTTTGAATGGAACTTTATATTGTCTGAATCATTTTGCTTGGCCAATTTCTATTGCCTTTACTCATACAGAGCAATGTGTTACTCCTTGATTTCAGTGGGACTGCTACTCAGATAAAGGATGGCAGAGACTGGCTCTGTGTCTAGGCATCTAAATACTACAGGATGCTGATTTGCAGAGGTGCTGAGCACCCAGAGTTCCTACTTCTCAGAAGAGCATAGCTGCCTATGTATGGATTTTGGTTTCCCACTTTAGGCATACAGATTTGAAAATCTTGATCCTATGGTGATTTTTAATGTGAGAAAATATGCACTTGAAACCAGTATGGGTTTGCTTTGTATTTGTTCCATGTATAAAATAAAAGCACTTAACTAACTCATTTTAAAAAATATCACTTTTCCCTAAATGCTCTTTCAATCTTTACCATCTTGAAGGAATTTCTCTCTCATACAAAAAGTTCATCAAATGGTAGGAGAGGAAAAAGATATTCAGACTTGGCAAATGGATGAATATGAGGGAAGATATTTCTCTTTAAGTCCTAATCTGCAGTGCAGGAAAAAAGTTAAGATCTCCTTCTTGTATTTTCTAGTTTGTCTTTAAAGATACCTGAAGATGGTTAATATGATTTCAAACGGATTAAGTTCACAAACTAAAGTACTCTCTTTCCTGCTTGCTCAGGGTGGTGTAGCTGGAATTTAGCCTGTAAATGGTATAAAACTCTGAAAAAGATTTGGAGGTTGTAGAGGATAATCAGCTGAATGTGAACTCCCAGTGAGATGTTGTGGCCAAAAAAGCTAATGTGATCCTGGGTTGCATAAACAAGGGAATTTTGAGTAGAAGTAGAAAGTTATTTTACCTCTGTATTTGACATGGGGGCAACTGCTGCTGGAATATGGTGTTCAGCTCTGGTTCCCACAATTACTGATAAATTGTAGGTAGTTCAGAAAAGAGCCTCAAGAATGATTAAAGGATTAGACAACATGCCTTACAGTGATAGACTCAAAGAGCTCAGTCTATTTAGCACAACAAAGAAAAAGGTAAGGAGTGACTTGATTACACTTTATAAGTACCTACATGGGGAACCAATATTTAATAACGCACTCTTCAATCTAGCAGGGAAAGGCCTAACAAGATCCAATGGCTGGAAGTTGAAGCAAGACAAATTCTGATTGGAGATAAGGTATACATTTTTGGCAGTCAGCGTAATTATCATTGCAATAATTGACCAAAGGCCATGGTGGATTCTCCCTCATTGACAATTGTTAAATCAAGATTGGATATTTTTCTAAATGATATGCTCTCAGAATTATTTTGGGAATGTTATTGCCTGTGTTACGCAGGAGGTTAGACTAGATCACAATGGTCCCTTCTGGCCTTGGAATTGATGAAAACATACATCGTTGTGGTCCAAAGAGTGAAGTATTGACTGGTTATATTTGGAGACAGGTCATGTGAAAATGTAAGATTGCATTTTTCTTATTTTTCACTCCCCCCCCCAATTTTATTAGCCCCTCTTTTTATTAGAAGATACATCTAGCTCCTACAAAAAGAAACACAAATACTATCCTGTCATCATTTTACATGTAAAATTCCTATTATCTATAATAAGAAGACTGCCTCCGGATCAATGCTAGAATATGTCCCAAAGGATGACCAGCTACTGCCAGCTGGTCCAAACATTCTCCTCCTCTCTTGCTTTGTGCATGATCAGGATTAATTTTCAACAAATGCAAAAAGTTTATTTTTCTACTCAAATTGGGAATTCCATGATCACACTGTTGAAAAACAGATGTTAAACTTTTTCCATCCATGAAAGCCATTTCAAGATGCACCACTTTAATGTGCTAAAACTGGAGGTAACCAGCAAGGCCACTCATAAGGTACATATAATGCCAGTGCTCTGTACCAAAATGAAATTCTATGTCCTGATCTTCATGTAAAAAGTTCTGAACGACCTGACTACCTTAGGAACCAACTCCCCCTAGACCACTGATCAGCAGGAACACCTAAGTTGACAGAGCCCAAGCATACCTGTGAGCAAGTACCATCATTTATTCTTTCATGGTATACTTTAAGGCTATGCTTTAGCAAGATACTTAGGCACATAATTTTAAGCACAAGTTTAGGTATGTTGTTGAATTGGGGCCAAAATCATGTAAAGAGTGTCCAGATACTACACTGATGGGGGATCTAGAACAATTTAAAGTGGCATATAAATTTTGTTAATTCAGCCCCCTTTTCTGTTCACAGATAATAATAATCAGGTTTTGATCTGGAGTAAGCTGTTTATTATTCACAATTATTTCATTAATCATTTGTGCAAAGAAATTTTACTCTAAAATTGCTTATGAACTCCTTGCTAGGCATGTTTTGAGATTGCCAGTCATGCAATTTGATGGGCCACCTAAGTCCCATGGTATATTCTGTTCCCTGATTGAATGACTTAACCTTTATTAGCCATTTTTGCTTCTACCTGAAAGAATTTCAGTTGATTATGAAATAAAACTAGTTTCTGCACAAACAGATTTAGTTCCTTGATTAAATGAATCTCCACCACAAATCACACATTTGCTTTCTGTGAAGATTTATGGGAACAAAGTTTGATATATATGAATATTTGTGAAAAGCTAACAAAGGGTCTGAATATGCTGGATTGAAACATGAGTCAGAATTAGCAAAAATGTTTGCAAAGGTTTTCGCCCACTATTTTCTCTGCTCATTTATTCAACGGTCTGGTCTGTGATGTTTCATCTGTGCCATGTAAGATGTTGGCTTGACAGTCCTGCAGACTAGAAGCTTTTGATTATCCACAAAACAGCCATGTGTAGCAGTGCAGTATTCTCTGCACTGCTAATCATGTGCTTCAACCTTGTTTTGGAGAGATCATATAGGAGTCAGAGAGTACATCAATCCTCAACCTGTCTGCTAAAATTCCTAATAAGGGTGCCAACTGTGATAGATGTCTATCTACTAAGCCAAACCCTTTTTGGTCACTTCCACCCAGGCTGGATTCAGACTTGTGAGCTACAATCAAAGGGTTAAATTCACACCCCTGCTCTGGGCCGTTTTGCTCAATAAAAAACTCAAAGTGCATAAGATGGCCTTAAAAGGCTTATAACAAGTCAGGGGAGGATTTCCCTGATTCAGGCACTGTAGAGGAAAGCCATAGGACCATCCTCTGAGGGCCCCCTCCCATTATAAGCCCTGCTGTAGTGGATGTGCTGGGGTGAGTGAGAGGATGTTTCAAGGAGATAGCCTCAGCATGCAGCACTGTAGAGATTCAGGGCAATGCTGCAGCACACCAGGCAGCCTGGGGTGGTTGCTGTAATTTGGACAGGCCCTCAGGGCTGTCTAAACTACACCGTGGTTGGAATCTTCAGCCCTTGTAGCAGCTCAGGATTGGAAAACTGGGAAATGGCTTAAAGCTGTTGCAGAGACCCATACACCTCTTCTTGGGAGCTGCAAGTCCTGTGCTGTGCCTAACAGAAGCACAGCACAGAAGTTCTATAAACAGTTATTCAGCTCCTGAACTATATCTGCTTCTGTTTTTCCTATTATTTTAACAGCAATTCGGTAAAGAATGGTAGCGTGGAAAGACACTTTGAGTATGTGAAATTCTCCTGATAAGACTAATGACAGCTTCACAAATGAATCAAGGAGAGAATGTATCCACTGTTTACAGCGAGTGCCTAATGGATGTATGATAGCAGCAGCGCTTAGGTACTGAGGCAATGGGCACTATAGAAAAACTTGAGACAACATATGTTTGTAAAGTGACACCAGTATGGATTTAGACTGATGTACATCTGCTCTGTCAATTTGGGCAGCTGTTTAAAATAAATACTTTGTTCAAGTGCTTACCACTTCCTTCTGTTGGTTGAGTCAGTGAAGCAGCTCCTCTAACTCGTTGTTGTAAAGAAACCTGTGTTTAGGGTGCTAAAGGTATTTGATGGCTTATGTATTTGGTTAGTTGTTGGCTGTCACATCTCTCTCTCTCTCTCTCTCTCTCTATATATATACAGCCATATAATAGCCTCCATCCCACACCAGAAAGGAAATTACCTGTACAAATAAGAAATAATTTCACAGCCCGTCCTGAAGCTCGTCTATGGAAAAGTTGATACTAGTTTCAAAGGATAGTTGATAAGGACAGTTACTAGACACCACTAATTTTACAAAGAAGTGATAGACTTGAGTCCAAGAAATCTCACTGAGTTATCTGTATCTGAATATTTATAAAATGTTTGCAACTGTTGAATAGTGAAAGTAGACAGAAATTTGTGATATGTGAGTGTCATCTTGTCAAGGGGCATAAATTTATCATGACTCACCCATCGTACCTGTCATATTTTCTTTTCAGTTGCATTATATTTATCCCAAATATAAAAACTAAACTCCATGATATTTTTAAGCCTGTTTTTGTTCCAGTTAAATGCCACTATTTCTGTGCTCCACTGGTTTTTGTTTAAAATAAAAATCGCAGAGCCTAAATCAACATGTTGTTAACACCATGTGGCAATCAGATTGACAGAGCAGCTATTTATTTTAATTGTTTACATGCTGCTTTTTCAGTGAAAAAAATCAACTGCTTTACATAATCAATAACAGTCCATGGAAAATTTCTGATGAAGTTTCTTTATCTGTGTTAAATATTGTATATTCATCAGACTAGTATCCTTCACACATACATTACATATGTCCAATACACAGTAGATATTTTTGTAAGCTACTGTACTTTCTCCCATTTAAAACAACTTTGTGATATTTTAAAAATCCCAAAGATGGGTTTTCTTTCTACATCAGCTTTATGATTAGCTTTTGAAGATAATTGTACCTGCTGAGTTGAAAGCTGGTGATTTCAAGAACAGAGTTGATCAAATTATTATTTACATTATTAATTGCTAATTTAGGAGTTTATTCTAATTTGCAGTCTGAGTTCTATAAACATATTTATTATATGCAATTAAATTATTTCCCATTATATGAACAAATTTCTGCCTGGGGTTGTTTGTTACCTGTTTGCTTTAAGTATTTGCTAATCAGTCTTGATGATATATGATAATTCATCAAAGTCACATGGTAATGTTTCTGCTTCTTCAGTGGATGAGTGAAATTTTTTAAAGACAACAATGATGAAGAGCAAAATAAAGAATAATAGCTACCGTGTTTCAGGTTTGAATTTAGTACTAGTAATCATTTGTGCTAAACTGTACATCTTTCAGGATGTTTTCCTGAATATCCACAAAAATCTATTCTTATGAAAACATTCAGGAGTCAATTTTTGTCCAATTCAATCAGTTCTACTCAATGCTCTTAACTCACCTAAAATGATAGAATAACAAGAACAAATTCTCCGATCTTCCAATCAAATGTCATGTTGTGACTTCCTTGAAGAACACATCAATCAATAGCATGAGGATGTTCAGGTAAGGAAAGATGTTCGCACTCACTCTGACACACACCATAGCAACAAAAGTGACAGCATGGTAACATCAGCTGCTACGCAAAAGTAAAAGCTAACACTTATAGGCCATAGCAACAAAGATGACAGAATGGCAATATTAGCTTGTACACAAAAGGAAAAGAAATACACATTTTTCTCAAGCCTCTGTATAAAAATAACCTGAAAATAACTGAGGCCCTGATTCGGGAAAGCACTTAATCACATGCTTCAGTCTCCATAATCAGGACCACATATGTTTCACTTTAAGCACATGCTTAAGTCCCATTGGAGTCCATGAGACTGCAGCAGCTGCTTAAGTGCTGAACTGAACAGGGTTCCTTACCTGAATTGGAGCTAAAAGAATATTAATGACTCTCCTAAGGCGAGACACATTGAGCACCCACAAATAACATAGATTTAAATTGGGATTTATGCATGTTCAGCATTAGTATCTGGTATTAGGTACCAAATGTATAATCATTGCCTAAAGCCCCTTGTCCCCCCCCCAGGTAAACTTTTAATCCTATATCTATGTTAAATCAACCATCCTTGAGCACCTAATTTGTTGTTTCATTGCAAAAGGTATGATGTGTGTGTTATTTTCTTAGTTGTGGTGCTGTGGATTTTTTTTTGCCTGAGTGGATATATAATATGTATGCAATACATATTTTTTATCTTGATTTTTTCCATTTATTTTTTCCATTCATTTTCTAAATGAGATGAATATAGTAACACTGTTTCACTCATTGGATAGGCAGAATAATAGAGTGAATTGCACTCAGGGTGTGTAGCTGGAACTTCCTGAAGTCTAGTCACAGCTCTGCCACTGATTTCCTGTGTGATTTTGGGCAAGTCACTTAACTTCCCCCAGCTTGTTTTCCCTGAAGAATGGATCACAAATAATACTCAGTTGTGTTACAATCATCCATTAGCTCATATTTGTACAGCAGTTTGAAGTTGTAAAATACTGTAGAATTGCTAAGAATCATTAAAGAGCTTATTATCAGTAGGGCTAGGCAAACTATTCATAGAAAACCAGAAAGTCATAGAATCAGAATATTAGAGTTGGAAGGGACCTCAGGAGGTCATCTAGTCCAACCCCCTGATCAAAGCAGGACTATCCTCAGCTAAATCATCCCGGTGAGGGTTTTGTCAAGCCACAGCTTAAAAATCTCTAAAAATGGAGATGCCACCGCCTCCCTAGGCAACATATTCCAGTGCCTCACCACTCTCCCAGTGAAAAACTTTTTCCTAATGTCCAACCTAGACCTCCTCACTGCAGCTTGAGACCGTTGCTCTTAGTAATAGGCTAAGTTAGATTTACAATTTAATTTCATATCGAGTCAACTAAGTTTACCCATTCTTTCTAGTCACTAATTGTTCATGAACAATTTTTTCCCCCTCCTAATTCTTAATGTATTTATAATTGCTTGATGAACAGTTTGAGAGCAATCTTCAGCCTAACCAGTCTGGTCTATCCACTGTGGATTGGTTACCTAAATCATGAAGTATTGTTTCTAGTCTTTGACTGAATGAATGTAAGTGTCTTAAATAGAAACCTCTGAAGAGGCAAATGTGTGATCAAGTCCTGGGGTCTTTGCTTTTCTCAAGAAATGTGTGGAAACAGCTTGTGAAGTGAGGAAGCTGGAAGCAAGGGCTTTTGAGAGGAAGCATGGGCTGATTGGTAAGACCCTAACCTGGTATTCAGAGGAGCTGGGTTCTGTTTCTTAGCTCAGCCAATGACTCATTGTGTGACTCTGGGCAAATCATTCCACTCTTTGTATATCTTGTCTATATAGATGGCTCGCTATTTGGGGCAGAGGCTGCCTCTGACTATGCGTTTTACTGTGTTTAGCAGAATAGGGTCCTGAGCTGTATTAAGGCAATGCCTAGGGGCCACAGTTATAACTTACAATTGTTTTGTTCCAGAAAGTGAGCATCAGGCATTGTCTGAGATGTGACTACTAGAAAAGTAATAGGCTAAGTTAGATTTACAATTCAATTTCATATAAAGTTGTCCATGCAATCCCAACCATGAGGGATGCAACTAGATCAGTGCTTTTCAGCCAGGGGTATGAGAGTCCCTGGGGACACACACAGAGGTCTTCCTGGAGTGCGTCAACCACAGGGGGCATGTGAGTCTTTCCTTTGAGGTGGCTACAGAGTGCTGAAAGCTCCCTAGAAATGGCAGGGCCAGCGGCTCCCAGAACATTGGGCTGCCCCCTGTGAGAATCCAGTTTGGCTTGACCTTTTCCCCTGAGGTCCTGACCCCACTCCACTTCTTCCCCTAAGGCCCCACCTTTGCTCTGCTACCCAGCCCAGCTCCAGCCTTAGGTTCTGTGGCTTGGACCCTCACTTCCCTTCTTACCTCCATGGGCTCTTTACTGCTCCAAGCCCCCTCCCCTGCCCTGACTCCCTCTCTCCCGGGCTCGTTACTGCCCTGAGCTTCCTCCCCCAGTGTTCCTCACTGAACCCCTAGGCTCCTTACTGCCCCCTCCTAGCCCCTGGGCTTCTTACTGCCTCCTCCCCAGGGCTCACTGATGCCTCACATGCTCCCCAGGGCTCAGTCCCATCCTTTCCTCCCCCCAGCCGCCACACTCTGTGAGGCCTTGGGAGGGGAAGGAGAGAGGCCTTTGCTACAGCCAGGGAGGCAAGGCAGCCTGGGGGTGTGGCTGCCAGGGAAGCTCGGGTTAAGCTGGAGCTGGCCCTCCAGAGGCAGGAGATCCTCAGCCGCTTTCCCTTGCAGTATGGCAGATGATGCAGCTCCTTCGGTTCCCGCCGCCTAGGGGCACCAGGCTCCAACTGATCCAGGGAAGAGCTGCCTCTCCAAGTCAGCGCTGAGGGGAGCTGACATGGGGCCCTGGGCTGCACAGGCAGCCGCGCTGACACTGCCCCAGCAGTGTCCTGCCCTGCACCACACTCCCCACCTGGCTGAGTGCAGGACTGTGGGCAGAGCCAGAGCATCATGTGAGGGGCAAACAAGGGGGAAGAGATGGAATAGGGCTGGAGCCTCAGGGGAAGAGGCGAAGTGGGCACACGGCCTAGGGGTGGGGCAGAGCCACAGTCTCGGCACCAGTGGCCCCCCATTTCTAGAGAGCTTTTGGCGCTCATTGCCAACACAAAGGTGGTGGGTTGGCACACCTCCAAAGGGAGATGACCTCTGCTGCATCCAGCATTTGCCCCCTGCATGACCAGCCTTTTTTATTTTGAGGTGGCTTAGCCTCCCCAAGCCTCCTACGTGCGCCACCCATGATATCAACTTATCTAGATCAGTGTTTCTCAACCCGGGGGTCACAGGATGAATTTAGGAGGGTCGTAAATGCTGGGCAATTGCCTGGGGCCCCACCCCAGGGGGGTCCCCACAAAGTTAAGTTAGATGCTTCAGCTCTGGGCAGTGGGGCTTAGGCTTGAACTGCAGGTAGTGGGACTCGGACTTCAGACTGCTGAAAGGGGTACAGTAGTCTGGAAATGTTGAGAACCACTGAACTAGACCATTAGCTAGTTTATTTACCTACCTCCTGCAGTTTGGTTATCTAACTTGTATTGATTCCTCCCAATACAATGTTTTCTGAAAAACAGGGACTCAGCTGTCGATACTGATTTGAAATGAATTGTTGTCCTACAATCCGAACTCTGCTTTTTATTGTTATATGGTTTTTATGGTGTTACACTAAGGCTTTAAATGTTTATGATTACTGGTATTGACATGCAGGTATTGATACAACAAACCACGTACTTAACTTTAATCATGAACGGTTCCCGCTAACTTGTGCTTAAAATGAATTATGTGCTTTGCTCAGTCAGGGCCTTAGATACCAAGATGACAGGCTCCTTAGGAACACCTACCATAGAAAGGTGGCTGGTTAGAATTTTGTGTCTCAGGTTTGAGGTCTCTGGGAACTTCAGAGTAAATCTATAGAGGCAACAATATGCGTATTTTTGTCTGTTTAGCTTGTTCACTGTCAGTACCTTTTGCTTGTATTTTGGCAGCATGTCAGAATATATAGCTTTGGCTTTTCTTGCCTCTGGGTGCAACATTGCAATATAGTACATCTTGGAGGGATATTTTGCCTGTCAGAATTTGTTCTAGATCACTTGTTTGCATGATTATGGCAGGGTCAAACCACAGATAAATTAAAAGCAGTTTAGCTGCCAGATACAGTAATAAAGTTAAAAGTTAGGCGAGAGAGAGAGAGGGTTGTCTTTCAGTGTGTTATGGAAGCAAGCTCAGTTCTTAGTATTTAATTGCCCTGGGAGTAGAGATGAACCTTTTAAAAATGGGTTGGATTAAAAAAAATCTATTTTTATGTAAAAAAAACCATTGCAGTAGATTTAGAACTATGCTCTGAATATTCCAGATTCCCCCTCTGGCCTTGCCTATCAGCACTTTTCAGACTCCTTTTTTCTCCTGAATTGTATATCCCCAATGTGTAGGACCACCACAGACCACTCTGTGGAACAGTGCAGCATCTGCTAGGTTGGTAATAGATCCCCGAGGAACACTGGCGTTGCCAGCTAGTCGGAGGCAAGCCCAGTTTTTGGGTATGGTATTTTAACATTCTTATTTTCTGGGTCAAATTGGTGAGATTACAAATTTAGACTCTAATCTTGCCATCTCATCTGCATGGGTGAGTCTCTGTTCCTGAGTGAAGCTCTGTTGACTTCGGGAGACTTTTGTGTGGTATATGGTCTGCCTGCTGATGGATAAGATTGCAGAAACCAAGGGCAGAACTGAGTGACTGGAAACCCTCTCATCCTTTAAGGGGCTGCCTCCATGTTGTGTTTGAGGCACATTGGTGGGATTTTGCATATAGGCTTCTTATACTAGACATGTTCTGGGGATAAACAGAGGACTTCTATTTTCAGGACTAACAAGCTATTACCCCTCACAAACACTTGAAGAGAGAGACAGGAAAAAAGGATTCATTTTAATCATATGCATGATGATACATGAGGATGGGGGAAATTTACATGCATAACTCCCATTAATGTTCATAGTAATACTTCTTGTGTATCACCCAATCATTCATGGGAGAATGGTCACCTTAGAGTTCTAAGTGTAATACCTCTATTGGTAATGATATACTGTTCCTGACAACCAACTATAAAATATAAGGCTGTAAAAGCTACTATAATTTGTATGGCTCTGTGAGGTATCCATGGTACTATATAATAGTTTTTATAATTTATCTAGGAAATTATAAATTCAATCCAATTCTGAACTCTGTGGCTTCATGTTGGTCCAAATAAATATATTTCCCATCTTATATTAGAGGTTGGAATCTATCTCAAAGGGAATGGGAAAGAGAAGATTCAGACAGATGCTACTTCTTTTAAAGGGTCAAGCTTACCTACACCCATGATACAAATACAGTTCCTGTGTTGGTTAATAGGGGAGCAGGCTATGGGCATGTTCCAACTCCTTCTGTCTCCTTTTGGAGTGTCCACCTGTTCTTTCAGGGATGATTATTTGTATTACTGTAGTGCCTAGGGTACCTAGCTATGGACAAGGACCTCATTGTGCTAGATGTTGTACAAACAGAATGAAAAGATAGCCCCTGCCCAAGGAGCTTACTGTTCAAGTATAGGAAGGATGCAATTCCTGCAGTGCTATTTTGAGTGACTCATTCATGGAGCATAGGGGGAGGAAGCTCATGGCATGCTTCCCTTGCCATGTGCAGCCATGTAAGGACTAGTCACGATCTGGGCTGTAATTATTAGTATGATTCATCATTTGTAACCTGGCAGCTCCTATAGCATGTTAGACATAGTCTACACACATGCCAAAGTGTACATGATTCCTAGAAGAGCTCACTTTAGGGCTCTAGGCTAGGACTTAAGATACCTGGGTTCAGGTCCCTGTTCCACCCCAGGTTCCCTGGGTGAGCTTGGACAAGTCACTTAATCTTTCTGTGCCTGAGTTTCCCATCCGGAAAATGGGAATAATAGGACTTCCCTACCTCACAGTGGTGCTCTGGGGAGCAATACATTAGGTACTCTCAGATACTACAGTAATAGAGGCCATATAAGTAGCTAAACGACAGCCTAGGGGGGAGCAGGCTACAGTTAAGCTGGGTACAAGTTATACATTCATGATACACATTTTATATACACTATACGTATTTTTTGTGTGTTAAATGCACATTAACGACCATAGAGGTTGGAACGAGGGATGCTGGGGGTGTGGCTGTGCCCCCCCGGCTTGAAGTGGTTTCCATCATATGCAGGGTTTACAGTTTGGTTCAATGGCTCTCAGCACCCCCAGGATATAAATGGTTCAGGCACCCCTGATAATGACATCTGACTTCCCCCTCATTCTAGCTGTTCATTACTTTAAAAATGTTACTACTTTTACAGTCTAGGATGTTTGAGGCAGGGACTGTCATTTACCACGTTTGTACAGTGCCTAGCACAGTAGGGCCCCTGTCTGGCTGAGGTCTCTGAGATCTACTGCAGTATAAACGTTCCATATTAATCATCATAACATTGCAGCTCCTCGCAGGGCACAGAACTTTTCTTTGGAAAGCAGACACAGAACGAAGAGTTAGAAAACAGTGAATGCGGTCTGAATCATGAGGCCCAGTTTTCTGCTCCTTACCCAGGCAAAACTCCCACTGCAGTCAGCAGGTATTTTGCCTGAGCAAAGGGTGCATAGTGGGTCTGCTGCCTAGCGGATAAATCGAATTATTGTGCCTCTGTCACCAACAGGATCTGATATTAATTGCTGTGACTAAAATGCATAGCACTTATTCCTCAGGGGGCTGCAAGCAGATCTGTTTTAAGTTTCTGTTCAAGACAATGAGAATCAACAGCTGAGTGACACTAGGTAATAAATAACAGTTGGATCCAAGAGCATCATAACAAACAGGCAGGAATTCCACATGCACAGTGAAAACAACTAATAAATACAGTCTCACACATAGGACGGAGTCTAATGAAACTAGAAGGAATTCCAAACACTATTTAGCATAGGCAAATATGCTAAATAGCATGTAGCAAAGACTTCAACACACTGTGCTGTCTGTGTTACTCTTCCCACTTTCTATCAGGAGACTGGTATGGCATTTCACTAAAGATTCATGTAAATGACTTTTGCAAACATCCCCCATGAAAATAGTTTCATTTATTTAGTTCTTATAGAGAAGTTATGTGACTTAAGTACACTGACCTCAGGATGACACATTTTCAAAGCTATGAACATATCTGTCAGCCAATCACTGCACTTAGTTGCCAGATGGACACGTTCTATACCCTCCTCAATAACTAATCCCCTACCCTCAGATTCCCACAAGCACTGTTTTAATAATACTTTTAAAAGCACTTATAGTAGCTTCATCCAAGGATCTCAACGCACTCTTCAAATTTTATATTCTCAAAACAACCCCCCCCAGGTCTCCTGAATCCCTCTGCCTTAAACATAAGACCATCCTTCCTCCTTCTCAAGACCTTTCATCCTGTTCTAGTTTTTTCGATCTAAGGGATTGGAAAACATTTAAAGATACTTTATAGTTTCACTGCAGTAGAACGGGTTGTCCGGGGCCCCCTGACAGTGGGATTGAGGAGGGTGAGTTTAGGGAGTAGCTAGCATTGTTTATTATGTTTTGCTTTTATATTGTCTGACTCCCCAATCTGAAAAAGGTCTTCCTTTAGGGCACAGCTTATTCTTCAAACGTAAGATGCATAACATTACACCAAATATCCAGAACAACACTGTTCCCCTGACCAAGGCAAGCTTCAGGAGCCTTTCTGCAGGCATAACCCTTCCAGTCTCTATTTCGCAAGGCAATTTCCATTTCAAATTCTTCTTAGACCCCTTCAACTGGAAGCACCTGCTTGTTTTTAGAAGTACTTGATTAGTCTCAGTTGGGAGGTAGCCATTCAGTCCCTGGTGAGACTGGGCTGCCCATCCTGTGATTGTCTATTTCGTTTTTTCCATCTCATCTAATTTTGATTGTAAGCTCGTTGGGGCAGAGACTGTCTAGATTTAACTGTATATATGGGCAGTGTCTAGAATAATGAAGCCCTAATCCTGATGGGCACCTCTTTGTAATACAAGACTACAAAACACAAATAATATTGATAATGGTACAATATAAATTGTCAGTCCTTTTTCAAGTATAATTGCCTTTTTAATTCTAACTTAAGTTTATCCTCTCCTTTCCCTATTTTGCCTTAATTTATAACTATCCCCCCTCCCCATTTCCCAACTTGGAACAATTGAATAATAAGTGAAGCCAAGTCCACAAAGGGATCCTATAACGAGGAAAACCTTTGGAACAAACTCGCAAATAAGAGCACCAAAATTGTACCATGCGCACACACCCACAGACTACCCCCTATATGCAGGTGTGTAAAATCTGTA
Source organism: Mesoclemmys tuberculata (assembly GCA_007922155.1). Lineage (NCBI taxonomy): Eukaryota > Metazoa > Chordata > Testudines > Chelidae > Mesoclemmys > Mesoclemmys tuberculata. The sequence goes on along the minus strand of ML675612.1, from coordinate 12,117,687 downwards.
TTTGTATCCAGATGTAGATGCCTATGTGTGGGTTTTAGGTGCCTAAGTGGATCTGGCCTTTTGTGGATCTGGCCCTAAAAGCTAGAAATTAATGTGATAGGCTTACTTGTAATCATAGATGGTAGCATAGGCAATTCAGAAGGGACTGTAACAGCAATTTAAAAAAGCAGTGTAATTCAGCAAGATTCTGCATGCTTTGAAATGCTGTACACAAACTCTTTAGGAACTCTAGGAACGCTTTAGGAACTAGGAGAGTGCACAAGCTTGCTAATGTTTGAGACCAGATCTTTCTCCCCTGAGTAAAGGAGGTTAAATGTTCATTTGAAAGACTGCATGCGATTCCCAAATCTTCCTGTCTCTTTAGAGACAATTCCATTACAACCACTAAGGTCTCTAAATGATTCCCAAGTTGTTCTTTTGCCACTTTTGCCTGTTACAGTCCTGACTCATTCAGTTCACAGTCCTGATCCTGTTTTCCATTTGCTCAGATACCGTCAAACCCTCAGCTGCAGCTGAGGAATAATCAAGGCAACTGAGTGGATATGCCAAAGGTGCTTTAAAACTATATTTGCATTTCCTGGAGGCCGGGGGTGCCATGTTGGATCAATCCCTTGTCATAAATTAGATTAGCCTGGTTTAAATTTGTGCTGGCTGCTTGTAGTCCCAAATTGCTGTTACAAGAACCAGGAATTGCAAACATGCAGGGATCCTCCTTGTGCCCAGGCCACAGCATGGGTGGAATGGTATAGAAGCTGCTACTGTATCTCTCAGTCCCCCTGGAACCCACTCTGCAGGGGGAATCCACCAGTGGCTGGGTAAGCTGGCTCTAGCAGTTGTGTGGTTGTAGGGAATTTTGTGTTGGTGGCCCAGACACAGAAAAAAATAAGCTAAACTTTTATGAATGCATCCATTTACCGGTAGTTACAAGGATCCCATCCCTGTAACATAGACAACAGGTACTATAGTCCCATGTTCTGTTTTGTCTTTGTCAAATGTTAATGGGCAGGGCCTTTTTCTATTGTTTTATAAATCCCAATGTACATTTACACTGCCATAGAAATGCTTAATGCTAATGGAAATAGTAGGTGTACAAATGAGCCTGTGTCATATTTGCCAAAGTAAGGCCCATGCACCTGGGTACATTAAATCTATTGGAAGCATTCCTGAATATTCCCTAACGTGTTAGCATTCCTAATGTTTAGAGTTAATGCATTACACGGGTGTCAACTGATATTTTCCATTGTTCAAGGAAACTAATGAGGGCTGGGGCTTTTCACAAGTTTTTTTTCTTTTCAAACTAAATGTTACAAAGGAAAGCATTTCAACAGATGTGTGACTAAATATAGCTACAAATGACTATGCATCAGTTCACAAGTGAAAATGGCTCCTTTTCTTTGGCTACTCTGCTATCTATTATTTGCACCTGCAAAGCAGATATTGTCTGTCACAAAGGGACTTGCCATTAATCAACCTTTTAATGAACTCAGAGGGGCAAGCAATTTGGCTACAAACAAGCTGTACATTTTAAAACTACTTTGTCATTCTTAACAGATGTGCATTTGTATAATGCAAGGGATGTTGCCTTTCCTCCTCCTGGTCTTCTAAGAAAAACTATTTTTTTCTAACGGCAGTGTTTACAGGTGTGAAACAGGACAAATTCATGATGTACATTGTCCACCTTTCCTTCAGTCTGATTACATCTTGCAGGCTAGCAGTTCTTCAATGAGCTGTACAAGCAGTCACTTAATGTATGGCCCAGTTTCTCAAGTATGACATTCGCTCTATCTAGAAAAATCATCCTGTTTTGTTTGGAAAAGTAGAATGAAAAAGGCACCAGCTGTGGCTGTTGGATTAGTTGCAAACATCTGGCAACTAAATGGCTGTTAAACTTCTACTTTTTAAATAAGATAACAATATCCTTCAAAACACAGTTAAAAATAGACCAGTGAATGCACCATCATATGGGTGAACCTGTAGGAGCATATATGGTAGCTGTGCATTACTTATTTGGAAGTACTACAATCTGCGAGCATACTCTTGCTTTCAGTTCTTTGGACCTTGTCATTTATATTTTTCCTCTGGTTTGAGACACAGATAACTTAATAAACATTTTCCAATGATCTTACCACTCATTGAGGGCATGAATGCGGGCTCTCTTATAGGCCAGGAACCCTGCTTTGGTGAACACATGGGAGCAACAGACTGGGCAGATCTCACTGGGGAATAGCCTTTACATAAGGGAAAATATCTAATGAGGTGAAGATTGGCCTTTCTTATAGATCAGGCTAAGATTTAATCATGGATATTTTTAGTAAAAGTCATGGATGGGTCACGGGCAATAAATGAAACTTCACGGGCTGTGACCCATCCATGACTTTTCCTATAATACCCCTGACTAAATCTTAGCTGCTCCCGGGGGCACCACTGCTGGCCCCTGTTCTGGCGGCGGGGGCTGGTTACCTCTGGCCCCCTGCTGCTCGGAGGCCCTCGGGAACTGCTCTCTGATGGCCCCTGGGAATGCTTTTTGCGATCAAACCAGCTGAACCAGCTGCTACTGGAGAGGCTTGTGTGGCTGGCCTCAGGGCTGCTCTGGCTGCTCCAGAAGCGGCTGGTGCAGCTGGCTCCGGGGCAAGCTGCTCAGGTGCCCCTGAGGTCAGCCACGCTGGCTGCTGCAACTGTGGAAGTCACAGAGGTTGTGGAAAGTCATCGAATCTGTGACTTCTGCGACCTCCGTGACAGACTTGCAGCTTCACATTGGTCTTTACATAAGGGATGCCAAAGCCACAGAAAGTGGGTAGGAGGAGTTTTGGCTGGATGGCTCTGGCAATTCTGGGCTGCTGGACATCCATAAGGAGCCACTGTAGGCAGTGCAAGTTAGAGCAACCCCATGGATACTCTAGTTTATGACAGGGACTGCTCCTTGCAATCCCTAGCTGCCTTCAGAATGAGACACTTTAGCCCTGTGGCCAGGTTGCACTGAGCTCAGCTGCAGGCTGGAATCAGGACTTAAAATTTTATATGAATGTTGATTTTCCTAAACCTTTTGCCAATATAAAATTTGCTTGGCTAGCAGATGTAGAGATAATGCTGTGTTCATTGTTAGCTATACTAATTACAGATGCATCAAGCGTTTTTTTATGACAGAACACCCATTGACTTCAATGTGAGCAAGACAAGACACTTCATTTTACAGGGAACCATGGCAGGGGGTTAAATGGTTTATCATGTAATCAGCACCCCAAGATGTGCCTGCAGGGCCTTACAGTAGTTGCTTTGCTGTTAGTATATTTGATAGATCAGGCAACAGTTTTAAAAAAAAGATGTTGATTAATTATTTAATTTTTTTTTAAAGCACATTTTAAAATAATCTTTGCTTAGGTTTGTGATGGGTTATTAACAATAAAAGTACCCTTGAATTTTGCCTTTAAATTGAATTTCTCCATTGAATTCAGATCTTGCTTTTATGCTAATGAATTCAAATAGTAAGGGAGTTTTATACATCCTGAACCTTGTTGGCATCTGTTCTAGTGATATTGTTTACCCTTGCAATTCACACCCTTATAATGGCCCAGTTCCTGCTCCTGCAGGGCCAGATTGAGAAATACCTGATCATGTGAATAGTCTCATGGTGTTCACTAGATCTACCTGAGCAATAAGACACTACTCGATATGAGTGAGGGACTAAGAATATGACTGATTAAAGGTAGTGGCAAAACTCCTGGTGATATAAGTGAGAAAAGCTTCAGGCACTATAATTATTACATATGAACAGTAACTGTTTAACTCCAAAAACTGTAAAATCAACATGAAATGCTGTTTTATTGCAAGATCCTGCATGAAAAGCATCTCTGGGCCTCTTAATAGGTAACAGAGCTCCTATTCAAGAGTCAGTATTCGAGTCTTACTTTCCTCCACTCCCAAGCTCCCTCGCCTTCCTGTGACCAAGTCTGACTTCTTTGCAACAAATCTACTGAAGTAGCTAACACACAATAGCAACCCCAATCTCCTCCTGTGACTGCTTGTACAATAGCAACTTTTCCAGCTTATACAAAATCCCCCTGACCATGACACCAAATCCCATGCCACTTTCTTCCCCAGCACATTTCCTCATCAGTTCTCCTACAGCATGCTTTATCAATGTCCCAGCAGCAACCTTCCCTTTAAACTAATTCTTCTTCTTTTCCCAGAAAACACCCTCCCATATTTCTCCACCTGCGCAACTACCCTCCCCATCTCCCCAAGCCTCAACACATCTCCCAAATCTATCCTGAACTTCTCTAGAGTCTGTGGTGTTCCCATCTGGAATTTCGGTTTGGACCCATCTCTCTGTGAATTACTAACATATTGTAAAAACAATGAGAGTCCTGTAGCACTTTAAAGACTAACAAATTTCTGCAGGCATAAGCTTTTGTGGGCTGCAACCCACGTCATCAGATGGTAATCACAGAAAGGAAGTGTGTATATATATACATCCAAGGGTAAGAAACAACTATGGGGAGGGTAATTGTTAACAAAGTCCATTCAGTTAGAATAGATGAGGCCTATTCACAACCGTTGATCAGAAGGTGAGAATGTGTGAACAGTGACAATTACTTCTTGTAATGAGATAACCATTCCAAGTCCCTATTCAGACCCAGTCTGCTTGTGTCAAGTTTGCATGAGTTCCAGCTCTGCAGTTTCTCGCTGAAGTCTTTGAACATACTCGAGTGGGAATGGCAGGGTGCTGCAAGCAGATGGCTTCCCCAGGACGAATTCTGACCAATTCAGTCACAACAACTTTTGGGGGATTCCCTTCCCACATACCTGCTGCACCATCCTCAGAAAGGGTGTGTAGCATGTTCCCTCTCTCCGCATAACCAGTAAGGCAAAGGGGGGTCAGAATCTTGATCCTTCCTTTGCCCAACCTTTCAGCCATCTAGCACCCACAGGGGTGCTGGGAAGGTACAGGGATTATGCTCACAATCAGGATTCTAGAGACTCCCTGAAAAGGGACACTAGAAAGGAGGAAAGACCTCCTGCCTCTTCCCCCAGTCTGAACATTTACACATACCCTGTTCAGATGAATCTGACCCTGACAGCTATGACTAAAGTCATGGGGCTTTTTAAAAATAGACCCTTGATTTTGAGACCGTTATGGAACAGTCCAGCATTAGGTGATAGGACTATGGGAGTTGTGGTCTCCCCCTGGGGCTGTAGTCATTAATTATTATTCATGATCTACTTGTTAAGCTCTGATAGTATGCTCAATGGTACACAACATGCAGACCTTGAGATGATTATAACCAAAAAGACAAAGATCAGACCTGAATGTACTGGGAGCTGCATAGAGTGGCGATAATTTACAGGATATAAAATATATAGGGGACAGACATTGTTATTTACTATGAGTGCTGCATATATATTTACATACATCACATGCCCCAAAGTTGTTTGGGGCTTTCCCGTCACACACTAAACGTGTCATATTTTGTGGGTATAACTTGCAGCTGTGAAATATAGGCTCCTAGTGGCATCATCAGTATGAAACATAGCTCTCTTTAGCTGGTGATGGGAATTTTGCTACATCTATTGGTAAAAGAAATATGTCCATGCTGGTTTTGTTAAGATATCATTCTCCTGAAGCAGATCCAGTATGATTAGATAGATAGTGTTGATTGATTATACAAGTGAGCATTGAACCAAAGCCATTTTCGTTATGGATATGTCATTGCAGGAGAGGTAACTGTAGGGCAGGTTTGTTGGTATTAACACAAATTGATAACTCTTTCAATCTGTTAAAAGCATATGGGAATGAGAGAGCATATATTTGCTTAACACTTCATGTCACAATCTGCCAAGGTGTCAAGCCCAAAGGGAAATTTATTCTACATTCAGATAAATTATATTTATCATGGTTGCCACAAAGTCTTTCCGTGAAACAGAAGATTCACGCAATTGTGAGAATTAAATTTACCACCTACACTCAGGTTTTGGCTTATCTGCCTGTAATTGCAGTTGGAACACAGAAACACTTCTATAATTTTTTCCATATTCTATTAGCCTTTATTTAACACATGGGTCCTACTAATGTAATAATGATGAAAACCTTTAGGACAAACTTTCAAATAAGGGCACGAAAAACCAAACCAAACGTGTACATACATGTAAAACCTGTATTTGTGTATGCAAAATGGCATGTAACATGCAAACTTCTGGTGAGTGCAGCTTTGCTTCTCATCTCTGAAACAAATGTACCCCTTTGTGTTTAAATACAGTATTGAGGTGTCTTCTTGCGGTCAGAGGCTACCCTGGTTGCTCAAGGAAGGTGCAGGGTCAGCTGGAGGCTATTAGCTGATGGTTGTGAGGGAGCTTGTGTCAAGCCTAGCACTGTCAGTAGCAGTTCAGTCAGAACCATCTGTCTTCAGCTGCAGTTTGACCAAGGGTCCTTCAAACACAGCTAATTCTAAAGGTCAGCAGTGGATGACACTAGATGGGACTGTGGATAGCTGTGACCTCTTGGAGAAAAGACAGTGACAAATTTTTAGCACTAATGATCAGTATATTTTTAAGGCTACTGACGCACACACCCGCACCCACAAGTAATTTACTTTAAAAAGCTGAAATTAGCTTTGATTATTAAAGGTCCCAGAAAATAGGGAGGAACCTGAGATTACAAGCTTCATGAACCCCTAAAACCACCTGTTGCCTCAAGGTTGTGAAGGGCTTAGATACTACACTACAGTGATGGACAATGTACAGAAACTATAGCGAGAGAGGGAGATTTTTCAGACACAACATTAAAAACTGGAGTTTGTCCCAGGAAGAATATTTGACCCTGTGGCCTTGTCTGCACTACAGAAATTTGGCATGCTAACCAAAGTGTAGGCCATCTAGCATGCCTGTAACACACTATGGATTCACACTCACAATTGCTACCAATGGTACATGGGTAATCATGCCTCCATATGGAATCGTTAATCACTATGCCAGCCACAGACTACGTCTGACTAGAGATTGGGAGTAGCTAGCCCACTACAAAAAATAATGTTCCCTCTTCTGACATTCACACTTTCTCATCAACTGTTGTGAATGGCTTCATCTACCCTGACTGAATTTACCTTGTTAACACTTGCCCTCCTCACTGTGATGTAACTCACCCATCCTTGCATGTGTCTATATACCTACCAAACTGAAGTTTCTATTTCATGCATCCAACGAAGTGGATTTCTGCCCACAAAAACTTATGCCCAAATAAATGTGTTAGTCTTTAAGGTCCCACAGAACTCTTTCTGTTATGCCAACCACCTTTGCTAAGCTCCATTAGTGCGGCACTGTGGTGGACAGAAGTATTGGTACAGAAGCGCAATGGTGCAATTCATCCTCTCACCAGTGCTTAATTTGTGCCAGGGTTGAGCCCCAGCACCTCTAGGCTTGGCAGTTCATAGCTGCAGCACCTCTGGGTTTGCTGCATCAGTTTTGAATGCTTGAGCCCCAGCACCTCTTTTATTACAAATTAAGCAGTGTCTATTGCACATGTCTCACAGTCAGGGCCCCCACATGGGGGAGAGGGGAGGGAGAGTACACTGGGAGTACAAGAGTACAAGGCCCTGGAGGCCCTTGGGGGCCCAGCCCAGACTGCAACCCCCATTACCATGAGGAAAAAATTGTCATGGCTCATGAGATTTTATGTACGGGATGAGGGATTGTGGTTTGTGTGTGGGAGGTGGACTATGTTACAAGTTTGTACTGGGCCTGAAAAAATGCTTGGGCCCAGCTCACAGTGCACTGGGCATTTCTTATATGGCCTCATTGGTGGAGTTTTTCTACTCTAGTGGTTGGGGGCCAACCTTTCTGGAAGCCCTTCATCTGTGCATATTGGGCTTCCCAAATCATTGAAATCATTGTGCACTTTCTTGTAAGCATTCACTTTGCAATTCAGTTTAAGAGCATGTCTCAGAAGGAGCCAACTGAGCAGAGGACAAGATGGATATATGGCAGCTCTGGAGATTGTGGGGTGATGAGGAGCTATATAGTCAGCTGAACTCACCTTTGGAACACATAGTTTATGACTGGATCTTGAGCATTTTGCATCTTGCCCAGCTAGGCATCACAATGTCTGGGAGAAGATAGAGTATGAAAGGTCTCTAGAGCCTGGGCTGATGCTCTAGTATAAGGAGAAAAAGTTGAATCTTTCGTGCTCATTCTCAGTGTTCAAGCCTCTATAGAACTAGACATCATTTTGGATTGCACATAGCAATGTGCTGTTAAAAGATTGCAGGAGGAAGAGGAAAAAGATATCATTGGCAGGGTCCAGGCCCAAACCTGGGATGTGGACTAGGACAAGCCCAAGACTATGCCAGGGTCCCAACACCTCTTCACAAGAGATATAGAGTGCTTCTATAACAAACTTTCATAGTGAGGACTTCATCTTAATAGAGAGATTGTTTCATGGGCCACCTTCTCTTCCATTTGCAGACACACAACTTCCCTGTTCAACTGTGATATCTGCTTAGATGGAAGAATATTAACCTACTATTTTATGTATTTTAGCTTCCTTAAAACACTTATTGCATTAGTTCCTTTTTAGAAAAAATATTAATCACAGTGTCTACTTCTCTTCATTTCATCACCTTCATCCATCTGTTCTGTTCCCCACAGCTAGAAACAAGAGGATGAGGACCGTGAAATAAACTAGCTCCCTGTGGACCATCAACAAATGTTTTGCAGACCACCAGTGATCCACAAATCACAGGCTCGTGCCCTCTACTCAGAAATGTTTAACTTTAAAAAAAGCCTCCCTGGAGGAAGAGAGGTATTGGAGCTTCTTGGAACTACCTACCCCAAGCTGGCCCCTTTTGGCTCTTCTCAAATAAAGTCCATCAAAAATAAATTAAGCAGAGTGTTGGCCATTGCTGACTGCTCCAAAATCCTATGTTCCAAATCAGGATTAAGGTATATTTGCTGAGGTGTGTGAAGAAACTTGAACAGGTCCCAATGGCACCTTGCCTGGAACAAGACAATATTATTAGTACCTCACTTTCATAAGAACTAAATTCACTTGTATAATGTTTAGAAAGTAGAAAAATAGATCCACAGAAAATTGCTTCATGAACAAAACTGATTACCCATCTGTTTAAATGAAATAAACAGTGTTAATATAATTATTGGTGCGAATTGTGTATGCAACCCATTTATTTTGCAGAAAAGTTGTATGAGAAACTATTACAGAGAGATGCCTTAAAGACTGATATGTGGAGGAAGTTAGGGCAAAAATGCATAGGGGTTAGAGTTCAGGAGCATGAAGGATAAAGCACAGAGGAAGACATGAACCCTATTACAAGTCATATGTACCACTCCTCTGGAACTAAAGAGAGAGTTATTGCTGCACTGTAGCAGACCAGCATTTGTATGGACCATTTGTTCCAGTATTGTGCCCTATGGAAACCAATGTCTCATACTTTAAAAACAGCAAGGGATCAGTAAGGCAACTAATTGAACATTACGTACCTTCAGAACAGAAAGCTGGTGATTAATGTCCTGAATCTTTAGATGACAGAACTGTGGAACCTAGTGTCCCCAAGATGGAGCTAAATGGTACCTATACATTTGTACTTGGAACACTTCATAACAATTACTGCATATATTTACATGCAAATTGGAGCTGGGCCTGAACCAGAATCCTGGATCTAGCCTTTCGGCAGGTTCCTATTTCTAGAATAGGCTAAACTGACTCACTGTAACTCTGCAGAACTCAAAATCTGGATGTGAATTTTGCAGCTTGAACTCATTCCTTGTGGGAACCAGGTAGATGTCTAATTAATGAATCATTGCATTCATAAATAATTGTGCGCACAAAAGAGAATTCATACGTTTAGAGCCAGCATTAAGTCTCCTTTAGAAATTTGACCTTTGATGGTGAAGCACTTTAACTACAGGTGTATTATAAATCTGTCCTTTTATTTCATTACCTGGAGACCATCCTGCTGCACATCACCTAAATCACTGTAGCCCAGTGAAGTCTCTGTCTCTGCCAAGTTCCTTATTATGCTAAGATTATAGACAGGGATTGCCTTTTTTACTGCTTGTGTGTACAGTGAGACCTCAATCCCTGGCTGAGGCCTTTAGCTGCTACCACAATACAAATAATACCATGTAGGCCATGGTTTGGAGTGATTTTGGCATTGGAGGAAGTAGCTGTGGATGGCTAATGTTTTTGATACTGAAACATTTCTTTTCTGTAATTGCTGTTGCATTCTGCAATTCTGTATTCTGTTGTATTCTGAGAATTGCTGTTGTATTCTCCTCCATAGGGTATGGACCACTTGATTCTATGCACCTGATATCTGTGTTTTAGCAGGTAGATTAAACTATAGGTAGATTAGACTATAAAATCAGGGGTAAGTGGGATGGGGATGTCTTTTCTAATCTCTATGTGTGCATGCATCTGAGACTCAGCATGTGGTTCAAATAGCAGAGGATAGTGTCATTTAGCCCTCACTGCTGGTGTTAAAAGCAGACACTTGTCAAGACAAATATTCATGGTGTGATTGGAAATTCAGTGACCTCAGCAACAAAACCTCGGGGCCACGTTCAAAACCAACGTAAAATACTGTTTTAATGCAAGATCCTGCATGAAAAACATCTCTGGGACTCTTTTAGTGGCCACTTGACAGGTAGAGCTGCTGTCTGGCACTTTGGAACTCCTATTTTTCCATAGCTGGTAATGACACAGGAGTGAGCTCTGATGGTAATGATATATGAGTGAGAGGAAACTGACCTTACAATGCTGCTGAAAAGTAACGGGCCTGACTAGCATGTCTTGTTTCTGATTAACTTAGAAGACAGAAGCCTCACAGAAGTGAATCTTTAATGCAAGACACTAAAAGATTTGGAAAGGTATGTACTCTACTTCTGAAAATAGCCCTACGCCTCCAGTGGCCACAGCATAACTGACATACATTGCTAAAAAGGCTTCAGTGAAAGCCCAAAAGGGTTGGGTTCTCAAGGCCAGTAGCTAAGGAGGGTTATGGAAGGAAAGGATTAGAGGGTAGCAAAAGGACCTCACAAAGTAGTGGGGCACAGAAAAAGGGTAATTGATATCGAGACCCTCAAACAGAGTACACAGGAGGGTACAAATTCTGTGATTATAAATAGTTCTGTGAGTGCTGAAGGAATGAAAATTGTGCTTTCTGAATGCTAGCTAAGGTAACTCAGATATTAAAGAAGGTCTAACAAGGAGCATAGTATTAAGTAACAGAGATTTTATTTTTCTTTAGCTGACTGATAGCAAGATATTTTTTATGTCACTCATACATCTCATTTTTTGAGTCATCACAATTCCTCTGATTCTGCTGCCTCTTTCACAGAAGCAAAATTTCCTTCCCCCCCATAATTATTTGTATTGGGAACTGTGCCTTTAAGGGTTGAGGTTTCCAGATAGAGAGTCTGGGCGAGGCACTGTGAAGTGCTTGCTATTATGCACAGTGAGTTAGAACCAAACACAGAATAAAGCAGAGTTCTTGCAGGCACCTTAAGTGCAGTGTGATCACTGAACACCACAACTTCTTTTTAGAGTTAAGCCTTTTCCCAGCTCACTTTTTCCATCCCCTTCTTTATGATGAACAATAAGCCTTCCCTATCAGCCAGAAGGGTGACCCCATGTTGTTGACACCAGTGGCTTTTCCCTGGTGTGGTAATAATAGTGTAGATATTCCAATGCACCATGTCAACTGTTGTCCACAAGGCACTTTTTGGTGGTTCATGGAGAACTGGTGTGGTCACATGGGGATGTGACCTTGTTTCCAGTTGCTAAATATCATTGAAAGAAGCTAAAAACATGCATTAAATACTTTCTTAATGACATTTTCTTTGTAAGCAATTGCTATAGTTGCTGTGCTTATGTTATGCCCCTGTGAATGGGAGAGGAGATAGTCCATAGGTGAATCTGTCTATTAAGAAGAGATCTACGCTATCAGCGTATCATGAAGGGGCCCCTTTTCTAGTGAAATGGGGCTATCTTTCCTAGCAGTAACTGAATGGATTTTCCTGATGATTCAGGAATATAGTTCCTAGCCTATCAAATTTGATTGGGAAAATAGTCACTTTAAGAAGACTGCTTGAGATTAACTTCTGTTTATTAGGAAGCCATGCCAGTGTTCTGAATATTCTGCTTCTCAGATGGAAAAAAGCAATATCCACATGGACTGCATGCAGTCGCTACTAGAATGTATGCTTGGAGGAAAAAATTCTTACTCCCAAGGTTTTACAGAGTCTCTGTAATACCAGAACTGGAAACTCTCCGGATTTCTATTCTGCTCCTGATATGCAGTTGTTAACATTAAGCAAACTACACATAATGACCTTCATATCTAAAATGCTTTTCATGGTAATTTCACAAAAAGCATGAATTACAAATTTAGCTAGAAAATTAATAGAATGGCTGCCTTTTTTCTCAGACGGACAGAGTTACTAGTGGACATACATACTGGTCTGATAAACCCAATAAGAAAGAGTTCCTGGCATAAAAGCATACACGGACTCTTATAACTAATTCTATCTAAAGCCTTGTGGACTATGATTTCTTTTAAACTGAATGCAATACAAATAATTTAAAAGAAACATAAAGAGGAGCTAACAATCCTTTGGGAGCTTTCTTGACATGCTCCCACATTACCAAGCATGCAATGTACAAAATTACCCAGCAGGTGGCTCCGTAGGGCAGGAGAGATTTGCTACTGTATCACCTTGAAGCATGGCAACGTCCAGCCCAGACCAAACAATTTAAGCAGTCTTAGATTATCGAAATACTTGGATGGCAGACCTCCAGTGAAGATGTATAGCTAGGTGCTGAAAAAAGTGGTAGTGATGAGTCAGTAGGTACCACTATTCCTTGGGTCAGTCCTGCACCAATGCCCCAGGAGGGTGTGAAGGAGCACAATACTGCTGGGGCTGCCATCGGTCAGATTATAGGTATGATCAAGATCTTGACAACTTGTGGTCACTCAAGATCTGGGGTGAAATCCTGGCCCCAATGAAGTCAATAGCAAAACTCCCATTTACTTCGACCGGGCAAGGATTTCACCCCTGATGTTTCCCCTGATTATCCATGTGCTTGCCAGATTCCAAGTGAGTTGTTATTTATTTGGGATTTGCTTTTTGCCTTCTTAAATCCCCTCTATTTCAGTTGGGCACTTTCCTGCCACTGTCTCCTCTATAGAGATATTTCATTTTACCCTTGCCTGGCTATATTTCAGGGGTAGATGAGTGTCCCTTGTGCGTAGCTGGTGTTAAGCTTTTGAAGTGCATGGGGTTTGAAAGCTGTATTATAAAAGTGTAACATCATAATTTAACCTCTATAATAAAGTAGTATTAGAGGATAATTTAGTAGGATCGGTTAGTCCATTCACATTCATTACACTAGTAGCTCAAATCTTTTCTCTAGAAAGACACACCTTAAGTGAGTCAAGCCACATTCATGTCTACCCATGTGCAGTTAGTGTCGCTGCTGGTAAATAGGAGAACAATATTCCTATGGTAGCTACTGAATCTGGGTCTTGGACATTACTTGCACAAGTGAAGTAGTCTTGCAGTGGCTTGAATCTTGATCCTATAACTATTTGTCTATGTATTAGGCAGATTTTCATTTCAGTTGTAGTAATAAGGTAGCCAAGACCATGTTAGTCTAGATAGGATATTCTTTTTTGGTATTGGGATTATATTAAGCTAACAAAACGAGATGCTATTACTAAAAGGTTTTCATGCAATAAAAAGGAAAATGCATAATAAACCTTTCAGGAATATGCCAATGACTACTCTGGCCTTTAAACATTTTCAGGGAAATGTTTTGTGAGCAGAGAGGTATTTAAAAGATGCTCATCTGACATTGTGCACGTGTGGGTGTGTGACAGGTGTGTGGGGCATAGTGGTCAGCCCACTCCATCATTGCTGCTGATATGAGTAAAGTTACTCACATGAGTAATAGCTTGAACAATTGGGCTTTCTATGTGTACACAGCTTTCCATCCACAGCTGATAGACTCTAACATGTTTGTGTAAAAGTGTTAGTGCTAGAAAGTGCAGGTGCTTGCATGTTCATGTTGGCATGCACGCAATGGAGGCCCTTTCAAAAAAATGTGGTGTCATCTTTGATGCATACAAGAAAACAGTGTGTCTGCCTTGAAGCAAATTGCTACTTTTGTCACTGACACCAAGGTCCAATTTCAACTTTTGAAGATTGACTACATTTTTTTCCACTGTTGATCTTCTGCAAAATAAAAAAACAGATGTATTAGTATTAGCTGGATGGAATTTTAACCCAGAAGGTCCAAAATATATGGCTCTGCAGCAGCAGCCTGAATGTGGGCAGAATTGGCAGAGGAGTACATGAAAGTAGCTTTCAATATGGGCATGTAAATTACCTGTTTTGAACACATATTGGAATAATGTGATAATGTTCAGTATTCCAGCACAATGAGAGACAGCCTCAGTCAGTGAGCAGTGCCCAGGAAAATCTTGGATTAATGGACAATTGACAACAAACAGTTTTTCAAGACTGATGTGGCTGCTGTCAACAAGTCTGAAATTAAAAAACCTACTTTCCGCACACATATCCCATTCTTTGTTCTTGGTACGAATGCTCAAATTAGGGCTTTAGGGGAAGGGCACAATCTTGATGTTGATATGTAGTTATTTTAAGTCCCAATAAAAAGAAAACTCCTGATAGAAAAGAGCAGCAGACATTGCCAATGTTATTCATACAAGGTCATGCTACTGGTACCTTCTTTACCTTTCACCACCATCCTTTGCATGTGTTTTGCCAAATGTTGACGTCCTTACTCAGGCAATCTATCACAGCAGTAAATGGAAACTTTGCCTGAGTGAGGACCTTATGATCTGGTTCTTGGAGAATTCGTCAAGAAGATGAGGCCCTGATTCTCATTCACTTTAAAGCACCATTATACTGCACTAGCAGAGTAAAGGAGCCTTTAAAAACATCATAAATATAATTTACTTATTTAATTCCAGTTAGTGAAAGTGTAAGTCAGAACTAGGGACTATATTTTTTGGTTTAATCTTCCTCCCTCAAGATCCTGTGACCTCTCTCCCTGATCCACCCTGGTAATGTGTGTTTTTTTTCCAATTTCCACATAGCCAACCACCTGTTTGCTGGTGACGTGGTGTTGTGTTGTACATTTTTTCAGATGAGCATCAACCAGCTTG
Source organism: Mesoclemmys tuberculata (assembly GCA_007922155.1). Taxonomy (NCBI): domain Eukaryota; kingdom Metazoa; phylum Chordata; order Testudines; family Chelidae; genus Mesoclemmys; species Mesoclemmys tuberculata. Next base: position 12,102,490 of record ML675612.1, on the reverse strand, counting down.
CAAATCCGAGGCTTTGGGGTTCCCTGCATGCTATGACTGAACACCTTTTTAGTCACATTGACGGTGTTTTTAGAATCTTTCTAGAATATCCTGCCACTGACACCCCAAAGTAGTGTATAGTTACTTGGCACTATTATGGTTCTAAATGAATTTCTTTGAATGAACAGCAAGGCGTTAAATTGTATCCTTCAAACTAGCAGTTTTCATCTATTTTCCCCCGCACATCCCCCCCCAAAAAATCCAAGAAAGATGTATAAAAAGGGACAGCTGACGCTAAATGTCTCCTCCCATTTGCTATGTATATCATGTACCTTCAGCACCTTTGGGAATACAGGTTATAGGCATTATCATTTACTAAGGATATATTTGTCATATCTTGCTCTTGGCTTCTTCCAGTGTTTCTTAGCTACCTTAAGGTACTAAGGCACTGAGTGCATGCTGACGAGGTAATTGCTCTAGGCTTTAACATCTTTTTGAAGTAATGTGAAAAATGTGAAACAGAGGCTGTTTGCCTGTTAAAAAACCTGTTTCCCCCCAAAAAATCCATTAGCTACATTAACAACAACATTTTGAAGCTAAAACCGCTCTGAATAACTGTATCATGGTAGTTTGCCTGCCATTCCTCTATCCCTGTTGTCCACTTGCGGCTCCACTCACCTCAGGAACCTCAGCATTCTCGTCATGGCTTGGCCATGGCTTCGTGGCTCCAGCCATATCACCATCCGTGTTTCCCCCTTCTGTGTGTCAGTATCACAGTCCAAATTCAGCCACTTCCTCAGTGGCAATGGAGGGGGAGGAGAACTCAGACCCACCCACTACTCCAGGACCTGATCAGGGACCCTATAGGTAGCAGTCTCTTGCTGCAACTCTTCAACTTCTCACCATGCTGCTATGTCTCCCTAGGCCACCTGCCCATGGCCCTAGCACTTTATTTGCCCTTGCCTCAGGATATGCAACTACAAAGTCCCAGCAGTCAGGAATTCCCTCTTGTTTCTCTAGTCCCTGCCAGCAGTTGCTCTGTCCAAGGTGCCACAGGTCTGTCAGCCTGGTAGAGATGGAGTCTTCACTCTTTTATCTCACAATAATGACTGACTCCGCTCTGCCCTGCAGCTCCTCTTATCTGAGCCTGCCAGGCCTGGATTGGCTGGTCCCTACAACTCCTCCCTGACTGGCTGTGGTTCATGCAGCCTCTTGGGGCTACTTGGAAAAAACACCTTCACGATCCCTGCTGAGGTTAACCTTTTCTAATCCAGTATGGGGAAGACACTACCACACTATGAAAAACAGGTCATAGAAATAACACTAAGTCCATACAAAGTATTTACAGAGGCTTTTGGGAAGATTGCAGCAGTAATAAATATAAATTTCCAATAGTTAACTCATACTAACTGAAAATAAACCAAGAGATCTAATTCTAACAATTAGGATGTCACACATGTGGAAATATGTACATATCAGAATGCATAGCCTTGCTTTCTGACTACATGCTTATATTTAACAAAGTCACTCTGAAGGGTTATACAAATCCTTGAGAACACAGGCCAGAGGCAACTTTTGTCCCAATTTCTACACTGTAAAATCCCTCAATTTATTTGTAATTGAGTACATATACATAAAACACATGCCAACACAGTAGTTTGGTTGGAGTCTGTAATCTCTTTCTTTTATTTTTTTATTTTCTTTTATTTTTTTTTAATTCTTAACATTTTGTGTGGAGTGTAGAGCGTGTGCATTTTCGGGTTTTTTGGCTAAGAAGAGTCATGCCAAAATTTCAATATTACTTCCAGACAAAAAATCTTAGCAATAGGTAAAACTGTAAATACAAAGTATCTGAAGTCAAAAAGAATTAGAATTTTATGATAATCAAGAATAAACCCAAACTCTTTAAAACCAGAAAAACCCAACTTAAGGATAAAGGCTCATCTGACAAAGTGGGTTGCAGCCCATGAAAACTTATGCCTGCAGTAAGGTGTTAGTCTTTTTAAGGTGCTACAGGACTCTCGTTGTGTCTTCTCTTACTGCCACTCTGCTGTTGCCATTGCTGCTTCTTCAGGTCTGCTGCTGCTGCTACTGTTACTTCTTCAGTTATTAGCTTGGTCAGGTCTCTTCAGCAGCTGTACGGCTTCTTCTGTCCGCTCAGAATTCATTCATTCATTCATGTTCTCATTCTCTCTCTCTCAGCAGTCTTAACTGTCTGTATTTTATACTGTCCTATTGGCTATTAGATCTCTACTGAGCATGTTCACTGCTAAGCATTACCTCATTCTTAGCTACCAGAAAAAGCAGCCTGAAACTAGTCGAGGCTGGAGCTCTTTGACCTCTCCCTGCCCTTGTATCGCACATGCTCATCACCAAGCATGACCTCATTCTGCACATGCTCACTGGTGTTGTTTTATCTCAAAGCCATTGTTACCTCATCTATCTTTACTGCCCATGCTGCAGATCTGACCAACTTCGTAGCCAGACCTCATTTTACTCACAGCTCCAGTTATGCGACCTATAGCGTCCAATGGTAAGTGATCTACAGCTTTCAGTGGTGACGTGATTCTTGCTTATTCAAGAGGGAAGCTAGGGACACAAAATGGAGGTTAGGAATACAAATGGAGTCTGGGGAATTTCTCCAGTATCAGGATAACTTTAAATGAATGTCACTTATCACAAAGCTCAAGGAGAGTACTACTGTAATCTGTCACAGGAACAAAAGGGCAGAAAAATTATAAAGTCAACCCATTAACTGCCCCCCTCAAACACTGCATCATACCTCATCTACATGCATTACCTGCCGCTAACAAAGAACTGTTTGCATAGTATTAATGATATCTCCCCCAGATCATGTCCAGCATAGGTCACTAGCTTCTCAACAGTAGTTTATTAAACCCTGAGGACTTGCTCCTGTGAGATTCTGAGCACCTCCTGGAATGCCCAGTTCTCAGTGGAACCAAAGTCCCATATGGCTCAATCCTGACCCCATCATGCTGTGTACTAGTCCTTAGTGAAGAGAAGAGTCATGTTCTTCCCCTTTATCTCTCCCTTTCTGCCCTGTTATTCCATTGTTGCCTCATGTCTGAGATGAATTTGTAAACTTCTCAGCAAGGGAACACTTCTATGTTTGGGTGCGGTTCAGTAAACAATAACAGTCTGGAAACATGGACAAAATACATTTGAATTTGTTTAAGTTTGGGACAAATTGTCTACTGCCATACAATCTGTAGTGCTCCTTTAAGAGAGCCTTTCTATTGACTTCAATAGGAATTGGTTTGGGCCCTTCCTTGTGTGCAATGCGGGTGTAAAATAGGACCATTCTGGTTTGGTGGCATTTTAAACCCACTTTACACTCACTTTGCATGGGTATAAGTGACTACATCAGACACAAGGCAGCGGAAATCAAGCCCCACCATATAGTTTAAAAGAACAAATTTCCTCACTCCAGCACCAAATTAGAACAAGCAATTTTTAAATTTATTTTCTTTTTGTTTATTTCTCTCATTTCTTTTAGCTTAGAAATTGAGAACAGGCTAGTTGATATCACTTTTGTTTAAAGTCAGTTTGTAGAGAATTTCACTTTTTAGGTTCTCCTCTGTGCTGGGTTTGCAAACATTTTAGAGATTTTGTTTTGTTTTGTTTTTGTTTAAAGTGAACAAAAGTCATCTGGGGTAGGTGGAGGTGGGAGTTGGAAACTCTAGAAATATTTTTACTGGTTTTAGGTATTTGGTTACCTGACAGCATCCTTTTAGTATCAATTACTACTTTTCTCTTTTATAAGAAGCAAATCAGCGTTTTCATCAGAGGTGAGAAATCTGGCACAGAGTTTGCCATCCAAGGACCACAAGACCCAAGTCAGAGACCACCCAAATGCAAGGACATTCCACCACTCAGCCCAAAGGTGAATGAATTTGATGGCACAAACGCAAAAATGTGTGCTAAGGATTTGAATCCTTCAAGGGATAGGAGAAGGTGGATACTCTGAACAGGAAATCTGGTAAAAATAATTAGCACAGCATTATGTGATGGAGGTTTTGGGTGCAACACTTTAACACTGTTGACTTATGTGCACCCACAGCACACCGCAAAGGGAGTATACACTGGAGAGCAGTCAGTCTTATCCACTTTACACATGCTGTGGAATGGCAGCAAAATAAGTAGTTCTCTATAGAATAGGCTGTTTTGTTACTGCTGCTGCTCCAGCTGCTTTGCTAGCACACACTGTAAAGCGGAGCCTGCTGTGGCACAAACAGAGAATGAAAGGAACTCCCTAGTCAGTGATTGCTTTCTGCCAAAAATGTATTTCTTGTTGTTTTTAGGGCTAAACACACCTGATGCTTTCCAAAGAGTTTACAGTAGTGACAGCTCTATGTATAGAAATTCCCATAGAATAACACAGAAGAGTGCACGTCAGTAATGTGATGTGTGCAGATCTAGAGTCTGATCTTTCATCGATGATAACGAGGGTGCAGATGCTCAGCATTACAAGACTGGGTCCCTAGCTGGAACTGGAAATGTAAAATTGTAGCCACAGTGCTTTAACACCAAGAAAGCTCCTGACCACAAGCTTATCATGGCTATCAACTGAAAAAAGAGATCCATGTCCCATAAACCTCCAGAGACAGTTCATATACCCATCTAATTTACTTACAGAGCTGTTAAACTGGAAATATAGAACATCATAACTGGTCTTCCTTTCCACTTACTAAATGGGTTTTGTGTATTCATGAGAAGAGGCTTCAGCATATACCTGGCACAGGAACTGGTGGAAAATTTTCCAGCTTTGAATTTTTTTCAGCCAAAAGGCTCAAATTTTTCATTAAGGTATTTTTTTTAAAAAAAATAATCCAATTTTTGAGCAACTGTACCTGGCACTTATTGTACAAGCTATTAGTTACTACCTTAAGCTTGATTGGACTGGAAATCTTATACTGCTTGGGTATTCCTCTGAAAGCTAGGATTTATAATATCTCCTGAGGATCCCTGCTGAAAGGATGCACTGAACAAGTGCTTCCTCTCCACTTTGTGTTGCTACAATCTTTCATGTCTGACTATGCCACTTGGAGCCTTCCTTCCACTAGAAACTGCATTGTCTGCCACCAGCACAAACCGTGGAATGAATCTGGACCCGTGTTCTCAATTTAAACATATTATTAAAACTGGTCCAACTTATACAACAAAAGTAGTTATCTATCCAACCATTCAGAGTGCCAATTACTTTATAGTGCTAGATAGATGGATATTTCTAGAACTTCTAATGGCTGTAAAATATCTAACCCATGCAGTAATATATCACTAGAGCTCTCAGCCTGTAGGCTTCATTTCCTATTTGTTACCAAATATGATTAATTTGATTTGCCATTTAAAACTTGTTGAAATATACACACATATTTGTGGTTTCATAGGCTTTTCCTGCTCCTACAACTCAAAACCAACTTTGATTTAAAAATGGTTTTTGCATTCTGTTAGTCTAGGATGAGCACTTTAGTGCCTTTAAATACATTTTATTAAAAAAAAATTAGGCAGAGCTTTATTTTAGACCATTTTAACTTATACCTGGGAGTGCACTGATCCTTGATGGCCCCAGAATCAGCAAACAGTACCCCCCACTCCCCAGGTCCTGCACTGAGCATAGCATGGCTGGCCCTAAGAATTAGGGTCTTTGTTTTTGTGGGTTCAAGCCAGACTGTTATTGTAGTGTGGCTTTGAGTATTGATTGAGAATGAGAATTCAAATTAAGACCATGGGCTGCAGGGCTGCCTCCATCTGACTGAATATCAATATTGAACATCAGCAGTTAAAGCACTTAGTTTATTGAGTCAAGTTTTCTTGCCAGCTTCAGCTTCCTTTCAGGCATAAAATTAAGCTTAAGATAATGTACAGTAACAATGGCCCAGCTTCTGTGTTTCATTAACAACTGGAGGTTATTACTTAATAAGTCTCTTTTCTAATTTTTTAATCACTTCAGCCTTATTTCCATATTTTCATTTCCCGCTTTCTCATGCTTCATCTTTCCATCATCTTCATTTATTTTCACAGATTCTCACTAGTGCCACTATAATTAAGGGGTCTATCAGGTGCTCTGATTAAAAAATTCCCACCATCAAATTCTGTTTTAAAGGAATTCAGACTTGTTACCTAAGTGTAGCAAGACGCTGAGGCCTTCCTCTGAGCCTGGGCCCAAGGAAAGGTCATGACACCCCTGCTGGGCAGATCAGGACCCTGCAGGCCAAATACCCTGGGAGCAGAGGGGCGGGGCCAGGACAGGAAGGGGAAGTATAAAAGGCCGGCTTAGCAACTCCATTAGGGAGAAGCTGCTGCTGGAGAAAGATGCACCTTACTCCAGGCTGTGGTCTGAGCCTGACTCAGGCCCTGTGGCTGTGCAGAGCAAGCACCCTGCTGACTGGAGCCTCCAGGGCCTGCCCAGGCTTCTGGGAAGGGCCCTCCAGGCCCTTGTAGCTCGGAAGAGCTACTGGTGGCTGCTGACTGGGAGAAACCCTCTGAGGCTGGCCCTAACTTATAGGAGCTGCCTGTTGCTGGGGACCTGCTGGAGCTGCCTGAACCCTGTGTGCTGGAGGACCCACTAGGACCTGGACAGTCCCAAGGTGTTCCTGGACCTGCTGATGGTGAGGGACTAGTGGGACTCCCTCTAGCTGTCTACCCCAGTGACTCAGAGAAAGCCCCCTGGCTCTAGTACCTGGGTTCAGGGATGGAGGAAGTAGCCCGGGGGCAGCCAACTATGTTTGGCTGAGCTTGTGGTCGCACCAGTGTCAGCATGTTGTGGCTGGAGCCCTGCTGACCCAGTGGTAGAACCCTTTGCCAGTGGTAGGGCCCTGGGCTGGTATGCAGTGGAGTCAGGTGGGCCTGCGTCTCCCTTCCCTAGCCACACCAGGAGTGCTTGGCGCCTCTGAACCTGTTGCTGCAGAGGATACTGAACATTGTGCTGGCCCACTTTGCCTTGGGCTACAGGCTACTTTGTTGGCTCCGCCCCCCCGGGGGCTAAAGACTTGCAACCTGCTAACTTCTTCTTGTTCCTTAGAACAAGGTGCTGTGCCCTTCCTTGGAGCCTAGGCCTGAGAAGAGTTTGCAACGCCCCTGTTGCAAGTTGGGCCAAGTTGCTATCTTATACTAAGGATTAAACTTGTCCTCTCTGAGCCATATTATTACTAGGAGAACATTGAGAGGCTTTCTGTCTTCAACTTGAAATGCTATAAGTGATTACTGAGTGTTAACTATGCCTTGCACACACTAGAAGAGGTAATCATCTGAATTTACAGCAAAACTGGAGGGATACCTGATGTTATCAAGATGATCAGACAAATTAAATGACATTCTGGAAAATGTGGGTCAGATGAGCAGAGGAAAATTGCTGAAGCAAGTCTTGCAGGGAATAAACTTGGGTGCCTGTGGTAAGCATGGTTTGATGTGGTAGAGGGGTTGGGATGTGGTATGGAATGCTTCTCATGGCTCTGTGAAGACAATAAAATGTGGAAGAAGATTGCTGGCTAATGACTTCAGTGTGTGTTTACTGTTCATTGTGATGTGACTTTAGGGGGTTTTGCACTATGAGAATAATAACTATTAACGAGTAATTTGAGAAGAAAAACTGGACCTGAGTCTCCTACCTCACAGGTAGTGCCCAAAGCACCAAGCTCTAGAATTGTTCTCACACTTCTGGCCCAATTACTGCTTTAATGTTTGTTCAAAACCTAAAAACTTCAACAAAAAAAGACTGAGGGAGACACACACATCAAACTATACCATTCCTTAACAGTTGGAGCGCTCTCCTGAGGGGTAGAAGGTCCCTCTTCAAATCCTTCTCCCCATTAGGCAAAGGGGGGAACTGAACCTAGTTCTCCCACATCCTGGATGAGTGTTCTGACTGCTGGACTAAAAACTATAAGGGAAGCACCAACAGAACTTTCTCTGGTGTGTCTTGAAAGAAAGTTCTTAGGTGCCCAAATCTCTTGCGGGAGGAGTTCCTGCCTGTGGCTTGCAAGGAGATATAGGTGTCTCCCTGCAGCCTGGACTGAACTCTAATTGGCATCTTCCATTTCATAACTTAAACAGCTCCCTGCCTAGCCTATTGACTTTTGTGTATTCCATTCCCAAGTACCTATCTCTCCAAGCATTTGTACAGAGAGTCTAGGCATCTAACTGTGGGGGTGTGTGGGGATTTTGTTTTTTATATAAATAAAGGTGGAGGATTGGTGAGTTCTCCAGGAAAGTTTCCTAGAGATCTCTCTGGAGGATTCTTGTGAAATCTGTGTGCTTTAATACACTTTTCTGCCTTATTTCCTAGCTGAACAGTGGAATGGGAAGCACATGCAAACACAGCTACTCTTGTACATTTCTAGTCCTTCAACCAGCTGTATAATACAACAACGCAAAGGACAGTGGTACCTCATGTAACTGAGCAGCATCAGCTTAAAAAAATCACTTGCTCAAGCTCCCCTCTTCTGCATGCCAGAGTTGGGACTGGCTTGAACCCTTTGGGTTTGAGAAGAGGTCCTGGCTCCTCATGTCAGCAAATGACTTGGACCCCTGCTCTGCATCATCTGTAACTCAGTCTCCTCATCCATGACTTCTTTGTCATGGTTGAGTCCGGTGTCTTCTGCCCCCAGGCCCATGGCGATATCCATGGGTCTTTTGGTGGTGGAGGTGGGGTCACTGCCGAGGCTTCTCATAGAAGTGGCAGGTCTTTGGCTGCGTACCAGGGTGATGGTTTGACTCCCTAGCCTTTTGGTACCCCTGCTGCAGCTCTTTTGAGTTTTCACATGGCACTGCAGCATGTGTCGTTCATATCACTTCTTCACCATTAAACGAGAAATTTGACCATATGTATTAAAGTGTCTTTGGCTGGAGTGGCACAGCGACTGCACAGCCTCCTTTCCCTAAATTCCAATCCAATCCAGAAGCTCAGATGTGCTCCCCACAAGAGAGCATTTCATGCTTGGAGCTGCCACGGTCAGCTGGGAAGATGAGATGTTAGCTCTCCACATTGACCAAGCAGGAAGTGGAATTTCAAAAATTCATGGGACTTTAAAAGGGGTGTGGTGGATGCCTGCAAGGCACAGAGTTCAGACTGAGGGCCAGAGTGGATGGGCATTGAAGGACACTGCATGGAGGCCATTTACCATGACAGAACCAAGTGCAGTGTCTACACTAACACTTTGTTGCTAAAAGTTTGGCACAAAAAGCTTTATGCCTCTCGTCGAGGCAGTTTTATTTTGTCACAAAATCAGGGGAGTTGGGTCGGCAGCTGGGGGGATTGCAATGTTACACCATCACTGTTTTGGGGCAAAATGCTGACTTTTGTCGACAAAAGTCTCTAGTGTGCACCAGGTGCTAATAGAGAAGACATGAAAGATATAAGAAAAGTATTCCCATTTTTAAAGATTAGAAACTGTTTTCTCTACGGTCATGCAAAATCAAGACTTGAACATTTATCTCCATGAGGCAAACTCTAGCACAGTAAAACTTCCTTGAAATTAAACATGCAAATGTGACCATTCATTTTTGCATACCTAACTCTTGTATATGTCCATCTAATCACATACAAGTTAGATATGTGAGTGTGCCACGGCTAGCTGACTGTCTAGTCATGCATGTGCATGCTCAGGTGTATGCATGGGTAGCATTTCTGCATGTAATTGAGGAATTAACAAACATAGGCATGCTTAACCACATGTATCACTTCGAACACTTGCGCCTAAAAGTTTCCACCATGAACATATTTTGTCTTTCCCCTAGACAGGAAAAGAGTCACTCTAAACTTAGAGGTGCAATGTTGACATCTTCCTTTATGGTCGTGGTTTGGGCCCCTCTCCTCATTTGACACTTTTAGGTTATATGACTGAGAGAAGTCTTAGGGTTTTATTGTTTCAGCTTCCAGAGACAATTTTAATACTCCTAAAACTCAGGTGTGGGGTTTTTTTTTTTTAATTGAAATTTTGCAGGTGATTAATTGCTTTTGCTACTTTGCCAGAAATGATGCAAACAGTACATGCTTTCATTTAGGATCCTGGCTGCTGTGCAGATGCATGACAAAATAATTCATATAAAAATGTCCTAAGGGCTTTTAGCACACAAAGGTAGAGTACACAAGTAGCAGCCACACTGACATTCTTGGGCCACTATAGGTTGTGGTTGTTAGCAGTGGTGGTGTAGCCATCTTGGTCCTAGGATATTAGCGAGAGAGGGCAAGTGAGGTAATATCTTTTACTGGTCCAATTTTGATGGGTGAGAGAGACCAGCTTTTGAGCTTTCCTTCCGGTCTTCTGTGTAACTCAAATGCCTGTCTCTTTCACCAACCAAAGTTGGTCCAATAAAACATTACCTCACACACCTTGTCTCTTTATAGGTCATAGTGTCAGTTATTGTGTGTTTAAAAAGTCCCCTTCTATACTAAGCCAAGTTAAGGAACTCTCTTCAATACACTGAAGATTAACCCCTGCAACACTGAATACCCTCTACAGTACATTCCATTAAAAAAATCAATTGCCTGTCTTTACTAGAGATGATCTTGAATTTATGGAAAATCAGATTAATATCCATGTCTGGCTCCGAATTCTGTGATGCAGACGCATCAGTAGCCTGACATGTCATTTATTTGAATGGATGCTCAGGTCCTGTACAGTCTGTCAAGCATCAGCTGGTTTGACACAATAGACCACAGCTGGTTATTTGGAGCTATTTATGTTTTTATCACTTCACAACTGAGGATGAATAAGATGGTTCTGGAAAAATAAATCTTTACCCACTCACTAAATTGAACTTGAATCTTTTTTTCTAGTTTGACTTGCTCAGAGAAGCCACTCCCTCCTTCAAACAGGCCCCCCAATTCCTTCTGTGATATTCATCTTTTTCGCTGGGCAGGATGGGGATGTGATATGTATATGGACTAAAACATTTCTACAAGGCCCTACTGCTTCTCCTTTCAAATTTGGTTCCACTCTAGACCTCTCCATTTGTTGTATTTCAGAATGCATGACACCTCTCTAGGAAGCCTTACACTGAAAAATCTTTTCCTCTGACACTTCAGGTCTCCGAGAGAGAACGGAAATAACCTAGAGTGGTCCTAAATTTAAATCTGAATTGCTAGTGCCAATTGTTTCCTTGAAAATATGCTGTCCCATCAGAAGATCCTGCTGCTGCCATCCTGAAGGGGACTGAGACTGAAAAAAGTCAGGATTTGTTCTCAGAAGAAGCATCCGAGTGACAGAAGAGAGGTTCCCTAAAATTTGAAGATTCAGGTGAGACTTAAATGTATATGTGAATTACTAGGCTCTTATCCCAGCCTCAGAAGTGAGCTGTCAGATGAGTTGGAAACCTCCCTCAAAGCAGCTGTAGGTAATGGACTATCCCTGTGAATGAGAACTAGTGTCTCAGCTGGCTCTAATCAACCACCAATCCTCTCAGGCTGCTGGGAGTGAGCTGTGTTTGGGGGCCTATATAAGTCAGATCCAGCTCATCCTGACTGTGGTAAGAGGATAAATAATATTAAATGACAAGGCTGGGCTTTTGGAGGAATGTTATTAGTAACATGCCTAATAAGGCATGTGTTAAAGACAGCGCTGGATCACTGTCTGAGGAAAAGCAACACCTTGCAAAACAAGGTATTAAATTTGGGAGAGGTTGGCCCCAGGCTCGGGCCTGTTTGCTTATAAAAGCTTTGGGTATGGAGAACTTAAGGGAAAATGAGACTAAAAGTCAGTGGCTGTAGGTGGTTAAAATACTGATGTACTCCTTTTTAAGAACTGCTGCCTTTTTTGGCTTTCTTCCCCCATTTATGTGGTGGTCAGGCCAACCTGACCCACTAGGTGCTGCCCTGATGACAAATTTACCTGTCTCTAGCTGCAATCTACAGACTGTCAAGTGTAAACCTTTGGCCAAACTCAACACTGGTGTCAGCAATTCCACTGAAGTCAATGTGGTAGGCTGAGTGCTAGCCCATGGTAATGGTAAAATGGCTTGGACGTATGGTACAGTGATACAAGCTGCCCAGCTGTCTGGATCAGCTGTTGGGGAGTCTGTGGGTACAGTCCCCAGTCTCTGAGGGAGACTTAGAGAGATTTTTAAAGCCATCTTTCTGTAAAACAAGGCCCTTTGTGGTACAGCTGCTCCTAGGATGGGGAGGGGCTGATTTGCATCCCATTGTTTCTGTGGGGTTGAATTTGGTCCAACAGAGTTGTACTCTATTACACTGGAGGTGGCTTAACCCTTTGTCATATGGCAAACAGTCTGTGGGAAAATGTGGAAATTTAGCAGGGTAAGGAATATCAATAGCCCTAAAAAAAGGTGGGGGTGAAGGGGGAGTATTAGTGCAACTACTAGGAAATAGGGCAAATCCCATGTAAATCTCTGGGCCAGATTGTTTGCTGTAAATAATAATGTAAACTTGACACTGGATGTAAGTTGACAAGGACAACAATGGTCAAGTAATATAAATAGATTTTCAATTTTTCATTGGTGGATATGAAAAACTAACTTAGTCTAAGGGGTCAAGAGGGTGTCCTCATGTTAGCTGGCTTTCTTTCTATAGTTTCCAGTCTGCTTTTACCCCCTTGGCATGTAATTACATACAACCAAATCATGTGAGTTACCCTAGTGTGCCATATCTATGCACTTGTTTTCTACCAATATATGTTAGATGCATGGAACTTGCACTGCTGTCACTAAATGAAGACCCCAGAGAAAATTCGTTATGGGAATGGTTTGGCATAAAGGTTTTATGGCCAGTAATTCAGGGGTAGTTAATATGGCCAAAGCAGTCGAGTGCAGATGAAACCTTTACTATACCACATTATTGTGCACTCTGTAACAGAGAAATTGTTATAAATATTTTAGTTATAAAAACTGGGACTACTTCTCTCTCTACCTGTTACCATTTTCTCAACTGTAAAGGGTTCAGAGGAGCTATTAAATAACACCTTAAATATCCCAAAATAGTTGTTCTAGCCATGGAATAGCTCATAGAATTGAGTTCTGGAAAGGGAAGTTTCCATTTCTAGTCCAGCAGAGCTGTGCAGTAATAGACTGCGAACGTTCACTCTCTAGAAAACCTGTTATTGGGCCAGGACTGAATCTTGTCCATCCTATGCCATTGACAAGTAGTTTGTGGAAGGAAATTCCCTGCTGGGGAGCAAAGTGGGAAATACTTTGCTTGCAGGCTTATACAAATTAAAAAATCAAACACACAAAACAGCTGTCTGAAGCTACTGAAGACTTTGGAATGTTTAAAAAGGGAGATGAGGTAGTGAACTGAGGACAGGTCACTACTGGACAATCAATTGATTCTGTTGTTTATCACATGGCTGTCACATCCATCTGATATAAACAATTGGGAAAAATATACAGGAAAATTTACATTACATAAACAAACCCACAGATGTGGTCTTAATCAGTTGTCTGGTGGGATGGGTGGGGGTAGATTTCCTTTGCAGCAAGGTGAAGCCTATTGAGTAACACTGAGTTCCTATGAGGAAAAAAGACATGTTCTACAGAATGGGGTAGAGCGTTGAGTTTCCAGGAGTTCATTCATGATTTAAGAGCCATTTAGGGCAAGCAGACACAATCATGGCATATAATATAACATATATGGATGACTACACTCTTCTTCCTATTAAAGGACAAAATCACAGTTAAAGCCCTGAAGAAGGCCAGCTGTATTTTTATAGGGACACCTCCAAACCCCTGCTTGCATAGATGCAATTGTAGAGGGGAAAATAAAGCGAATTCCTTTTTCCTGACTGAGTATTCAGGGGACCTGAATCATCTGGTTGATGTACCTCCCAATGACAATGCAGGACACATGCATTTTTGCTACAGATCTCTCTCTACCTCCAACTTCTATTTGTCGACGATGGCACCTGTACTTATTGTGCTCATTCTTAGAAGACACTGGAGAAGCTTCTGGGTATGTTCAGTGGATCACTGCTTTTTGAAAAAGAAGCCTGGTTGAGATTTAATATTATCCAATGTAAGGTTTGAGCTTGGTGGAAGGCTTCTCTATCGCTCAGCAGGAACCGACTGCCCTTCCGGTGGTCTCTTTAGTCTTAAAATGTATTTGATCATCTCCTTTGTCCCCGCTTTTTAAAGGAGTACATCTGTGTCTAGTCCAGGAGAGAGAGAATGTTGGTCACTGCAGGAATGGGAAGAGGCTTCCTTTCCACCCCATATCCTTGGACTGCTCTGCCTGCCAGCACAATAACACTTCCACAGGGTCTAGTAATCCATACGCTATGCAAGGTCTAGCTTTTCCTCACAGTAGGGCCCATTTTTCAGTGGCAGTGTCATGAAAATCCCTCAGGTTTATCCTACCACATCAGTCCCTTCATCATGATCATCAGTCCTCCCACCTAACAGGACTGCAAAAATAGTGCATTTAGAACTGGACAAGTTGTCCAGTAACACAGCTTTTATTCCCCCAAAACCTGGTTTCCTTTTGTCTGCTTTCCCAGCTAGGGAGTGAGAAATTAGTAGTGGAGGCCAGCACAGCACTGTTACTAGGCAACTGGGATATACCTACATTTAGCAAGGTTTAAATAGCATGTCTGCTACAAATGTATTAAGTAGGGATATGTGATCCTTTTTGTAGTGTTGCTCTGGTTTTTTTTAACAGCTGAGAAACTTGGTCCCAATTCACTGAAAGGTTTGGATGTTTGAAAAGCTGGGCCTGGTTTTGGCCTATCTTCCTCTCACTCCCTCACCACAACTGCGTTTCCTTTACATTTTGTTCTTTTAGGTGTCGATTTAGTCACTTTCTCCTTGCCTTCATGTCTAGCTTCCTTTGGGGAGCAGAAGGTAGCCTTCTAATTGGTCCTTCTCTGCGGGGCTTCTTAGCCAGCAATAATGACTCTTAGTCAGTAGAGACCATCAATTTAGACCTCATTAAAGCGAGTAGAAGAGTTTCCATCTGCTCCTTCTGCCTGTCCCTATACTTCTGCAGGACGACAGAATGCTCCTGCAACTATCTTTTTACTGCTTACTCCATCTGACCCAGACTCCGATGTCCCAGAATACACCACACTAATTGGGAATTTCCCAGATGGGGTTTCATACCCAAATTGTGCAAAACTCAGCAAGTTTTCAAGTGTATTACCACACAACTCAAAAGAGAACTGGGCAGGGTAAGAAACCTCATGAATTGCACCAAAACAAGCAAGCATGGCTTGCCAAATCCACCTGAACCCTTCCTCTGTACCAAAAATAGTCTACTTTACATAGTCTTAACAGTAAGATACCTAGTGGTAGCATCAGTAACTTGCTAATATGCAAATATATCCAATCAGAATTGCTTATCTCAATAACACTTCCACAGAGCCTTCCATCAGAGGATCTCAAAGAGCGAAGTAGATAAGCATTATTATCTACACTTTACTGACGGGGAATCTCAGGAATGGGGCAATTCAGTGACTTGCCTAGGGTTGCCATATATTCCTGGCTCTGGCTATAGTGACTATAATCCAGATCTCCTGACACTGCTCTTGCATCTTAAACAAAAAATCTTTCCTTCACTGCTTCCCTCAACCAAAGCTAAAGCTGTTTTCCTTTTCAGGATAATTACTAATGTGGAATAGATGACTACCCCTAAATTCTTATAGGATCCGATTAGAACCCATAATAGCAAGCCAGGAAACTCATAATTAAAGACGCCAATCTTTTTCATAAAAACTGTCTACCTCACTGCACCTTTTGTGGATTACAGGTGTCTCCAAACAGCAAGTGGTCTAGCATCCCTTTTACACTGTATTACCAAGGAGAACCAACTTCCTTGCCTTTTGAAAACTGAAATCAGATCCAAATTGTTGTTGTGGCAAGAGTTCTTGAATGTGCCCTTTCCTTGCTATACAAGCTTGCTGTTAATAAGTAAGCAGCTATACTGCAAGCTGTGTTCTAGGATGACAGTATAAATGCTGTGTAAACACACCTGGTTTTTTCCTTCTCTCTCTTCTCTGGTTTCAAACAAGTTTGCCAGGAGCATTCCTGAAAAGGTGACAACTCCAATCTAAACAGTGGTAGAATTCTTCTAATTTAAGATCTGACATCCATTCAAGGAAGACTTTGAATTAAAAAGGAACCTGTAAGCTCCCTCCCCAACTAACTGATGGATGTTGCATCAGGAGAAGAGAGAGCTGGTGCAGATTCGGACCTCCAGAGCTCTGGGGATTCTCTAATCAATGAACCATATCACTTACCCATTAGAATCCATAATAGCAAAACACAATCATCATTAAGAGTCAAATGCTTTTAATAATCCTTGCTTCACCTTTTGTGGATTGCAGGTGTCTTCAAACAGCAAAGGGTGAGAGGGGACAGAAAACAAATTAGAACAATGCTTGCAATTCTCCCACTTCACTTATGCTTCCTGCATTGCTCATGGGGAGCATGCCTTTTCATTAGTGGCTTACATCACCTTGCACCTCTTGAGAATGGCTCCTCTTCATTAGCTTTCTGGGTATGGTTTCTCACCTGCTTAACTTTATCAAACTAGTAAAATCCAAGGGAACAAACCTCATTTGTACTGAGTTTACAATCAGTGTGGCCGGGGGGGGGGGCAAATGGGACAAGGGAACTTGGATCTTCACCTTCCCTTGGCAAACCCTCTCTCCAGCCATCTCTGTGCACTGCATGGAGAGGAGCAGGTGACATAAATCCTCTCCTATTCCTTTAGTGCAATTTTTTGGTGATTTTCCTTGATAAGTACAGAGCAACCACAGCCTGGATTAAGGATCTGGCCCTAAATGCAGAAGTGTACATTGAGAATGCATGCTAGATGCATAACTCTTATGTCCTTAACCAACACCAGTTCACCATGTCATGTTTCATTTCCAGCTTGTAGTTAAAACACGAGCATGGTGTTATTTTAGGAACATAATAGCCTTGTCTGTCTGTGCTCCTTCTTGCTGAACCAGTGACCCCAACACACTCATGTCAGAATCTCACTGCTGAACAATCGTACCACTCAGCGAGTTGTTCACATGAGAGCTGCAGAGGGGAATATGGAATGGGTGTAGGACAACCCATTTGTATGGCTCCAGCTGACTTACTTATGTTAACTGGGAAATCTGAGTATATAGCCTACTGTTCTGATCAAGTGGCTTTCTTGATTCGAAGGAATTTTTGAAAATTGTCTGTACGCAGTTGTGCATATAAATGCTGTAATTAAGATAGATATAATAATGGCACAAATAGAGGCATGCAATTACAAGCACTACTTTGCACTCAGACCTCTGGTCTCTGAATCTAAAAATTTGGAGTTAAATGACAATATTGTAAATAGATAAAAATGCAAATGACATTCACTTCACTTAATCTTTTGGCAACTTCTGTATTAAGACAAACATAGTTTTGCAGTTATTTAACAGCTGGTTAAACACCACAATCCCTTGGTAATGACTGAATGCATCCCATTACATGGAATTTATGCTAATATTGTCCTGATTAAGTAGCAGTCACTGCTATTCCCTCCTCATCAGGGTAAATCACTTCGTGGGGATGTCATAATTGTTTCCCAATTAAGTGCATCACGATTAAGTGGATTTTATTATATGTACAGCATAAGGTGCTATACTACACAGAACTAACCAGGGCATGAGTATTAGACAATAGGACAGAAAATACTGCCTATCTATAACAATAATGGCTTCGGGAATCTTTGCTACCTATTATAAGAAGTGTTGTTTCACAGCAGAGATGGCTGTACTTCAATGGTGGGTAAAATAATTCTTCTTAGTTCATATCCTAACTGGTAAAGTCCTTTGGGATGAACTTTTCTAAAACCTAAAATTACTGTTATCCTATCCCCATAGCAATCTAGACCTTTGATGCTGTTGACTTGAGTACTTATAATAAGCACTATATTGAGGCTTATAGCTTTTCTGATACCAGGCTAGAGCAATCAATCTGTATGGCTCGGCTTAGAACAGATTTTTTTGTTGTTGTTTAAATCCTGTGGCAGTTTATTCCCTGCCAGCATTATAGCTTTACTTCTACTTGAATAGAAACCAGTTTTTGTATTTCTTGTTTGCATTTTCTTATGTGCATGAGATATTACCCTGTTTACAACCAACGTAACATCACTGAGTGTTAGAATGAGTATAAAAATCTAACTTAAAGCATGTCAATTTTTGGTACCACACTGAGTGGCAAAAATGTCTGATTATCCACCTGGCCTGGGTAAACAATATTCCAATTTAAATAGCTACTTTTGGTGACAGGAATCGACATATGCAGTGCAACAGTACTTGCTGGAGAGTGAATTCTATCCCAAGTCATATGACAGATATGCAGACTTTTACCACCCTGATATAGATCACATGACTGGGAACAGGAAATAAAGCCCAGTTTCCTTCCAACTCACAATTTTATCATGAGTCTCATTTGTCAGCTTTCTTGTGACTGCCTGGCTTTTCTCTTCAAACTTAAAATTTGCTCTTATCCAAAATGGCCACCATTGATGGTCCATAAGACTGAATAGGCATCAGCCATTGTTCACCTGAGTAGAGATCCTCAGACACTTCAATCAAAACCACACTGGGTTAGATAAAATATTAAAACAAGTTTATTAACTAGAGAAAGATAAATGTTAAGTGCTAAAGGCATAAAAGTCATAAATGGCTACAAAAAAATAGTGATAAAATTGCAATCTAATTCCTAAACTTCACCAAGGTAAATGGTTCTAAAAGCAAAACAGATTCTCACTATAAACTGTAATGCATTTCACAGGCTGTCTCTTCCCAGCCTGGGATCACTCCTCCCACGGTTCAATGATGCTTCTGTCTTCAAATGAACTTGTTTCCGTATGTCAAGATGGAGAAAGAGAGGTAAATGGGGAAGCCATTGTGTCTTATTTTCATAGCCTCCTCTTCTCCTTGAAGAATATCCTCCTGTCATCCCCCACGCTAGGGTGCAGATAATCAGTCTGTGGTTTACATGAGATTCAATGCATCTTTCAGGTGAATTGTAGATGTCTTGCTCACACTTTCTGTGTTCATGACGTTTGAGGCATCTTCATGGATGACATGCAAGGTCTTTGTTTAGATCCTTGAAAATAATAAAAGGACTGTAGTTTCTGGGAATTCCAGTGGTGTACTGTGGGGCTGCAGCGCATGGGGACCAATGCTTGCATTTGCGTGCCCCCCTGCTTCTTGTGGGGAAGGGGTCTATATTGCTGTAGGGGAGGGTGTGGTCTGGGGGCCCATACTGCTGGGGGAGAGAGACAGCTGGGAGGGGCAACATGGTTTGTGGGTTGCACTGCTTGAGGGGAGGCATACATGGCTAGGAGGGGTGCACTATTTGGGGGGAAACAGATGGCTGGGGGTGTGTGCTGCTGGGCAGGAATCAGATGGCCGGGGGGTGGGTGCACTGCTGGGAGGGAGCAGATGTCTGCGGATCATGTTGCTTGAGAGGAGACACATACGGTGGGGGGAGAAGGCTGCTTGCGGGGGTGTGGCTGAGGAGCAGACAGCAGGGACATGGTCTTGTATCTTGTGTCAACCTGAGCCTGGACTTGCTCCTGGCACCGGCAGGCCGGGCCTCTATCTCACCACAGGTCCGGCCCATCGTCCGCATCTCACCACAGGTCCGGCCCATGGTCCGCAGCCCTGCAGCATGGCAGCTGCCCACCAGGCCCTCCTGGCCCTGCCTCTTCCCTCCCCCCCCTGCTCCTCTCCCACATAGGTCCAGAGCCCTGGCCAGGAGCTGTTCTTGCTCCATAGCAGTGCAGTAACCGACCCCCTCTCCCGACCCCACCCCTCTCCCACGTGGGCCCAATGGCAGCTGGTGCCCCTCTCCAGGCTAGCACTTAGGGGCATGGCCCCCTCTGGTGTCCCCCCACCCATCCTCCCGGTATGCCACTGTGGCATTCTCCAGACTCAAAGCATGTTTCAGTACCAAACACAGCAGAATCTCATAACTCCATATACAATGATGACACGTTAACAGGGCAAGGATGTTCAGTAGATCCTGAGTTTTCAAATAACGTCTCACAAGACATATTTTGTACAGAAATGAACAGGGGTATAGGGGGTCAGTTGGGTTAGATGCTAGAAAAAATAAAATGCATATTTGCCCCCATCATGGCCAGCTAATTTGAGTTACTACATCAACTGTGTAGGAAATATTCACGGCTCTAACATTAACAGCACCTCTGGTGTAGGCTTTCAAGAGTTAAGGATTTAAAGATAAGATGATCTGATAGGCCTTTGTAATGACTGAGATATTGCCAAATATTTTAAGCCCTAACTAATAAGGGTATAGTGATTCCTTTTTCTAAGTCTTTCATTCCAAGTCATCGACATAACCATGAAGTCACTCATCTTTTCAATCTTTTAGAAACATTTTGTCTGTTCTTTTCCAATAAAATAGCACAACTCAAATGGCACATGTGCTGTGTAAATGCTGTCCATTGGCTCAGCTAATGCCACAGAAGACTTCACTTTAAGCTAGCAATGACCCAAAAGTGGACATGAAAATCCAATTTTCTTAAAAATTCGGGGGGGGGGGGGGAGTAGGAAGTTAAATTCAAGTCTGCAGCTGTGAATCCAGCCCTTTGCTTTTGGTTCCAATTTCAGCTTGTATCTACAATCCAAAGGGGCTTTTTTATGGTATTAAGCTAATAGCTCATGATGACAGCTGGCTTTTTTTGAGATTTCCACCATCCAGGAGGGCATCAATTTTCTGCACATCAGACAACCTTATCTGTATTACAGCAGTGCTTAGAGGCTCCAGCAAGAATCAGCATCCCATTGTGTTAGATGCTGGGAGGCGAGGGAGGATCAAGGGCACGGGGGATAAGAGGAAGAGTCCTTGCCTGAAGAATTTACAGTCTAAACAGCCAAGAGACAAGTGAGGTGAAAGCGATCAGTATACGGGGGCGCAAGGGAAAGGATCTATGGAAGTACATAGACACCTAACTCTGGGGATTGTTTACATTCCAGTTTGGGCTTGACTGCAATCCACAAAATTCTCACTGAGCCCTGTAGGCACTTAAACTTAGTTGGCACCTAATTTTTTTTTCTTTACAGGGTAAAAGTTGCCTAGCTGCCTCTGTTTCAGCCCCTGAGCATGTGCATTGCTTCCTAACTGAGGCATCTGGATGCCTATCTCCCATCTGAGTCCCAGAATAATCAACAACCAAAGAAAATAGATGTCCAGCTATGTAAATTGCATGTGGGGCCCCAGTCTGGTAGGCATGCTCAGAGGGCATCTACTAGCTTGAGTCCCATTCAAAATCCAGGAGGAGGTGGTGGTACCCATCTCACAGCTTTTAGCTCAGTGGTTAAGTAATCCCCTGGGATGTGGGATACCTAGTTTTCCATTCCCCCCACCCCTCTGCCTGAAGTGAAGAAACTGTATGAGCAGGGGTCTCTCACCTCTCAGGAAGGCACTCTAACCACTGAGCTACAGGATATTCTGATGTGAGGTTTCCTCAGTTTCTCCTGTTGAAGCTGTTCCTGTTTGAAGCTGGATAAATGACACTGGTTGGAGAAGGGGACTGGATGTGGGGTCTCCTGCCCCATCTGGGTGCCTTAACCACTGGCCTACAGCATCATGTTTATGTGCGCACGTGCTTTCTTTCTCCCTCCCCTCACCTAACTTGACCTTGTGGCTCACACTGCTCCTGGATTTTTCTAGGCAACTAAAAGTTAGGTGCCATTATGCTCAGCATTGTAACACTAAGTCCCTTTGTGGATTCTGTCCAAGGCTAACACTGATTTGGCTAAAGTCACACAAGAAGTCTGTGGCAGAGCCAGGTACCAAACAAATTTCCTGAGTGCCAGTCTACTGCCTTAACTGAAAGATCACCTTTCCTCCCACTGTCAGGAGGTCTCAGAAGGACTCAGATTTTGGTTCTGAACCCAAAGGTCAAACCGTAAAATGGACACTAATCACAACTTAATCCAGCTGGAGATCAAAATGCTACCTCCTCAGACGCTGTCTGTTTAACCCTTAATTTATCCTATCGGAGGTCTGACATTGTCCGTGGGTGTCAGTGTAAATTCTTGAGCCTTTCCTGCATAGCTAATCTTCAATGCTGTCTTCAGAGCATTCCGCCAGTCTTAATGTAGAACTCCTGAAGCAGTTCTTAGCCTGGACCTTCCCAGAGAGGAATAACTTTCCCTGAAATTAGCTGTGTTTGATTTCATACTTGACTACTAGAGGTCGTTAAAAACAGGAGGGGGAGGTGTGGGGACGTAAAGTCTACATGGACAATTTAAAACCAGGCTGTGGACTGCTAGATCATAGGACAAGTTCTTGCCTGTCCATCCAAAGGAATTCACAGCCAAGTATCAGTGTGAGGTTTGTGGGTGCAACTGCTGGGAACTGAACTGGAGAAGCACGATTCATTAGTGAATTATAGTGGTAGGGCTGTTTCCTTGTTCAAAGATCTATATTTGCTTTGCTTTTTACACTGCAAAATATATGCCAAATGAAGAACTTAATGACACTCTCAAAGAAAGCTGCTGGTTAGTATTCAGTCATCGATACATATTTTAAATTCAAAGATGTCTCTGATATATTCAGTTTTGCAAAGTGCCTTTTGATATTCAATTTTAAGGAAAGCTACGTGTCTCTGATGAAACTTGTATTGTAAAGCTGGCTTTATTTCCTCTTAATTTATATGTAGTTTAAATCCAACTTCCATATTCTGCATGAAAGTATTATATGTATTCAGATGTTTAGTTCTAATGATAAAAATGTGTAGCTTATACTAACTGAAGCAAACAAAATAAAGGAGGTGGTGAGGTTACATAACTGCTTTTACTCAAAGGTTCAATATGCAATTCAAAATTGAAATTCGGGGGTGGCAGGAGGTGATATTCTATTTTAATATGATGCTTCACCATTCCACAGGCAGAATTTGAGCACACACAAAGGTAGGAAACATTCTATTGATTATAAAAAACAAAGCTGTTGCAAATCAACCTCTCAAAGCTCTTGATGAGCTTAATACCATTCACCCAGAAGGCCTGCTCTTCATCTTGAGCCTCAGTGTGCCAATTAAGCTTGTACTGAAGAGTAAATTTCAAAATAATCAGTTACATCACTGACTCTGACTGAAATATAAACAATCCTGTATTTGCAACTTACTCTTGCATTTCTACAGCCCACTTCATGTGTGCTTTCCAGCTCAGACTTACATGTATATCAGATCTCCTCCTCCCTGAAGCAGGACTGTCCCACATTTTGAGCATTGTCTCATTTCCCAGAAGCCTCTCTTTATCTTCCACCAGGTCGTGATTTCCTATTACCCGCTTTAATCTTTCCCAACACGGTTCCTCCTGTTGTGTTCCCTGCTTTCTAGGTATATAACATTAACAGATTTTAAGGTGAAAATGTTCAGTTCACATAGTGGTTCTATAATTTGTTTTCAAGTGTTCGGTGGGCCAGAAAAAACAACAGCCCTTCTGAGTGACAGTACATACTGAGATGGAGGTATGATGGGTTGGCTCAGACTCGACAGCACAGCGATATCAAAAATAGTTCTTAGCATCTACTGTACCAAGTACAAGACCTTCTATAAAGGTCTGGCTCCAAACATATGGTAGACTAAAGTGCTGTGTCTTTTGTTTTCCTATCTTCATAATTCCTTACTGCCTATTTATCTGACAGTTATGGCTAAATGATGATACCATTAGAGGCAATGTATGCTAATGGAAACTAACAGAATAAGAATCATTCTCCTATTAGTGATAACAATTAACTTTGTTAGCTAAACTGAGACTATTGATTTCTGTATGTAGTTTGATTGTAGATTAATCCCAGAATATTAGAAAGACCAGGTGGAGGTGAGGTAATATCTTTTACAGGGACAACTTCTGTGGTGAAAGAGGCAAGCTTTTGAGTTTACATACTGCTCTTTTGAAGACATAAAAAGGAGTTCTGTGTAAGCTAATCTCTCTCACCAGTAGAAGCTGGTCTAATAAATATTACCTCATTCACCTTGTCTCACTCCTGAGTGCTCTAAGGCTCTGTCTACACTTACCTCTGAGATTCGGCGGTGGTTGACGGGAGTTACACAAGCTATGCAAAAAACTTCTCTGCTTCTGTTCTGCACGCTGTCTTCACGACACTGCATCTATGGGAACCACATTCCCATCGACACGGCACTACGGCACTGGAGGAGGTGGTCTTAATATGTCAATTTCTGGATTGACTGAGCGGGTCTTTACTGAAAATGAACAAACGCCATTCAATGACTAGGTGCTCAAAAGAGCTACTATATTAAATACACCATGTAACAGGAATGCAAATGGGAATATTTAGAAACTAATACCTGTAAATAGCATACATTCAGCATTGAGCCACTTCCACCTGATCATATCAAGTAGACAAATAGATAAGTTACGATAATCAAACATTAGAAATAACATAATCAAGCCACACTGGTTTGGCCCTATATAACCCAAGGAGGGACAAACAAGTGAGTGAAAGGAGGCAATTATTACAGCATCAAAATGCAGAAAACAGGCATGAGAGAAAATCTGAGGATTCCTGGAGCTAGCTCCAAAGCTGCCTATGTATGGTTTGCTTAAATGCCAAAAAGAATATGCAAAAAATTGGTTAGTGAACTGATAAATCAAATACTTAAACCTCACAGCCTTAAATGGTGGATCACTACATGTTTTGACTTAAATTTTGCCAGTCTCACAAAAGTTTGAATAAATATTTCCACTGCCCCAATCCCAGGTGACTATATTTAAGCTCTTCCTGAGCTTTGGAGTCTGAACATAGAAATGTTAAATTTTTTCCACTTTATACGGAGAGTTAGAAATAAAGCAGGTGTTACCTGTTTAAAGATGAACCTAACATGTACAAACTAACAAGTACAAAAATATATTATCCTATTCTTAAAGTTTTCCCTTCCCCACGTTAGACTCAAGAGTTTTCCCATGGTTTTTCCCAAGAATCCACATAATTCTAGTCTTCCCTTGCCAGTTACAATAGACAGGAGCTGGGTGATGCTACTGACAACATTAGAGAGCTGTTCTCCCTTGGTCACCCCTAAAGGGAAGAACTGACTGAAGAAAGCACTGCTGACTCTGTACGTCAGCCTTTCTCCCTATTATCCTAATAGTCAGATTGGAGATGGCTGAGTTCAGCCTGGATTATCCCTGTGGCAGTTCAGTAGCCAATATTCAGAGGACAGCAAACTGCTTTGAAGTCGTAGGGCAAATTCAAGTGTGAAGTCCTAAAGCGAAGTTATGCAATGGCATACTAATGTCTGTCCAACGTCTTAGCTACCTTTTAATGTCATTAACCACAGAGACGGGATTTTTTGAGCTACTCTGGAAACAGGAAAATACAAGAACCTAGAAACAAAAGTAGGGCTGTCAGCAACAATTACATGTTTTATGCTGCAGGCTACATCTTGTTTTCAGAACGTTCCATGTGATTATTAGTGGCACCAGGGCTTAAGCTTTGACAGCGTGTTTCATGTCCTATAGAAATTTGTATAAACTCCTCCTCTCAGTGGGAGGCTTAGTCAGAGAATATCAGAACCATAAAACAGCTGTTTCTATGTCTCCCAATGACTAGTGGCATTGTTCCTCCCCAGCTAGGGGGTGAATCATAACCAAAAGTTGCTATTGCTTTTTTTCCCAAGACTTTCCAAAAGTAGAAATCTATAAATAAACTAGATCAGATATTACATGGAGAGAGTACCATTAGAGTACATTAAAGTGCATCTGATCCATAAGCAATCCTTAATAGACCAATAATTATGTTGGTCTTTATATATAGCCTTATCGATATTTAGTCCAAAGGATAAAGTATAGCATCTTGCAAATAATCAATATCCTTTTATCTTTTGATTAGTCAAATTTCTGTGTCAAGAAGATTAGCAGGAGTGTCTATTCTCTGACTCTTTTATTATTCACTGGAGGTTCAGCAATGGTGGTTGTTTTGTTTTAAAAATGTTTTAATCTCCACTGAAGACTGTTGAATATATTGTTTCTTGCAAAACTTTACATACCTAGTCTTTAGAATTCATTGTGTATTGTATTACATTATTGACTTGAGATCCCAACTGAAATCAAAGACCTATTCTGCTATACACTGTACCTAGGGTATGTCTATACTGATGGTGGCAAAGTCGCTGCCATCACATCAACCTATCTGGATCAATTGAGCGGTCAGTGAAGACCCGCTAAGTTGATCCAGAAGTCGATGCTGGTAATCCACCCCCTCAAGTGGTGTAGTTCTGCGTCGCTGGGAACGCAGTTCCCATTGTTCAGTGCAGTGAAGATGCTGCGCAGAAAGGAAGCACAGCAGTTGACGGGAGCTACGCAAGCTACTCTGCGTAGCTTTCATAACTCCCATCGACTGCCACCGAATCACCAGGTGAGTGTAGACCAGGGCCTACACATAACTTTTCAGGGCGGGAATGCCTCTTACAATCTAAAAAGATAAGGGAGGGGAAGGGAGACAGGCACAGAAATGAAGTTCCTTGACTAAGGTCACACAGCACATCGGTGGCAGAACCAGGAATAGAGCTCTGGTCTCCTCCCCAGTCCTGTGTGTTTTCTGTTGGGTAAGATATTAGACTCTTTCATTGTTTATCCTCATGATAAAGGATGGGAAATAAGCTTTTGTGGTACATTTTCATAACAGTTTGCAAGGCAATAAAGCATTCTGTACTGTTTGTACTTAGGTATGTCATGACTCGATATCAGACACTGACCTGCTTTTGTTCCTGTAAATTTCATTAGAGGAATATATTCAGCCAAAAATCTGGTGTATGAAATTTCAAGGCAATTTAGTTTAGGCTTTCCAAGAGCTTTTTTGGGGTGTGGGGGAAGACTTGTCTCAATGTCACCTATAGGAGAGGTTAAAGCCTCCTTACAGGGCCACTATCCTCAATTTATTTGTATTCCCACATGAAATAACATCCATAAAAATAACTTGTTACCATAAAGCTTATCACAAAACTGAGAACATGCAACCATGCAAGTTTTACATGACCATCATCCATCTTAGAGGGTAAAGTTAACGGTCTCACCCATATAATGTCCAGAATTGTAATAGGCCCTAGTCTCATTTTCTTTGGCGATACTGATTACCTTGCAGGGTGTAACTGACCAAAGTGTCTTAAAAGTTTTTATTTGGAAATATTTAATCTCTTTTTAAACATGAGGTGCCAAATTTTGGCACCTCAGTAACTCATCTGATATTCAGAGATGCTGAGCACTCTAATTCTCACTGGAATTGAGGCAATTTGTGGGGCCGTAGGAGATTGGCTCTGTGGTGCACTTGAGAGGACGCTTTTTGGACTAGGAGCATGAGACTTTCCTTGGGTATTTTGTTAATAGCAAAGCTATCAGCTCAGCACATCCAATGGGGATTAGGGAAGAGTGCCATATTGTCGTGCTGGACACACCTATACTGTAGCTAGTCATGACCACTTTTCCTTGAGCACACCTCTGTGTCACGAGTTTCCTTTGCACTTTGAGCTGGTTATAAAAGTGCACATGGGGACAGTACTGGTATGAACTTTTTGGTGCAAGCTACCTCCTGCTGAAGATCAAATTTTGCAGCTTATGTGCTTTTCTTGTGCATGAAAAACACAGCTGAGACAAAGCTGGACTTTATGGACCAGATCCACAGCCTTAGTTTGGGTTGTCTGTACTTCAGTGGCACAAACATACCAGAAAGTAGATGCAAATTGCCAACTGATGACTTCCCCAGTGTACTGAAATCCTACACCACAGCCCACCTAGCCTCACATGTAATGGGGGCTGGCTGATTAATGGATGATGGGCGTGATTGCCAGCTAATATATCGGCTCCTTGGGGTCATAGCAAAAAAACCCACTCAATCTGCGTTGTTATGTATTTACATAAATCACTGGTATCTTTTGTTTTTCCTGATTGGATGATTCATGATGATGGGAACTAACTGACAGGATGTGATTTTCAATTTGTGTATTCAATTGTACTAGTCTCTACTAACAAACTGAATTTTTGGTTAGTTTAAATCAAGAAATACTCATCAGAGAAACTTGTGAATAATTTTGAATAACAAACTTGAGAATTTTGCAATCAGTCTGCAAATATTTCATGAAAAGAAACAGAGGGAAATTCATCAAAATATTATTCATTGTGAATTATTCATTCTTCTCTAGTAAGACTATAAACCCAATTTTTACAGGTGAGGAAACAGGCACAGATGTTAAGTAATTTGCTTAGGCTATACAGCAAGTCTGCTGTAGTGCTGGGATTAGAATTCAGGAGTTCTTGGCTTCCATTCACAAAGAACAATAGACTAGTCCATTCTTCCTTTGGTTTCTTAGAAGGGTGGTGGAAGAAATGGGAGGACCATAACAATGCCTCAGAGAGTTGGGCAAATTTCAGAATGAAATACTGAGGGGCCTGTCAGCTGAAGAGGGTGAGGGGAAGGAAAATGGAGATGAAAACTGCATTGTTGACAGGTCAGGACTTGGAGTGGCATGCTTGCAATTGCTTTGCAATTTGCTTTGGCAGTTTGATTACATACAATTATAGTCCTGTTGTGCTGACTGCTAATTCCAGAACACTGTGTGCACAATACATTGTAGATTAGATAGCATAGAATGAATATTAAATGATGAACATAAAACACTGAGGATCTTTGTAAGCAAATCGCAAAAGCAGGTTTGATAATGCTCCAAATTAGTTTGGTAGGACTTGGTAAGAAGGTTTTTCTCCTGGATTGCCGTTTTACTAAATGAAGTGACAATTCTTTATGCAAAATGATCTGGAGCAAAAAACCGGAGAAAAATGCAAATAAAAAAGGCTTATGCAGACCTATCAGTCAATAGAGAGAGCCTATCAGGCTAAATAGAGAAAGTCAATAGAGAGAGCTATCAGGCTAACTAGAGAACGTTTTAAGTTGGAAGTAGGGAACACAAAGGCCTTGCAGAAAAGGGCCGAAAAAGATCAGAATTAGTATGATGCTCATTGAGACTATAGAACTATAAACCCTATTTCATCTCTTCTTTTTGTAGACACTGACTAGTCTTTAAAACAAATCGCATCAGTGATCAAACAATAACGGGTCATGCTGTCCTCAGTTGAGGCAAGTTGTTGCTTCTATAGTGAATAGACCAACCAAGGCAACTTTTGTCTGGTTTCACTTTATTATACAACAATAATACATGAGAATGTTTCAGATTTTTTTCTCATTTCAAGTTCCCTCCTTCCAAGCAGCCATATAGCCACTCCATGAAGCTTTGTCAACTCTCTAAGCTAAATAGTCAGGCCCAGATGGAAGACTATTAAGGAGAACACTGGCTCCTGCTGAAAGTGGTATAGATGATTGAATAGGAGGTATTCATCCCTCTGAGTTAGTAGTATATTATTTGTCACAGTTTCCCTTTGTGGCCTCCTTGAAAACACACCACTTGTGTATTGGGCCTCTACCAGTCACATTTCTAAAACTAGGGATTTAGGCTGAAATTCACTGTGATTAGAGCTGACCTAAAACTGATTATTTAGGCTTGGGAGAAATTCTGGCTCTTTGAAATGTGGGTTTTTTTGCTGTGTCCCACCTATTAAGTATCCGGATGCTCCAGATATCTTTTCAGGGTCCTCTCATCATACAGCTCTTCAATTCTTGACTAATTCACATCTGTCTTCCACTCTCCTGTCTTCAGAGAGATCCTTCAGGAATCATCACAGAATGATAAAAGAAGTTATTCCATGTGCTGAAAGAGCAATTCCCAAATTGTGGCCTGTGGAGAGCTAGTTGATGATGTGGTGCTGGCTCTCCCCTAATTTCCAGCTGCCAAATAATATTGAAAATTCTAAAAATCTATTAAATGCTTCCAAGTATTTTTTAGTAAGCAATTGCTGAAGTTGCCATGGGCATGTTATGCAAATGTCAGTGGGAATGGAGGTGGTTAATGAAGCAATCTCCCTGTTAAGAGGTGGTTTACACTAGGAAAAGATATGAAAGCTTGTGTGCTTCAAGGACTCAGGAAAAAGGCTGTTTTAAAGTGTTTTAGCAAGAGTTGACCTGCAGTTATTTTGAAAACGTTTTTGATCTTAAAATTATACCATGGAGCATATCTTCAAAACCAGCCACCCAGTCTGCACACGGAAACTGTGATTGCAGGAGAAAGTTACATTCACATGTAAAATATTCTGCTGTGAATGCACAGCAGGTAAGTGCGCAAGAATGAATGACTGCCTTGTTCACATGTGCAATTACACTCTTCAGGTGCAAAAGTGTATACATGTCAGTATTCTAATATATTTCAAAACTCAACTAGTTTGTACACAAAATGGAAAAAGGCTCTTAAGTGGGAACATAGGCCAGGTCTACACTTACCTGGAAATTCGATGGCAATTACGCAAGCTACGCAGAGTAGCTTGTGTAACTCCCATCGACTTCGTAACTCCTTTTCTACGTGGCGTCTTCACTGTGTTGCACTGATGGGAAATGCGTTCCCATTAATGCAGTGCTACACCACTTGAGGGGGTGGTTTTAATGCATCGACTTCCAGATCGATTGAGTGGGTCTTCACTGACTGCTCAGTCAATCATGATAATTCGAGCTCATGGCAGTGAGTTTGCCACCGTCAGTGAAGACATACCCATATTCAGAGATGTAACATGGCCTAGTGGATAGACTCTGACTCAGGAGACCTGGCTGCTGTTCCCAGCTCTGCTACTGACCTGTTGTGACTTGCTCAAAGTCACACTTTACCTCCCTGTCTGTTTCCTCTCCCAACTATTTAGAATGCAAATTCTTAGGGGCAGGGACTGTCTCTTACTAGGTGTTAGTTCCATTGTGTTAGGGACTGTATGATGACTTTGGCTAGACAATGGGAGTTACCCACTGGTACCCAACTGTGATGTATGCCTCTGAAAATCCCTCCTCATAACTATTATTGCAGCCACTACTGGTCTGCCAATCATAAATTCAAGACCATCCTTTCAAGATTGTCTTATGATTATGAATTCCTTTCACTGGCTAAAAGTAAAGAAGAGAACTACTTTGCTTGAAAGCTTGCTTCTTCTACCAACAGAAGTTGGTCCATTAAAATATATTACCTCACCCCCCTTTGTGTCTCTATTCTGGGACCAACACAGCTACAGCAGCACTGCAAACTGTCTAGAAGTATCATTTCTGGAGTGGAACAGACAAATGTTTTGGAAGTGTACAAAAGGATTGTAAATTTGTAAATCTAATGCTGAGTCCCAGTCAGCATTCCAAGGGCTATATTATTCTTCTAAGAGATTCCCACCCTCCCCTCCCTTGGGATATTCTGAATGTCCCTAAAATCTTAGTGTGTGGTCAGTCAACCAGTTTCCATAGTGGTAACTCAAGTGAGTCAGCTCATGCACATAGAAGTTTGGTTGATGTGAAACTATCCATACCACTGCGATGTATGGTATCACAGGGCTAAAAAGAATTTTGTGATGGTGCTTGGATGGACTTGAAGGGTAAATTCTCTGACAGTTAAAGCACTCTACTGCAGCGCAGGTGTGATTAAAACACCTCTGAAGATGTGGAAATCTATTTAGAAATCTAAGATTAAATCAACATTAACTAAGAAAGGGCAACTTTTAATCCTCTGTTTCCAGGCTGCCGCTTCCTCTCTGCTGCTAGAGCCCCTGTTCCGTCTGCTCAAACATAACCAGCGAGTTACCCAGTTCACATGTAGTGGTTGAACTTGCTACATGTGTATTATCACAGATGAAACTCAAAACAAGAGTGGTGTCGTCCAATAGTTATTAGCGAGCCAGCAGGAGCGGTGATGAGCCTTTGCTAAGCTTGTCTCAGCTGCAACTGCCTTTTTGCATATCTGTACATTGTAGAGCACACCTGTCTGTCCAGGAGAGTCTAAAAGCAGGGGTTCTGAATCAGAATACTGAACTTTAGGTTGATCAATTTGGGACTTCACATGGTGGGTTTCTTAAGAGTAAGCCTGAAGCTGATAAATAGTAGAAGAGCCTGCCCTCCCCTCAGTTTGAATTTGATTGTTAACTGAAACTCATTTCAATGGCTTTTGGAAGATTGGTGTAATGAGGCCTGCATAATATTTGCTGTGACCCACTGGAATGAGTTCAAGAAACAAATCAATTTAAATCAAATGGAAAAGAAATTCTAATATAATGCTCCTTTCAGCTTACCTTTAAAGAAAAGACTGCTCCTGATCTACTTTCATATCACTGGCTATGGCTACCATCTCTAATGGATCTTGGCTGGGGCTTGGGCCATTATTCTTACCTTTTTATTGTTTAGATGCACTCTTTATTCTTGTCAGGTCTTCTGAATTTTATTGGATACATTTATATATTCATTGGGAACAGCATAACTATAAGACCTGATAGAAGAAATTTACTAGATTATATTTACTTCCTTAGAAATACTCCTTTGTCTATCTCTATTCTAGGCTATGACGACACTTCCATAGCTGGATCTGGGAATCTTTATGTAAGTGTAGGAGGAACTGAGAATCAGGCCCAGGAGCTTAATAGAATGGGGAAGGCAAAATGATTTCCAGCTTTCCAACAGAGCTCAACACCCACTTCTAGCCCTCAAAGGTCTCAAGATCCTATATGTTAAAGTGTTTTGGAAAGATCTTCATAACCTTCTAATGGTTTCTCCACTCACAAATGGTACACCATTCCCAAAATCATCCCAGGAATTTTTTTATACCTCTCCATGTAGTTCCTGTTTGTATCCTATTATATCTGTATGTGTTTAAATCTGGAGAAGCACAGAATTTATAGTAGTTTTTCATGTCTTTTATGTCTCTCCGTTTCTACATAAACCTATTTTCTGTATTTTTAAGGTATTCCCCATGCTCTTTAGCAACACTCTTTTTACATGAAAACCTTTTAATACTTTCATATGTGACCATGGTTCTTACAGCAGGAAGTTTTAATGTCCTTTGGTTATCATCTACTGCTCCCTGTTTTTCTTTTCCTAAAGGTAGTCTTCTAAAATAAAAGAATCTGTGTTGCAACTATGCATAAACAGTATGATAGTTGGTTTTCAATTTCTGTAATTATAATATGGCTGGCTAGTTCCTTGCTAATCTTCAAAGCACTATTTTTCAAGAAAATATTTTTCTATTATGTGTAAAATATTTGAAGCTTTCCTTTTAAGCAAATTTCAATTGTTACTATATTTTTAGTTAGTAGGACAGTTTCTCCTTGTGTTGTCTCTATTACTTTCCCTGTTGACAGAATATAATATGAAGATATAATTCTTTTATGCTTTACAGTATCTATTAACATTTTGCTGTTGAACAATCCACTGTTTATGTTTAAGGCATTTTAAATATCAGAACCATCATAGGAGGAAAAGGCCTTTTATGGAAGTTTAGTCCCCTTCCCACACAATGTACGACTGTTCCTCTTTAGTGCTTAGTCCTAGGTCAGTTTTAACTCTTTTGACTGCAAAAAGTGATAATATTCCTGTTAAGCACCAACATGCTATCGGAAAAAGCATATCCCTGATAATAGGGCACCACTGGCTGTGTGTTTGGTATATTTAGCTAGTATGCTTTTCAGTAGTGTTAGTGTATAGGAATTGAGTATTTATCTCTTTAAGTAATTTAATTCCTTTAGTGGCCCCCACTCTCTTCTACATTTCAGAAGCCAGCAGATGCCTGCCAGAGCAGCAGTATGTATATGTAGCTAGGCACTGCAGACTTTCTATAGGTTCTATAAACACTGTTATTCAGATCCCACCATGTCCATATGGTTCCTTCATATTATGTATATTGCATAGAGTAAAAGACAGAAGCAATTAGATTGCTCAGTGACTCAAGAAATGAGGCTTCTATCAGTTTGGGAGATTATTCTTTAGTATAACAGACAATGCATTTCCAGTGATTCAGGGCTTGTCTATGTAGGGAGAAAAGACCACACTAGCTAATGTGCACTACACACTCTGCACACATTCCCTTTGTAGACATTCTTAGGGCTCGTCTTCATGTACAGCACCACAGTGGCTCAGCGTGCTCCTGTAGCACTTTAGTGAAGATGCTACTATGCTGATAGGAGAGCTTCTCCCATTGGTGTACTTAATCCACCTCCCTGAGAGGTGGTAGCTATGACGGCGAGAGAAACTCTGCAGTTGACGTAGCACTGTGTACAAAGGGACAAAGTGGGGGCTAGGTTGGTATATCTACATCGCTCGGGTGGATTTTGCAAACCCCTGTGCGACATCGTTATACTGATGTAGATCTGTAGTGTACACCTGGCTTTTGTGCACTTTCGCTTCATGACCTTTTGAAGTACTTTAAGCTCAGCTGCCCAAGGGCACTTTTTATGTGCAGTAAGAATGTCGACTGGGGGGAGGGAGTGATGAATATCTAGTACATGTTAAATTCATTGCACACTTACTTGCCCAGAGCCTCACTTCTCCTTGATTCAGTTTCATACCATTACTCCTGTTTACTTATAACCACCTGCACTCCATCCTCTGGTGATGGGATGCACAAGTATTTTGGCACCCTGTGAGAGGACCTCAAAGCCCTATTGTACTCCACACCACTTATGTCCCGAGGAGCCCCTGCTGAGCCAAACTGCGGAGGTGGTTTGACAGCTAAGGTTCAGAGGCAACTCAGGGAAGCACTCCCACTTGGGAGCTCATTAGGTGCAGCTGCACCTGTTTAGGATCAACACCTTACAAAAGGTGTGTTTTTGGCCCCAGGGGAAAGTAAGCTTGGGCAGAGAGCTCAGGGGAAGAATAAGACATTCCCTGGTTTGTTTCTGAAGTGTTGTTTGCTACTTGTATACATGCATAGAATGAACATAGAAGAGCCTTTTTATCAAATTAGTGTCAGTCTGGGTTACAGCAGCCCCTGTAATAAAACCCATCTCAGAGAAAGGGATGTGCGCTTGAACCTGTGCATGTGGTAAATCTTCCCTCTTATTGTCCTGCCTCTGGTCCTGCTACACCTTCCTTCCTTGTTCATTCCTTAAAATACTTGTAGGCTTATATCCATCCCCTGCCTCCCCCTTGCTCCCCCGGTTTCCCTAATTTCCTGAAATTGATGTGTCCAGAGCTATGTGCAGTGTTGTAGATATGGTCTCTCTGGAGTTGCATAAAGAGGCCATCTTGGAGCCAGCCCCTGTCCTTCCACCGTTCTGTATAATGTTCCAATATTCATAGCCCAAAATCATTCCCTCCCTCCCCCCATAGTAATCCTCTTTCAGGATACTGAATTCCAAGATTCAGCTTCCCCCAACCACCCATCTCTCTCTGACCTTATTTTCCCACAGATGAATGAGCTTTTATTTTTCCAGACTGAATTCATTTTTGTGTTTCCTACTCATAGTGCTAGCTCCTCTCTGTTCATTTGGCTTGTTCTCCTGTCTGCCCTGGTATTTGCAACATCTCACAATTCAGTACCTTCTATGGGCCAGATTCTGCTTTCAGCATATCCTATGATCCTATTGTCTTCAGTGGGGTTGCATGGTATAGCTGAACATAAGCCTGCCCACGTGAATTATATGTGCTATTTATCTCCTCTTCCTAATCATTAATATATATTAAACATGTATGTTCCTTCTTACTTTTCAGTAATTCATGTTTATTCCTTCTTAATCTAGTCTTCTGAAATGTTAGCTCAGACCCTCTGAGTAACTTCTATCAAAGCTATAGCTGTGGCTGGTGAGTGAAAGGGGTATAAGTGCTTCTAGCTCCTGTCTGAATGAATGGCAAGTTGTCTGACATGATGGGCTGTAGAGCTTTTGTGCTTGGGCTAGCAGGGAAATGCATAATTGCTCTAACTAGGAAGAGCTACAGCTGTCTGTCCTTTCTGCAGCAATGCTCAGGAGGGGGGGATACAGCTCTTCTCCCACTCAGTTAATGGAGGAGGAGAAGGAAGGAAGGAAGGAGGTCTGTGAGAAACATGCTGAGGGAAGGGGAGTATTCCTAAGCTCTCTGAGGTTCCCTGAAAAAGCTAAAAACTAGATGCTGAAAAGGGACTTAGGCATTACTATGCCTAACTCCTAGGCACCCTGCCACCAGTGGAATTCACAGCCCTGATTTAGGCCCCTCCTATACAATGCATAGGGAGAGTTGGTGCCTAAGAATGGGATTCCCAGAAGACAGTAAAATGAATGGGGAGGCTGCCTAAGCTAGCTAGTAGTAAATCCCAAGGAGAGGATAGTTAGGTTCCTATTGCTGGGCCAAAAGAAGGTGCATCTGCTCAGGATTTCCAGCTGTGAGCCCTATCCTGAAGTTAAGTACTGTAATAAAACATGCTTTATTTGATTTCAGGTAAAGGAACTTTGTTCTGAATAACTGAGTTATTTATATTACAGTAGTCCCTTGAGACTCCAGTTAGATTATGTGGATCCCAACCCACCTGACTGTGTGTTTGTCTAGTGCCCCTGGAGCACTAGACAAACACAGTCAGACAGGGTAGGATCCACAAGGGGACTTAAGCATTGCAGCAGTGTCATGGTGCCTAACTTTTAGGAACCTAGAAAATCCCAGGAAAGTGCTGTGATCCACGTAGCTGAGTTAAGCACCTAGGTTCCTATACAATGAATTGGGTGGAGGGGATAGACGCCTGTAGAATTCCATCCACCAAAGCCAGCATGCTCAGTGGGGAGCTGTGATGCTGCCCAGAGGGGTGTGTGCTTCCCTTCTCACAGAGATGGGGGGCCTAAGTCTAGGCTGCAAGGAGGCACCTAGCTCTGTTTTGATATCCATGAACAGGAACCCACCACCTGGAGTCAGGTGGCTTAGGTACCTAAGGCATTTCTTGTGAGAATGAGTTAGGTGCCTGCCTTGCTCAACGCAACCGGCAGCAGGAGGAAATGGTGTGGTTGCCCACTTATAACATTTTACCCCAGTGGTGGAAGCACTCATCTGAGCTTTGGGAGACCAAGGTTCAATTCCCCACCCCTCTCCACAGGCAGAGGAGAGCTTTTCCCTTCTCAGGAGAGTGCTTTCACCACTGAGCTATGGTTATTCTGATGTGGCCCTTCCTCAGTCTCTCCTGTTGAAGCTGTTACAATGTGGATAAACAATAAGAGTGCTTGGAGTACAGGGACTGGATCCTGGGTGTCCCACCTCACAGGTAGGTGCGTTAACCATTGGGCTATAGCCATTCCCTCTCTTTAGTACTAAAAAAAAGGGGATTTAGGCATCTAAATCCAGATTTAAGCACCCAAGAGGATTTGTGGCTTCCACCTTGGGTGTCTAAATATCTTTGTGGATCTGGGTCATGGCCTCTGTCACAAATAGCTCACAAAATTAATTGGTGTTGAAAGATGAAAAGATGTGCTCAAGGTCAAAGAGCAGGTTAGTGGAAGAGCTGTGCACAGAATGCAAGGGTAGGATTCACAGTAATTACTTAAGCATCTCACACTTATTGAAATCAATGGAAATTAGGTGCCTAAATACCTTTATGGATTCCACCCAAGTCTCCTACCCATTTGTCCAGTGGCCAACTGGATGGCGCACACTGCTTCTCAAAGGCAGCCTTTGCTATTAAAGGGTGAGGTGCTCTTAGACAGCATATAGTTGACTTGCAAGCAATAAAAACAGATCATCCCATACTGTGTATGCTCCCCTGTAGGGAGATGACATGTGCACATGGAGATCACAACCACCTGTTTGCTTCAGGTGGCTCTTATTAGGTTGCGGCAACATATCAATGAGCATGAGATTGTTTTATAAATAAAACTTTCTCTCTCTAGCTTTACTCCTAAAGTACTGTTCTTGTCTGGGGAATGAAGAGTATTCTTTTGGGATGCCATCTCTTTTCTTCTGAATCAGTGAATCCAAGCTGAAATATGGAAACCTGGCTTATGATTTGATGTGCCGTACTTTTTGTTCCTAAAGGCATTGCTGTTTGTTTTATAAGGTTTATTCCCTTCAGGAAAAATGAAAACTCCATCCTTGCTAGTGAATGTGGTTGGTTTTATTTCTTTATTTTGGATAAATAAAGAATGCGGAATACAGCTGAGTGTAGCAAAGTGTAATTTCTGTGCCAGACAGACAATCTCCTGTGCAGGTCGATGAAACACATTTCACTAGCATAATCTTCAGTCACCTGGCACAACAATTCCCTGTTCAATTTAAAAACCCCTGTCATTAGCATAATAACTGATGAAACACCTACTTCTAGGGATTCACATGCAGTCCCTTGCCTCTGCCATGTGTTTAATTAAAAAATTACCCACCATTTGTTGTTCTAAAATAATAGAAAGAACACAAGTGCATTATTGTTCTGGTTTTCTTTGAAGCATGCAAGCAAAACTTTTGGCCAAAGGCCAGAGACCTTTAAAATAACGATGGCCTCAGATGGTTTTAGATGTTCTCCGCTTAGGACATTGGGCAGATGATGATCCTCCTTTTATGTCGATACAGTGAAAAAATCAGTAGATGCCAAATCCAGATGCTTAAATGACTCACTCCAGCTCCAAGCTGACAGAGCAGTACAGACAATGCAGAGCTTCATTTATAGATTTGCTACTGTAATCGGAGGTTCTATCTTTAGGATTTTTTAAAAAAAGATTAAGATCAAGTCAATGTAATGTGCATTTTCAATACACCACTGTGAAAATAGTGGAAATTTATCTCTGCTTCCTCATCTTTTTTTTGAGCAGCTCGAAGAGAGGAAATAGCAGAGTACAAGATCCTTGGGATTAGTTATTCTGCTTAAAGAAAGCTCACTGGTACAAAACAAGGTCCAGATGCTCCATCATGCACAGAAGGGAGCAAAAGCAGGAGGTGTAGGGGATGAATAGCTCCTGAGTCATCGGAAAGGTGCCACCCACAGAAGCCCTTCAGCATAACAATTGTGGCTTTGGGAGATGGCGTGAAGGAGGTACTGCCGTATGCGGCAAATTCTTCTATGTTTCCATCAAAAACACCTGAGAGAGCTGGCAAAAGGCAATGCTGTAACTGTTAATTACTCCACTGTGCAGGGAGCAGCTGTGGTGGGGTCAGTAAATGACATGGTTTTTCATGAACTATGCTACCAAAGGACAAGGCTTGTTGACCAAGCTATATTTAGAAATGATCTAGGGTTCTCAGGGTTGAAGCTTGATTTCCTTGTGGACCCTGGGATTTTACAAGTTTCTAGAGTCTATTGCATGATAACCAAACCCTTAAACATAGGTAGCATTTCAGATCCCAGAGTTATTAAAACTTGAGCAGACTTGTCCAGTCCAGAACTGAGTTCTGAGTATATTTCTACTGGACAGAACATTCTCAGCTATTATGGTAGCCTCACGCTAAAAGGCAGATTCTGCCCCATGTCCATGGTCACCATGTCTCCTAGCAGTGGAATCAGTGTTGCTTCTCTGTGGAAGGCTTAAGGGTGGATGGGATATTCATGTAGGGTTGGGGCAAGAGGATGAAAAGGAATACTGTGGACTCAGAGGCTATGTTGCCATATCACTCCTCCAATTCTCTGCTCTGTAGCAGGGGAGTGTACAGAGCTCAGCTGTCATGAAGGAGCTCTGCAGCTGCTCCACAGCCTAAGAGAGAGAGAGATTCCTCTCTTCTCCCCTGACTCATCTGCCTAGTGGCTCTCATTTTCCCCTCATATGTTGGTTGTGTGATGGATGTATGGGTTTGGTCTTAAATGAGGAGTAAATATCTGCTAAAGTGACATGATTCAACTAGTTTAAGTGACTTCTTTCTAACTAGGCAATAAAAACAGGCCAAGTCATGCCTGTTCAACTCCACTGAAATCTTGTGTGCTGTACTAAATCCTTCTGCTCTTGTCTGTTTTGGGGGCTCTTTAGACTGCATGTAGAGCCGGTTGAATTTTTAAAAAAATATATTGATTGCTTTTCAAAAATTTGAAAAATTGCTAAGTTTTTCTCTTTTTACTACTCTAATCTCAATTATTGACAGGCAGTTTTTACAAGGGTTGCAGATATGGCACATTAACAGTTTAGGGCTAGGAATTTTCTTTGGCCAGGAATTCTTAGGATTTATTCAGAATAACTTCTGTATTCTTATCAGGAGGCCACACTAGAGTAGCATCTCTGACACCCTTGCAGTGAGTGCATCGTGTTCTATCCTCAGTGTCAAGTCAGCTATAGTGGCAGTGAGAAAGGGAGATAGAAAGCTATTGCCTTAATCCTGCCTTTCCTGTCTCCTTTGGGAAAATAACAGAAGAATATCTGCACACCAGTTGCATTGTCAGCCCTTTTTGAATGGGGCAAAAAAACGGGGAGGATTCCTGCACTTTCTCCCACTATTTAGTTCATGCACAGGGCCAAAGAAACTACAGCCCTTAATGTCAGCCCCACGGTTGTAAAACTGATTTTTTTGAAAAAATCAATTACCTGTAGTGCAGATACAAGGTAAGAACATGGCCTTATGTACACGATGGGCTATAAGATTTGCTGATTTTAAGAGGCCTAGCTAATCTGAGCACTGGAAGACTTGCCGAATGGTTATTCTTCTAAGCAGCTGTCAGGAATGTTGTTCCACTTTGAGTGCATATTCTGCAACATCAGATGGGTTCCAAATGCAGGAGAGCTTGCACTCATTCATCTTGCTGTCAGGATTCTCACACAGCAAGCAAAGCGGCCCAGAAAGCAGAATGTAAGCCCCAGGTGGCAAAGCTGGGGGGGATGAGTTAAATAAAACTAGATCTAATGACCATGGTGAAGAGGAACTCTGTCTTAGCCAGAGAGAGATTATGACTGATTGATTGGTTTTCCTCTTTAATATACAAAACGCCATTTAAAAAAATGAAAGGAAAGAAAACTACACAGGAGACTTTCTGAAGAAGCTTTATATTTCTGAACACATTCCCCCCTCATATTTAAAACTGGTGCTGTAATAAATAACCACAGCACAATCTCTCATGTTTAAAATGAATGTAGAAGTGTTCGTAGGCGGGGAGGGCAGATGCATTCCATCAAACGTGGTGTGTGTGTGTGTGTGTATAGCTGAATAGTAAAGTATACAGTCTTTCCTCCCAGCATCGCTAATTACCTGTGAAAAGAAAACTCAAACCTCAGAATGAAATGTATTGCACTTTCCTAATCATGACTATTAATAGAAACTCTAACAGGCAAAAAATCTTTATATGCCCAAGAACACAACTGGTGACACTCAGCAATAGAATTATTTACCACACTGGATTTCTGGACTCTCAGGGCATCAGTATTAAGTCTGTCAATGAGTGAGATCTTGCTTTGCACTAGAACACCTTCACTTCTGCTCACGCTTTTAAGAAGTATGATAGACATCATGTCTCCCTGCTGCAATGGAAAGGCCAACTGGGAGCTTTTGGAGGAACAACTGACCTGACGTTTTAAAACCAACATCACCCAATTACTTGAAATAACCTAGAAGTTTCACTCCCTACAGGAAACCTGGACTTCAGAGCAAATTAAGTGTGTGTATATCTGAGTTTTAAAAAACGAAACCCTGAAACTTCAGCTTTCTTTAAAAAGAAAAATACCCTCAGGCTAGTGCTGGAGTTTTTAATAGTAGGCAAGGATTTCTTAGAATCTTTAACTCGAGTTCAGGATTGAGGTAGATTTAAGGTATTAAACTGTTTTGATGCAAACATCAGTTTGGAAGGATCATGGCTCCTTGGAGGAGGGAAAGTTTCCTAAGGTAGGGAGATAACTGGTATAAGAGAGAACCCTGATAGACTGGTAAAGAAATTTGTTCTTTGCTGGTAATATTATGGCTTCTCAAGCATCGGAAAGAGCCCACGGTAGCCCTGTCCTCACTGTGTTTCAATACGAATTATTCGATGATATAAATGTGACCAAAAGGTGGGTTTTTCAGAGTGCATTAGGCTTAGCTGGGCTATGTAACAGTTATGAAAAAACTGTTCTGATGCTACTTGAACTTTTTCCACATAGGCTGGCCAGACTATGGTAGAGTGTGGTGATAAAAGGATCGGTGAAGTTTGGTCTGCTGGCTACATGGATCTTGCTTCTCTACTGCGGATTGTTCGGATCTAAAATTGAGAGGAGTTTGCACTCTCCAGGTAGTTAATAAAAAACCTAAAGGTTAAACCTGAGAAAGCAAAGCGTCAGCTAATTAGTTTTGATATTTTATGTGCATGAGTGTCCATAGGCTCCCATGAGAAATGGGCCCCCCTTGTGCTATACAAAGCCAGAATAAGATTGCTTACAGACTAGGCTTTTTTTACAACACAGGGTGCCAGAATAGACTAATGGGAAATTGGGAGTGGAAGGATGATTATGGGTTGCACGAGGTGAAAATGATCAATGAATTGATTTATCTGGAGTTTCTAGATGGGAGCAATTGCAATACAAGCAAGGTAGTATGCAAAGGTTTGAACAGGCAAAGCATGTTTGACCTGGGCAGCTGGAGAATGGAAAACATACGTTGGGTGGTTCACGTAATAGCTTTGAGTGGCTCCTCGGTGGAAGGCCACGCCATCTCACTACACCACCTGGAGGCTGAGAGCCAATCGACAGGTGATTAGCAAGGTACGTGTCAACAAACAGTCTAGGACCCTGGCCCTTTGGAGCGGAGTGGGGCAGAGCAATAGCAGTCTAAAGCCCAGCTCTCTGGCTGGGGCAGACAGCAAATGTAGGCTGTCCAGCCTAAAGTGGTTAGTGCAGGCCGGGGGTAGGGTGACCTGGGCCTACCCTACTCTACCAGGTCCCAGCCCAGGTCTCTAGCAGTGACAGGGAATCGTAACACGGGGTCAGCAGGGATCCTGCCGAAACACACTGACCCGTGGCTTCAGCAATGCAAATGTCAGATTTCTCTGGGCTACTTCCTACCTCTACCTGTTTGTAGGGCTGTGTTACCCATGGGCCCTCAGGCTTCTCAGGGTATTGGCAGGCAGCAGATCCTTGGGATATTACCCTAAGGAGCTACCGCCAGGTGATTCCTCCAGAGGCAGGGGTTGATACAGCTCAGTCCCTGGTTCATGGGCCAGCAGTAGCATCCAACTCTTTCCCTGACTCTCCCTCAACTGAGATGGGAGGTCCGCCTCTGATACTTTGTTCTGCCTTTCTGTGCAAGGCCTGGGTTCAGCTTGTCTCTGCCCATCAGGGAGTGGGGAGTGGTTCCTCCCTGTCAGCCTCAGATGGAAGCCACTCCGCCTTGCTACAGTACATTTTGAAGAGTTTGGCTCAGGAAAAACTTTCTCTCTAGAATGCTAAGTAGGGCAATGTGAGCTACTCGAGTGTTTTTGCAGGCTGGGGAATTACCAGTGATGCAATGCATGTCTATAATGTGCTATACCCATGTAAAATAATTATTTTAAAAAATGACAAGGGAGAGATGTGTTTATCCAATGATAGATGCTTGTGTCAACAAATCACCACATCATTATTAGTAGTCTGTGAACTGGAGCCACTTGATACTATGAAGGGTAAGAAGTGGACACATAAGGGGCTTCTAAATTCTATACTTGTGAAAAAAATCAGCATAGATGGGAATCCCATGTGGGCAGGTAACAACAATTCTTGTGTTAATATGTTGAAAGACAAATGTATTTAATTTGTCCTGTAAATTGTTATCCATTTAGGACAGCAACCTTTAGCCTGCCTAGGTGAGAACATCTCTCTTGGGTAAGAGCGTAGAGTATCTGACCTTTAATCTCTCGATCATTCACCAAATGTGCTTATGCTCAATGTCTGTTTTAAAAAGCACTTTCCTTACTGATGGCAGAACTGCTTACTTTCAGGTGCAATAGCTGTTGGTCCTGTAACTGATATATTTTCCTTCATTTTACATGTAAGGAGTATGATACTATATGGGATAATTGTAGCCAGGTAAAGCTTCATTGGTGCAATTTACAAAGTTGACTTAATCCATCCCATCAGTGGTCTGAAGGGCCAAGTTATTTGCTTTGTTCAGGGTCAATGCTTGGTCAAGGTAGAGGCCTGCAGGGTTTGATGCAGATGCAATATCAAAGCTCCATTTCCAGTGCTGAAGACTATACATCTTTTAAAGTAAGTATCTACAAAATATATACACAGAGTATGGGTACTCAGTGCCTCCACTTTCTGTGGACTTTAGTAGTGAAATATGCAAATTAGATTCTGACCTCATGTCTGGTAAATACTTGATGTGGCCTTTAGTGTTGCTGAATTTGGACATCCCTGAATTAGAAACTCTGATCAGATGCTCTTGTGGTGCTGAGGGAGGCTACAGAAGATGGTGGTAGATCTTCTACCTGAAGAATTATTTTCCCACTTAAAAATGCAATCCCATTCCAGCTGGCACAAATAAAAGCAGATTTAATTGACAGATTATAAAAAAAAAAAGGATTATTAAATAAAAACAGTGGCGCAAAACACACTAATCATCAAAATTCATTAAAAGCTTTACTAAATTAAATCTAGGCTTTAATTAAAAATTACTTGTTTTTATAATAGTCTTTGCTCTTACTCAACAAGCAGAGTCATCTCTCTCTCTCTGGGTACAACATACGCTGTTGTTGTTACATTGCCATAGCTGTGTACATCTCCCAAAGAGGTGGTTGTGTCTAAAGGTGGCATTCTCAGATTTAGAGCCTTACTCTTAATTGACAAATATTACATTTATTATAGTGTACGGCATTTAGTCAAACCATCAGACACCTGATCAGTCCAGTGACTCCTAGTTATACCACCAGATGGTAATTTCTCTTATGGAATGCTGCTCATTGAGCAATAAGATAAAATACCTTCACTTTTGGATACTGGTTTAAATAATAATGATAATAATGCCTAATTATGTCCGTTCCTGTAATTAAATTTCCATAAACACTTTATTCCCTATTTGGCATGTATAGTCATGACA
This sequence comes from Mesoclemmys tuberculata, assembly GCA_007922155.1. Lineage (NCBI taxonomy): Eukaryota > Metazoa > Chordata > Testudines > Chelidae > Mesoclemmys > Mesoclemmys tuberculata. The sequence continues at coordinate 12,057,787 of ML675612.1, read as the reverse complement.
GTCTTCTGTTCAACTTGACAAATTTTCAGTGTACACACTGAGAAATGAGTCTGGATTTGTTATCTAAGCAAAATTCAGGAGATTAATGGTCAAAACCAAAAGTGCAATTTATTCATATGAAGATTATATAAATAGGCTCAGAAATCAAATTCAAAACTATCCAGTATATCTCCAGATACATCAATCTATCAGAGATACCATCATGTCAAATCAGGCTTAGAAAAATACTGCACTGACAGTATTCACCTGATTGCCTTCTAGTATAAAGCTATTTTTAATTTAAGACAAGCCTTTTGTTTTGTTTGATAAATCTATGAAATAGAAGGATGAGCAATTGATCACACTGGTAATTGTTATTTTTTACCTTCCTTGCATGGGTGATTATTAAGATTTGATACCTAACTAGAGAATTGGAATTATAGATAACAGATCAAAGGCAGCTTTCCCAAAGTTTCACCATCCCATTACATGTGCACACCCTGCATCTAGGTGCACAGGTGGGTTACCTGCATGCTCAAGTAATTCTTTGCACTCACAATTACCTCTGCTCCATGAGTTGATTCCTGTTTTATGTATGTATAGATGTATATTAGATAAGTGAAAATTTGCACCCCACATACATTGGTTAATGAAATAAACTGTCCTAATTTGGTTTGAGTCAAAATCTATCCAGGTAACTATATGGCCCTTCATCTTCATTGTTATCTGATGCTTATGTATTATGAATATAAAGCAAAAAGGTCCAGAAAGAGTAAAGTCTGGTGATGGTTATAATTTTACCACGTGTATCTTTCCAATAAGTATACAGCGTGCAGCCTTTGCACTAGTAACAATGAGTGGGTTTTTTTTGTAATGTTGGATAAAGGACTAAAATGAGGGTCACACCAACAAATTAATTTAGAGAAAATGGGTAAAATGGAACAAAAGTCCTTTTATTTCCCTCAATTAATAGCCCATCTGTGTGGGTTGGAAGGTATGTTCTTATTTTATGAGAGAAAAACACATGTTCATCTTATAGACCAAGGACTTTAAAAGACAAGAGATTTTTCCCTGATCTGCAGATGCATTCAAACTTTCCCTTTCCTCTGGGCTCTGCAGCGATGTACTCGGGGGAATTTTGTTTTGTTTTTAATGACACTCATACTGGATGGTAGCCAAGATAAAAATGACATCTAATTATGATTAATATGATACTTTCACCCAATCTGAATTCTTTAGTGAGGGTCCTTTAAATGTCTGAAGGGGAAAATAGATATTGTATGGGAAATTATTGCTATTTGTCCTTTAACTTGAAGGACAGTATATATGTGAGAAAACACAGCTTTTGACTTTGTGTTGAAAGGGGAGTAGACTTTTACTGAATTAGTTTACCTTGATTCTTGGCTGCCTTTATTCACACAAAGCTTGTCTTGAACTCTTTTTTTATGCTTGGTCTTCACAAAGCAGGCTGGATATTTTGAGATCCAACAGCACAAGTTCCCACTGACTTCTAAAGAGTTAGCCATATGAACCCTTTTCACGTCTGAAGATATAATCTGTTTATAAAATTGACCAAATGTGACCATTTCTCTAAAGAGATCTCAGGGGTGTAAGCAGCAAAAAATTCTGGGCAGGGTCTGGACTTTCAGAATTTCAGTTAGCAGAGTACACCTGCTAAATTAAAAAAAATTCCTGGGTGTGTGTGTGTGTGTGTGTGTGTAAACATGTGAACAACTAGAAACTATATTAGTGTATTGATTTTCCTGAGTGAGTAACCTCACTCCCTACTGTGTCCTCCTTAGGGATATTAAATCTAAAGGGCAGTGAATAACCTACTTGAAGGTTTGGGTTTGAGTGTTCCCTTTCATCATCGCTTATCAGATTTTCCTTGGTGCTCACACAAGATTTATTTTGCTTTGTTTTTAAAATTTCTTGGCTGCACCAATGCACAACTTTAAATCACTTCCTTTTTAAAAAAAATTAGAATGAATCAGAATGCTCCTCTGGCACTCTCTTTTTAAACATACATTATTTCAGTAGCCTGGTTATCTTGTTTGTGACATATGACTGCAGTGATAGGTTGGAGTGATTTATTACCATTTTGAAAGTGTGTGGTGGTTGTTTGCATAAAATGACCTTCTTAATGGAAATGGGAGTAAATAAAGAAAAGGTTTTTGACAGTTGTCTGATGCTCCAAAGCATGCATTCACTTTTCACCGATTATTAAAGGAAGCTAATTCTTCAAATGTTCAGAGTGACTGTTTTTCAGTTAAGATACCGACCTCAGGTAGCGTATATACATTTCCACAAGATTGTGTTTTCACAAAGCTTTTAATTTACTTTAGTGTCCATAAATGTAGAAGTTAGTTAAAAACAAATCTCACAGATGATTAAACTTGTGACATCCTGTTCCACACATACTCATGAAAAATGAGAGCATAGTAGTATGTAGCACACTCGAGGAAAGAATTTTGAAATAAGACTAGATTAAAGTGACCTCTTTCTCTTCCTCGAAAACACTGCTCAAAACATGCAACTTGCAGCTTGCTTTCTGTCACTGTCAGCTCTCATGCTTACTGCTCCCTCTTCTGCACCTGAATATATAAGAATACAGCAAACAAACCCAAAGAAAACATGAAACAAAATGAAAGGCAACTGAACCCTTTGTCCTTGGGAAAACATTTACAGATTGTTGCCTCCCCTTCACCCTCCTTTTTCAGAACCCCTGTGATGTAATGCCACTTCTCAATATTTTTGCATCTAATTTATGTAATTGAATCTCTGAGGGGAGACCTTCTGTGCACCATGGTGGCCTGTGAAGATGAGGCAGCACAGAGGGCATTGCTTCTGGATCCACTCAGAATTCCATGACTGTCTTGGACCTGTCTCTTATAGATGTAACTTATTCTCACAAGGCTGCACACACTGTGGATCTGGTGTATGGGAGAGGAAAATGCGTGGACTGGGAGAGGAGAATGAAGAGATCAGTATTCCTCTGTCATGGGCAGACCATGGTCTTCTGTGGTTTCGCATTGGGGTGCACCCCATCTTAAAGGAGCAATGAACCTGTTTTGATGTTCCACTATCCATATTAGATGGAATGAGGTAGTCTCCTGGCTGCCTTAAAGGAACAGGTTTTTCTTTTGATTGGACACTCTATTGGTGTGGCTCTCTAATCTTTTGTCCTCTGCTATTGATAGACTCCACTAAGGTGTACCAGTGGTTCAATTTATTCCCTACAATGTGCATTGTCTTGTATTGATCTACGCAGAATTTTATCAGCCATTCTTGTCTATTTAATTAGATTGGTTTGGTCCCTCTGAAGTTCCTCTGTTATCTTTTATCTTGACTAAACTAAATAATTTTGAGTCATAGGCATATTTAGCCACTTGACACCCTTTTCCACGTTGTGGTGGCCCATTACTAACCTTTTGCCATGATGGAAATTGACATTTTATTCCAATTCTTTATGTTCAGGCTCTTAGTTTCTAATCCATTACAGCAGTGTAACTGTCACCCCACCACTACTTAGTTTCCTTAGCATACTGTGAAAGACGATGGCAGAAACTTTTGGAAAGACAAAGTAAGGTAGTTTCTATGTCTTGTGGAGTGATTCCAGCCATGTTTATGTGGTCAGAGTAAAAAATGAAACTGTAGAGGCGGCATGAGGGAGTTATTTATATGCTTGGTGATTTGGTATGAAGTATAGTAAAAGGAATAAAATTGCTAATTAAATGTTTCATAATTACCATGCTATAAGAGTAACAGCAATGATTGTGCAGTAAAACAAATTAAAAATTGATATTGCTGTTTTGTTTAACACCTAGAAAGGCTGTACATCTCTTTGTTGCTGCTACCGACTACTGAGCTACCTCCCGTGACTTTTACTCCTGCAGCTGATCACTGTTTCTCTTCTTGTCAGTGTCACTCCGGGGCCTCAGAATGCTGTGTAACTCCCTGCCAATTCTGGCCTGTTGTCAGGCACTCTGCTTTTCTCTCTGTACGTGTCACCCACGACTTTGAGTGCTGTCATTCTACCTGGTACCAAGCCGTAGAAGGTGAGCAGAGCCAGTGACTGGCAGAGTCTGAACTAAACTGACAGTTGCACAACCATCAGGAGCTTCGGGAAGCTGGCAAATGAAAAGCAAAGTGAGCAGCAGCAACTTGATTTTCCCTTTAACGAGTCCTGATGTTTAGGGTTTTAGTTGTTAGCCTATTTCTGGTTTTGGTAAATGACTCAGCCAGTGTTTTCTGAAATCTGGAAGGGCTTTCAGTGACACATGCAAAATAAAAATCCTGGGTATTCAGAATTCTAGGGGATCTTGGAATAAGGAGGACAACGTTAGCAGTTTACAATCTCTCTCCAGGTATTTGGTGCATGGTGATGGAGGAGGATGGTTGGAATGTGCTGAAGATATAGACTGACATGAGGCAGTTATTTCAGAATGCTATAACCAAAATAAAACAAGCTTAGTTCTATGGCTGGGCACTCAGATATATGACATGAAACACAAAATGGAACAATTGGCTTAGTGTGAGGCAAGTGGCAGGCAAAGCTTCAAGGGTAGGTGGTTATTGAATTTCAGCATATATTCAATTAAGGAGTTTGAAATGTATTTTGAAGACACATCTCACAGCTTCTCATGTAGAGCAGTTTTAAAAGTAAGTTAATATTTGAGAGGAAAAAGTTGCAGGATGGAAGAGTTTATAGTTTGGGAAAAATTTTCAAAAGTTTGAGTTGGAAGAATAATCTTACAGAAGATCTTTGGGATGAAGAACTTGGGCCAAATTTTAAACATGAATACATGAAAGGTAATTATGCCCACAAAATATGCAGTTGTAGGTGCAAAATGGGTAATTTGTACATTAAATAGTGTAGCTCTTGGAGATACTCAATTGGTGCATATAGCTCTATAATTGTGAATGTATTTTTACCTTTTTGCAACTATGTTTTAGACCTGGTTTTGCGCACACACTTTGGGAGCCACATCCTGTGAGCAATGTCTTGGAAGAGTGTACCCACATTGCCTGCCTTTGTGGCCTTTTATGAATAAATTGTGCTCATTCTCCATACATGGCAAGATATTGTATGAAGAACAATAGTTTAAATAAGAAAAATGATGAGGAAAATTCCATTGTCTAGAAATCCAAATAAATATTATATAGGAATAAGAATGTCTATATTATGGAGAGCTTATAGTTAAGCTTGAGACTTGAATTCTATTATACGGCTGATTTTGGCCTCCTCTGTCAAATCCTCAAGGTGAATTTCAAGTTTGCACATGATTAGTGGACAAGCCACCTGCTTTCCCTCCAATAAACAAATACATTGATGTGATTTGGATAAACTGAATTTGAAATATGAAATTTGGGTGAAAAAGGTGCTTTTCTGAAGCTCTTGTCATACATTCTCTCAAAAATGGCTTTTTTAAGAACTTGAAGTGAGATTTATTTGAAAGATCTTGTTGAGATCTGATGTGTAGGACCAATTTTGAGATGAGAAAAGGGTAGTTATTCCTGAGTGAATGAGGAATGTCAGAAAGGTCCACAGGCTATGCTGGACGTTTATCATGTGTCAAATGACTGGTGGAGACTTAAATTTCCATTTAAAAAAACAAAAGGTTCTAGGATTTTTCTTGACAAAGATAGATATCAAAATATAAACTGACTCCTATGGTGGTTGATCACGGTAACTGTTTCTTTAAAAAAAAAAAAAAAAAAAAAATTGGAAAATAACTGTTCCTGCCAGTCCCTCCATACCAGTCGCTTTCGTGTACATTAACTGCAGTCAGCCAGTGCTGCTATCTCAATTACCTGCTCCTAGTATCTTCTCCTCCCCCCCCCAGATGCTATCAAAGGGGTTCAATATCATGAAATCTTTATTTCTTCCACTACTCCACTTAGAAACCTGCTATTGTCATCAGTAGCCATGCCAGCAGTACCCCCAGGAGAAATTGTAAAACAATTTTCTTAGTACTTGAATCCACACAGCTTCTCCCTCGCCTGCTCCCTGAGAAAAGGAATATCCTTGAGTGCTGAGTGACTCCTGGTGAAATGAGCCTTCCTGTTTCCTGTGCCCTATTTGTGTGGAAGAGGAAGTGGCTCCTCCAGGAATCATGGGTCTGAAGCACAGCGTCTTATTCCGTTCCCAGGAGTCTCTTCTCAATGGTATTCCATCAGACACAGCGGGATGTGAATGATGCAGTGTCTCCTTCAGTCTGTCTGACACAGGAGAGTCACATTTATTCCTCTGCATAGAGGACCTCAGAATATTGATGTCCCGATATGCTAAGATGCCTAATACACCCTTCTTCCCACCCCATCCTCAGAAAACCCATCCTCGGGCTCAGAATCCTTCCTCTTCGCACCTGGCATCCACCACCACCATCAGAAATAGCCCTCTCTTCCAGCTCAGAAACCTCCCTCCTGTGCTGGTACTTATTGTTGGGTCTGCAAAAGCAGGAGTAAGAGCAGCCATGAGCAGAAGCAGCAAGAAGCATGTCCAGACAGCCTTGAGCTCTGTCTCTGGGATGCTGAACTAAAATTGCCCCTCAGGATCCAGTATTCCCTGCTTTTTGCCACCTCCCTCTGCTGCTTGCAGCTTATGGGCTAGAGGCTACAAGGTACATGTACAGGTAGGAAACACTCTACCTTTGCTTAACTAGCCCCCAAAGCCCATATATGCCCTGCTCTGTAACTTCCACTTCTGCTGCCTTCACTCTCTGGCTACCTGTATTGCAATCACACTTTCTTTTGAAGTAGATGTACACTACGTTGCAGGCCTGGAATTCTCCGAGGAGGGCTGAAATGGATCTTGCCCCACCAGGAATCCTCTAGTGGCATCATTTGTTGCTGTCCCTTGCAGTAAATCATCCATTCTATACAGATATAGCATAGCCTCATCCACTCCATGGTGTGGCATTGCCGCATTGGCCTCTAATGCCCATTTCTCATTGCCTACTTTCTATTTTCCCCAGCAATTGTGGTGGTCTCCCTCAAACCTGTTTTCTTAATCTTTTTCAGATATCCCTCCCAAAAATCAGGCCATTCTTTCCTTCATCCCTAGATATCCTTTTACTTTGCCAAATTCCCAAGCAGCTTGCTTTGCCTCTGCCAATATTCCTGTGTCTTCACGGTCTCTGATTTTTTCACCCATGACATCAGCCCTTCTCTCTCAATCACCCTCTTTTTTTTTTTCTGTATCTTTTTGAGATTTCCCCCATCTCCAAATCTTCCATTTATCTCTTCCTTCCCTGCCACAGCTCCCCTTCCTTAGCTTGCCTCTTACTCCTCCAACTCTCCCATTCCAGCTGGTTCCAGCTGTCCATTGCTGGTTCCCACCTCTGTCTGCCCGTCTCCCAAATTGTCTTTCTTTCATTGATCTGCCAGTATGGACAGAACTAAATGACATGAAGATATGCACAATAACCTAAGCACTACTGCATCACTTGAAGGTGTCCCAATTAAGCAGAATTACCATTAAGCAATAGTGATTGTTGTTCATTTAACTTCCCTGGAAGAGGCCCTGATTAAATAGATTTCCCAAATGAACACTTCTCAGTGAAATAGGGTGTAGTATATTTTGGTAGCTAAATAGTTCTAAAATAAAAAGTTTATAACGAAGTACATATAGCATAGGTAGAAAATGGTAGCAGAGAGTGCAAAAGAGACAGTGTTATTTTAAAACAAATTAAACATAGGTAGTGTACACTGTAAATCTTTTTGTATGATTTCCGTCGTGATTTTGCATAAATCTTGTTACAGGGTTTGTACAGCCAACATGGTTTTAATAGATTCCTTATACTCAGCTGGTTTAAAAAAAAATCAGATAACTACCTCTTGTTGTAGCATGTTGCTAATGATTTTCAAGCAAATTAAATATTAAAAAGTAAATTCTGCAGCACTGTGGCAAGAAATAGCTGAAGCTAAAATTCAAAGATATGTCATATCACTGATTCATTTGTGTGTGTGCACGTGTGTGTGGGCCGGCTAGCAGAAATGAGCTTTTTAAAAATGTCTCATTTAAGGAAGGTAAAATAATAGCATCAAAAAGAGGATAGGAGAATGATTTGTTACTGCTGCTAAAATGAGATCTGGATATGTCCTTCCTTATCTTTGATAAAGAAAAATAATTAAAAATGGTAAAAATTGAGCTCTAGCTTTTGGTCCAAACCTGAAGAATTGATCTTCAAATTCAGAGACAAAGCAGATACTCCTCTTCCATAGTTCTGAATACTCCCCAGGCAGTGGAGAAATGCTCATCAGAAGAAAATAGGGGAGACACAGATAGTAAATGTGTCTCATGAAATGGGTCCTTTCAGGCTGTTGTGCATATGTAGGGCAGTAGATAAAAGCTATGGCAATGCAAATTCCTCATCCCCCCTTAATGGAATCCTTTGTTTACTGCATTTTGTTTTTTGGCTCTTGATTTGCATGAAATTTCAGTAGCAGAGCTCTTCTTTATACTCTGTTCAGCGGAGACCTTGAAAGGCACTTATAAAATCTCTCCCCTTCGGATACTTACAACAACCCTGTAAAACATTCTGACTGAAGCAAGCATGTTGCCTGCAGAATCATCGCAGTACTATGCTGCATTATTAGACCAAAAATGGACCAGTAGACTGAGAAGAGAACAGTGTGACATACTAGAGTTCAGTCCAGGCCAGTGGGAGACTGTCACCCTTGCCCTGCAACCTTGAGTGCCTTACAATGCCTTGCTGCAGTACCACCCTTCTGGGCTGCTCACAAACAGTCTTCCAGCATGCAAGTCACACCCTACGTATCTGTATGTAACTGCAGCCTGCCAGCCACACACAGGTTACACTCTGGCTCTCACCAGCCTTGGTTATATTGCATGCTGTCCCCAACATACACCCTGTCCCATTTTTCCCCCCACAAATGTATGTCCTGTACTGCCCAGCCCTCACCTGGACAGTACAGATATTTTAAGTCTGTTATTCCTTTAAGGGAACAATGTGCCATTTTATTATCTCAGATTATTATTATTCAGTTATTCAGACACTTCAATTAAACCCACTGGATTAGATAAAAGAGTAGAACAAGTTTATTAACTATAAAGTGATAGATTTTCAAGCGAGTACAAGTAATGAGAATGTAATCAGAAACGGTTACAAGAAAATAAAGATAAGATTTTACTAATGCCTAATTTAACATACTATATTAGATTCAAGCAGTTTCTTACCACATACTCCAGCAGATTGCTGACCAAATCTTTCAGGTCATGACCCTCCCCCAGAGTCCAATTAATGTATCCTTTTTTCTCTTCAGGTGCATGAATATGATGGGTAGGGAGAGAGGTCCCTTGCAGGCGGGAGAGGGGAGGAGGAGGGTGTTTATCTCTCCATTTTATAGTTTCATTCCCTCTCTTGAAAAACATTTTCAGCTTGTCACTAGGAGACAGAGTCTATGTGGAAGGAAGTATGTTCTCTGCTGCTTTTTCTCACCTGTTTGAGCTTTCATTGTTTCCCCTCCTGCTTGATATTTACTGCCTAAATGTAAAGTTAAGAAGAGCACACATTCCTTTGTTTAGGACAGACCTGTTTGCCAAATTCTGTTTGGCACCCATTGTTTGGCAAAAAGCCAAACATTATTTTTAAAATTAAACTTCCAAATATTATGTATAACTAGGGCCATACCAAATTCACTGTCCATTCTAGTCAATTTTACATAGGATTTGAAAATGGGTCAGTTTCACAATTTCAGATGTTTTCATCTGAAATTTCATGATGTAACTGTGTGGGTCCTGACCCAAAATGACGTTGTGGGGGTCACAAACCTGTTGTAGGGGGATGGCAGGATTGCCACTCTCACTTCTGTACTGCCCTCACAGATGGGCTCTGAAGGCAGCAGGGATGTGAGTCTGATTTTCCCTGTGCTGCTGGGAACACCCCAGTCAGGCTGGGACTAGCAACTAGGGCCCCTGGCTTGGGCACTCTCAGCAGAATGTGGGAGATCGGATCCACCTCCAGTACCACCCCCTGCTGCAGGAAGCTCTGGGGCTGAGCAGCAGCTCCCAAAGTTCCTGAAGCCAGAGAAGGCTTCCGATCTCCTTGTGCTGCTGGGAGTGCTGCAGCCTGGCCAGGACTAGCAGCTAGGGGCCCATGGCTAGGGCTACCAGAACTGAAAATCTCCAGAAATGTGAAAATCAGGAGATGTTAAACAGCACTTCACTTTGTATCTTCAAGCAATGGGTGCCAGTGAAAAGTAAGACAGTCAGAAGGCTGATTTATTTCTGAAAAGAGCTGGTTCTGAAACACATGAGGTGTTTAATGGTTTTCAGTTAATTCAGGCATAGGAAGCTAACTATGAAAATGTATGACAGAAAAGGCCTTTATTTATAGTGCATGTAAAACATATGACAGAGCTGTTTTTAAATAGAGTATGAAAAGGTGAATCTATAGCATAATCTGTGAATGATCTAAGGCTGAAGAGCCAATTTTGCAATTTTGGTGGGGGTAAATGAGTCCCTGATAAGAGACCAGATCCAGATTGGGATCTGGAACAAAAAATTCAGAGACTTCTGGTAGACCAAAAAATAACCCTTGACAAAGCAATTAGAATTTGCTAAGCGAAGGAAGTCAACCATCCAGACTTAATTTTATGGAAGGTGAACAGTGCTCCTGATACTGTGGACATGATGGAGAATCCAAAATACCACAAGAAAAAGAGACCCCAGGCAGAAAGACATGAAGATCTCAAAGTCAGAGTCCACCAGAAACTACCCACAGAGCTGCACATGCTGTGGCAACCAACACAAGCCAAGACAATGCCCGGCATATGGGAAAAGATGCAAGATGTGAAATGGCTTACATTGCTTTGCAAGAGATTGCACACACCTGAAGAGTGTGCACAGCATAGATGTGGGATGATGACTGCACAACTGAGATTATTGTTCCTGTGAAGATTTAACCATGTTTCAGCAGAAGGTAATTGGACTGTTAGCCTGAAAGCAAATGGGACACTTATTTATTTTAAGTTGGACATTCGTGCACAAGCCCACGTATTGCCAGAAACAGTGTTATTAGCATTAAAGGAAAAGCCACAATATTGGAAAGTAAATGGGTAAAATTCTGGATTTACAGTCATAGGTTTAACCGCACTAAAAGAGTATGTGAACTGGATGTAAGGGTAAATAAAACTGGAAAAGATAGTTTGTAACAATACCAGGGAAAAAAGCACCCACTGTTGGGTTAAAGCATGTCAAGCCTTTGGTTTCACCAAAAGACTGAACTCATTGAAGGGGCAGGAGACTAAAACAATTGAAGAAAAGTTTGAGGCTGTCTTCCAGGTGACAAGGAGTCTCTCAGCAGTGTAACAACAAAAGAGCCCAACCTCCCATAATTCATTCCTCTAGGAAAATTCTGCTCACCCTAAAACAACGTAATTTGGGATCCCAGAACATGCACCATATCATGACCATTACATTGGGCCTCACTATGATGGGAACAATTCTCACAAACAGCAGTGGTGTTCCAAGACATTGCCCCATGGTCATATAATGTTGTCACCCCTGCTGGACACATACTGCAAAGGAATAGGTGATACCTTTTCCAAATCCAAGAAGAACCAATAATAAGGGGCACTAAGTCTGCTGTTTTGCCAGAGGGGGTCACAAACAGCCAACAACCACAGCAAGTGGAAATAATAGAGGGGAATATAAGAGGGGGTCCCAGAATATGGAACAGACAGAATAAGCAGACTTGCTGCTCCCTGACAGCAACAGTGTTGATGTTCCAGGGGAACCCTGCAGGTTCAAGCAACTATGCAGGACATTTCAAAGACTAAATGAACATTGTTAGTAAATTCAGTTATTAAGCTGGTTCTATGTATTTGTAACTGTATTATATTAATCTTGGGATTTTAAGTGGTGGTGGTAAGTTTTGGCATGGAAGGGAAGATGTGGTATTGAGGACTGTGCCTTTAAGATGGAGAAGCTGGGCGGGGAGCTGTGACACTCTTATTATTTGCAGCCTGTTGGAACCAGATGCAGAATAAAGCAGAGCTCTTGCAAGCAGCTTGACCAATGAGTGAACACCACACTGAAAATCATATTTAGGTGCCTAACTGTAGGGAGCGGTTTTTGAAAGTCTTGTCCGTAATCTTTCTGTGAAGATACCATGCCCACTTTCCTTTTGCGAAATGCTTTGAGATCCATAGATGCAAAGCATTCTAACTATGAAGTGGTGTTACCAGATTTGCCCGTCACTTTGGGGTATGCTTATTTATTAGGGTTACTTTCCTGGAAAAGGGGGTGTGATTCTATTAGTGTGCTGCTTGTGGTACTTGTGTGTTCATAGGGTTACAAGTCCCCTCCCAATGGAGCTATCCTGCAGGACCTAAGGTTTTCAGATTCAAATAACCCCCCCCACAGATACACACAACCATTCCAGATTAACTGAGTGCGTCTGAGCAGACCGGGCTATCAGCACTCTCAGCTGACCCCTTATACGTCCCTGAACTCAGCAGGCTGGGTGAGACAGCACTGTAAGCTGTCACCCTCATGTGCCCGTTGCACCGCACCAGAATGGAGCACACTTATGAGCAGGCTGGGTCCAAACAGCACTTTTCAGCTGTTCCCCTTATGTGCCCCCTGGACTCAATCAGGCTGGGTCAAACAGCACTTTCAGCTGTCACCCTTATGCGCCTCTGGACTCCGTAGGCTAGGCAGAGCAGCACTTTTCAGCTACCCCCTTTATATGCCTCTTCACAACACAATTGTTCTAGCAGTAACCCCCTTGATAAGCAAACCCCATAGGATTTTGGGCACTCCAGGGATCTTTGGCTTAGGTAAAAGAAGCGTTGCTGCAGAGCAAGGTAGGGAAGCCAAGAACACAAAGAAGTAAATGTATTTAGAGAGAGAGAAACTGGCAACCAGCTTGATTACAATAGTTAGTTTATTGCCAGGTATATAAAACTTATGATACTAATAGTGATGCCATACAAGGAGAGAAAAGCAATCTAACACTTAAATACAACAAAATTACAGTAGGGGTATTGGAGAAAGCTAGCCCAGGTTGGCTTACAAAAGTAGAAAGTTATACCTGGATTAGAGAGAGAGAGAGAGAATTGGGAAAGATGGGGGGGGATCTCACCACTCCTTGCAGCTCAGAAGTTCCCAGGAGACAGGCTGTTCAGCTTAGGGTCAGGAACACTTGAGGGAGAGGCAAACCCCACAACAGGATCAGTCAGGAAAGCATGTGGGTCCAGGCATCAGAAGAGGAAAGCAAGAGAGGGTTTAAACTTGGGTAGGGGTTTTTTGTAGAACCAGGTTTGTTTGTGGGTAAACAATGTCTCTTCAGGGAGGTTTTCTTTATGCTAGACAATAGGAGCTGATCACTCCCAGCTATGGTCAATGTTCCTTGGGGGAGCTCACAATGCAACCAGGCAGATTCAGTGTTTTGCATGTCAATACTCGAATGGTCTGATAACTGCGGAGCTGGATGGGTGTAGGTGTGAGTTCATTTACATCAAGAGCAGAGATCTCCCATAATGCAGTGTGTCCCTGCCTTGCCAATCCCAGAAGTCAGTGTGATTCCTGCTTTGGAGCTTGGTTCTCCATTCTTCATGCTAATTCTTGTTCCATCTTCGATGTAAATGAGGCTCCAGTTCTCCATTCCATGTGCTAATTGAGATGCCTCTTTTTACATCTTCCATGTAGATGAGGCTTGGGGAGTTGTCTTAATCCTATCACCCTTGTTGGGAGGGTTTTAGGTGTGTCTCCCACAGCCTTTTCATAGCTTTTGTTTCTGGTGCAAGCAGAGGCTGGGGGGATTCAGGTGAGCCAGAAATAGAATAGGGGTTTTTCACCCTGGTTCCCCAAGAACAGAGAGCTGCCAGGTAACAGTGGTTGTATGATATCGTCCTCCCTTTTTGAAAGCACCTCCCACCCATCTGGCTGCACTAGCTTCAAGTGGCTATTTTCTGGTTGCTGCAAAATTGCAGCATTCCTTTAAATTAACATACTTCCAGGCACTGGCTAAAAGACTGTACGAGTCACTCTTTTGGACAGATCACTGAACTCGGAAGAAGCATAAAGAGGCCCTCTGTGGCATTGTTTTTATTAGCAGCTTGAAATGACAGGCACATTAAGCAGCAAAATCAAATAGTTAAATCTAGCTAGCTTAAAAGTAACCAGTGTTGACGATGATGATTATAAAAAGATGCTCCTGTGGATTTTTATCCTACTTTAAATTGTTTCAGTACCAGAAGCCCTATATCTCCCTCACTATATCTCTGTCTACATAGAATATAAGAGCACTTTGATGTTTGTAGAGCATTTCTGTATGCTTTCCTCCCCTGTGAATCCTTTTTTCTCTTTCCTTAGCACTTTGTGCAGAGGTGATGGGAGGGCAAGGCATGGTGAATAGTTTCCATCAGAGTTTATGCCAAACATCAGTGGGAGAGGAGTCCATAAAGAAACCTACTGTGTGGCAAGTGGCACAATTTCATACCTCCCAATGGCAGATGCATCCCTTCCAAGCTGGGCTTAATAACTTTGGGAAATTGAAGCTGTTCTACAATTTTGCTTCAAGCCAGTGGGCTTAAAATGAAATGCAAAGGCTCTGAGATGTGAAGTTACCTGTGGTAAAAATTCTAATTCACGTGTTAGATAGATATGAAAGTGACTGAGGATCCTGTGTCACTGCAGCATGCGGCACAGCACTGTGACAAATATGTTTGATATAATAGGGTCTGCTGTTTTCTTTGTAGTATATTACAGCACTGCTGACTCTTCTAGTGTTCTCCTAGGAATGGGCTTTTATGGTTTTTTTACAATGGAATGTTTCCCTCTTTTTTTTCAGGCATCCTCTTGAAAAATACTTCTTGACCACCATACCTTTCTTAGCCTAATGTAGTAGTAGTCATGCTTAAAATCTGAGTAGTCATGCTTAAAAACACTTTTCAATTCTTTTAGATAACTAGTTAACATTGCCTTAGTATCCAATAAAGTACAGGGAACACAGAGAATGCTGTCATAATGAGATAAAATCTTCCCAAATTGTCATAGATAATGTAAGTATAATCACTGTAGAGCAAGGAATATATTTTTAGTATAGTAACAACTCAATTCATACACCAGCCATCATCCAACATATGGGAAAATCTATATATTTTTTAAGTACATTGCTGAAAAATCACCTTAGCTTGTTTTAAATTTTTAACAGAGGAAAAATCCATGTAGTCCCTGCAAGACTCCATTTTCCCCCTCATTCACTTCAGCCATCTTGCATAAGACATTTTTTCCATCCTGATACGTTTCAGTACCTACAACCCTATCACCTCTTACCTGCTTTTGATTCTTTCTACATCTTCCTCCCCACAATCTCCCTCTAGTCTCACTTCACTGTTCATGATCTCAGCAGTGCAAGGAAATTAACTGAAGCTATCTATCAAAAACATTAAGCTCCTTCTTTATGCTTCCCACTGATTCACCTTTCCTCTCTGTCTCAGTCTCTGAGTGAGCAGTTTATTTACTTTCTTCCTTGAACACCACAGCAGGACTCATCCATCCAAACCCTAGCCATCGCTGCAGAAATGTTTAGACTTGGGTATCTAAAGTTAGGCACCTTCATGTGTATTAAATATACATAGGTAAGAGTCCTGATTTTGAAGAGATTCTGAGTACCCCTAGCTCCCACTGGATTGAAAGGAAAAGTGTCCCCTATAAAGGAGTCTGCATCCATCTCTAGTTCTCGAAAGGAAGATCTACCCCACCCATAGGCTCTGCCTCTTTCAGCAGAGAAGAGAAGAAGAAAACCCCATTCCCAGCTACTTGCTTCCTTTCCCTTCTGATGGAAAGTCAGACATATGGAACTTGGGGTTTGCATATCACTCGCTTTTGAGATATCTTGATACTTTCCAAAATGCTAGAAGCAAGGAAATCACATTAATATTCCCAAATTTTCAAGGGAAGGACTTCCCTCCCCCAGAGCCTTCATTTTTATATGGGTTCCTCTTCCTGGCATGGATGGGAATGGGGAGCACCAGGGATGAGCTAAACCCACCATCAGACACTGTACACACTAATATAATTCTGCTTGTTTGGCTCCTCTGGGGATACAATTATCTTCCAGATACATTTCTTGAGGCAAATCTACACTACAAAATTAAGTTGACCTAAGTTACATTGATGTACAGCCACCACATTAATTGAATTGGTTTAAAATGTTCATATCACACTCTTTGTGTTGGCATTGTATGTGCTTGCACCAATTTAACTGCCAGTGTGGGGCATGGTAGGATCATTTCTGAAAGGTCGTAACAGTCGATTTAAACAACGCAGTCAACCTAACTACACTAAGTCAATCTAACTACATCGACTTAAGCACTACGCCTCTGATGGGGGTGGAGTTAAGTCTGTGCAGTGGGTGAGTTACATCGATGGGAGCTACTTCTTGGTGCACTTCAACCTAGCTCTTGTGTAGACCAGGCCTTGTTTTGTTCCTATTATCTTGTCCTTGCTGCATCCCTTCACTATACAATGATGCAATACTTTAATTCCACACACCATTGAGGCCTGTGACTAAGAGAACTGAGACCAAAATTGTTGTGATGCTCCCATCTGTTATGATCTGTTCCCGATAGAAGAGGAACCTTTTTTTTACAATGCTGCTGAAAAACTAGTGGACTATTGAACACGTTGTTCTCTCTATTTTTTGTGCATACAGAGAGGAAATGACAGGTACTATTGAAGGCAGGAAGGGAAGCCTAAGGATCAGCTTTATCCTTATTTCTTTCCCTTCAACTACAAGTATCAAAACATTGGCTTTTAAAAACATTATGTTCCTATTTGAAGTGGTTTTATAAGAAAACAAAGTCATAAACTACAACAAAAGAGATAAAACAGTAAAGGAAATAAAAACAATATAAATATACCATAGTTAATGGAATGGAAAATAGAACACTAAACAAAGTAAGTAAAAATTTCAAATGAGAACTGATTTGTTGTCTAGTGGATTGTGTATTTGGCTAAAATCAGTGGCATTGTACAGGGGACAAGTCAGAAGAGAATTTAGTCCATAAAATGCTATATAAATGTTAAATAGTTTAGTGTGTAATGTTTTATGAAAGAATCAAAGATGAACACAATAAGTCACTAGAGGAAGGAAAAAATCACAATTCCAAATATATTTACATACAAAAACCATTGTTTTCTGTGGCTGATTCTCAAACTTAACTACAAGATATAGAGTATTAAGTTTACATTTCAAATTATTTTCCTGTTTTGTAGTAAGATCTTTTGTGCAACTGATAGAATTTTTTTATTAGAGAGACAAATGGGTGGTCCAAGCTTATTGGCCCAACTTCTCATGAGAGAGACAAGCTTTTGAGCTTACACAGAGCTCTTCTTCAGGTCTGGGAAATGTACTCAGTGTCATAGCTAAATACACACAGCTCTGTGTAGCTTGAAAGCTTTTCTCTCTTACCAACAGAAGGTGACAACTGTAGGGTTCGCAGTTAGTTCAGCTTTCCTGAAGGCTTGCAGCACCACAGTGAGGTGCCTAAGATGATCTTCCCAGATGATATGTATATCACTGTCATCAACATAAGGCATGGTATATTGATCATGCGGTCACAGTAGTTGGTCCACAAGCTGCTGGAAAGTTGCAGCTGCCCCATGTAGCCCCAAAGGCATGGTCATAAACAGGAAAAGGCTAAATGGCATGGCGAAGGCTGTCTTCTCTCGCGAAGTTGGGGTTAAGGGAATTCAGGGGAATTTGCCAGTATCCTTTTGTCAGAGCAAGTGTAGATATAAACTTGGCATTCCCCAACCACTCAATCAGCGTATCTACCTGGGGCATAGGGTAGGTGTGGCCCATCCATGCCTAGGATAGCCACCTGAAAATGCCAAGGTCAGGGCAGGCTGTATAAAGGACAGCAGATTCTCCCAGCACTGGTGGGTGACACTGCAGTCAGACTTCCCAACTAGCCACAAATAGTGCTTCTGATTCCTCACACTGGTTATCAAGAAGCCAAAATACAAATATACACAGCCCCTTTTACTGCATTTCAGTCTCTGGATCCCAATCGGCCATTAGGTCCAGTAAAGAGATCAGTTATTTAAAACTCTATGCTCTTTACCAAAAAAGTTTCTCCTGACCCCAAAGGGTCAGCCACAGTACTAGATCAATATAGGTTTGGATCTTACCCAAAATACCATGCTGCCAGCCAATCCTTTAGTAACTAAAACTAAAGGTTTATTATAAAAAGAAAGAAACAAACTATAAGAGAAGTGTTAAAGGATTAAAGCAATCAGATACATACAAATGATTTGAGAGTCCATACATATCAGGTTTCTAGTAGAATTGTGGAGTTTGCAGGCTTGTATAATCCCTCTAGTGTACATCCAGTACCTGGATGGGTCTCAGTCCTTTGTTTCACAGCTTCAGTTCAGCTCAGTTGTAGATGAGTTGATCCAGAGGCAGGTTGAAGACTAAAGACAAAATGGATGTTGTGTAGCTGCCTTTTATGTCCTTTGGCTTTTGCTGTGCTGCTTGTGGAATTTTACAGGAATAAGATGGAGTCCACAGTCACATGAGTAAGTCCTGGTGACTCATCAGGTATATCCCTGGCTTCTCCCCCTGGGCCCCTTGCACCTATGAATTTCTTAATGGGCCGTTAAGCAGGCTAGTGCTGCAGCCATCCTGTCTAGGGTGTCGCCCAGATACAGCACAATTTGAAATACAGATATAGCAACCATATCCATAACTTCCATTACACACGTAACACATGAACATAAACATCATCATCTTACTTAGAACATTATAGCCTTTCTAGCAGTACCTGACACGGCGTATCTCACATGAATTACTATGATTTTGACATATTGATGTTAAACAACATCATAAATGCCCCCCCACCCCCAATCCAGCCAGCGTGACAACCTCAACATTGAGGAAGCTGCAGAGGTCAAATATACAAAGGTATTTGGGCACCTAAAGCCCCAGATAGGTGCTTAGTGGGATTTACAAAAGTGCCTCAGGAAGTTGACTTTCAGGCACTTTTGTGAATCTTACTAGGTGCCTAAGATACCTTCATAAATCTGTCCCCAGATACAACAGGAAGAAAATGGGGTCAGGTGCTGGGTGGTAAAAAGGAAAATGGAGAGAGGAGTGGGGGAACCTAATGGTAGTGGAGATGAGAGGGGCTTCAGTGGATGATGGATTCTCCAAAGGTAGAAGCTAGTGAAAGTTCTTTGACAGCATATGTAAGGAGGAAGAAGAGGACAGAGAAAGAGTGAAAGAGGGCATGAAGATGCAATAGGAGGGAACAAGCCTCCTGAAAGTCCCCAATTACCCAGAGAGCCACTAGGTTTCTCCTCCAAGAAGCTAGCAGATGAGAAGTGAGGCTCAGAGGAGAGATGGTCTATGTGAGATGGTCCTAGTGTGTGGTGGGAGCCTCTAGGGGTCTGGTTAAGAATCTACATTTTAAGATACTTCTGCAGACTTGAACCTTGTGAAATTCCTCATCATTCATTTTGAGTGATATTTATTTATTGCTATAATCACAGTAGGGTGTACTGCCATAGCATGGCACCACAATATAGAAGTATCTTAGACTGATGGAAATAATGAAGGATTTCATGGATGTTTGGTTTGCTAAAAGTTTTAAGAGAAGCCTAAAAATAGCTATTTTGAGATCTTATTTGAGATATTATAGATCTATTTTAAAAGTCCCCTAAAACTTTCAGAAGACAGGCCAACCTTTGGTGTGGATGGCAGTCCTCAGGCCTCCTGACTTATTTGGGAAATTATCTATACATGTTTTTTCAAATGTCAGCAATTATATAGTCAGCAAACAGCTGTTAATGGTGCTGCCACCTGCTACTTTGCCTCTGATTTACAGTTCCCTCCTGGCTCCCTTTGATCATGCAGCCTGGATACAAAAAAAACTTTAATGCTAACTGAATCTGCCCGTTTGTAGGACAGACTCATGAATATTGTCATTATCCTGCCAAATTCAGGACACAGGACAACCTTAAATATGATGTCTCATGCATAACTATGGCTTGAAGTAAGAAATAAGTATGATTTCCTAAGGAGACGTAAGCTGTTACCCTTCAAGCTTGGATTAGTATCCCACCCCCCAAGGCAAAAATTAAGGGTTTAATCATAAATTGCTGAGCAATAAATAGGAGGTTCTCTGCCCTTTGCCTAAACAGGGAAAAGTTTTCCTTGGTGTTTAGGTGAGTTTATTTTCTGCTCCCTGCTAGTTTGTAACACTGTTAATATCTCCAGAGCTTCTGAGCATGTCTGTTTTCTCTTTGTTGATTGCCCACCAGGAGTGACAGTAATGCAGTCCTGAAGTTTGTGCTCCTACCATCAACTCCTGAAAGTCTGCTGGGCTGCCATTGTGTGATCGATAGATAATAGAAGAGCATATGATATGGATGTAGCCTTTGAGGAACAAAGTGGACCAACTTTTCCAGAGGCAGGCTCATTGTCAAACTGCAGTTTTCTCTTTTTTGATTCTCATAATATAGGTGCTCTGTCCCCCCCTCCTAAACTCTGAGCATCTCCTGATACTGTACCTGACTCCGAGGGGTGATACTTTGCAGGAGGCAATCTGCACTTCACAGGATCAGGTCCTTGGTGTCTTCTCTCTTAAAAAATAAGAATTTAATTCTAAAATGACTCGTTTCCCCTCTCTCCCCCCATAAAATGTTTCTGAGCATTCTCCCTCAGCCCCCCTGCCCTGCACAGACACACACTTTAGAGTATGGTTTTCACGATATTTTGGTCAAACCTCTTCAGATCATGTTAGACTCTTTACGGTAAAAGCCATTTATGTATACAACATATTTAAAAAGCTATTTAAAAAGCAGTTAATATTGAGGTTGTATTTTTAACTCCGAGGCCATCCATCCTAATGCAGAGTCTGGGATTCAATTGCTTTTACCCATCAGGCTATGTAAGCAGCACCCAGGCAGTACACGCTGGTCTGAGCTTCTGTTAGGATTCTTATTGTGGAAATAAGGGAATATTTCTGACCCACCATTTCCCTCCCCCCACCCCCAAGCACTTCCTCCCACTGCTCAACCAAGTAAGGCAGACAGAGGCTTGGGATTTCAAATACAATCTCAAAACTTTTTAAAAAAAAGGGTTTTCCTATGAAGAGACTAACACAATTTGAACCATATATTTGGGGTGAGAAGCACAGCTTCAACTGTATTTATTTTAAAGGGCTAGAGATCAACAGTCAAAGTTAAGAGTACATGACTGGAAACGGGTTGGATGCAGAAACACAAACAATGAGTTAGAAAAAAACGGCTTTCTTATTACCCATATTCCCATCCTCCTTTCCATTCCTGTTCCCCAGTGGCTTTTGAAATAGCCCTGTGGAGCTGATATACTCTTGAAAATACAAAGGTTCTCTTTTCAAGCAAATATCTTTGGCAGTAAAGATCAAGGGAGCAGCAATACTGCAAGTATGACTTATAAGCAGAACTCTCTCTAAATAAAATGCCTTTAAATCTTCCTCCAAATCAGGGGTGTGCACAAGGTGGGGGGGGAGGCAAGCAGGGGCATAGGCCCCTAACAAAATCTTCATGTGTTTCTTCAGCCTGGGGAGGGAGAAAGCAGCAGGGCAGCTGGCTGACAGCTGAGGAGTCCCATGCATTGCTTCTGCCTCCACCTCTTGACTCACCTCAGCAGGCAGTCTGCAAAGCAGGCAGCACTGATGGGAGTCCGGCAGCAGGGAAGTAGAAGCAGCAGCTGTAGGGGTGGGGAGAGGATGAGCTCAGATGGCAGCCAGCCACCCTGTTGCTTCCTGCCTTCTTGGGCTGCAGGGACACAGAGTGCTGCTTCCAGGGGAGCCACTGCCTCATGAGTGCTAGGCGTCCCCTCCAGAGGCATCCCGAGAAATCTGGTGTGTGTGTGTGCGTGTGTGTCTGTAACATGAATCTTTCTTTTGTGTGTGCTTAATGGGCCCCTCCGAAAACGTGCAAGTTTGGAGCAGGGGCGTGCGCAGGAATTTAAAGTATTGACACAGCAATTGCTTTAGGTGCTGTATTGTGAGAGATGGTGAAGTATGTGCTCCACTTTACCAGACATTCATGGTGGAGAGATGCCTCTAAAACATTTTGCTACCTCAGTTCAGATGAAAGGTAAAATTAGGAGAACACAATTTAGATGATGCTGACGTATCAGTCAATGCAGAAAAAGAAAACACAAATTAGGGGAGAAGAACTAAAAGCAGAAAGTGAATGGAAGGCATTTTTCTTCTTAATTGTCCAGCACCAGCTATGCACTATTTTTTCCAAAGAGTAATTGGCAAAATAAACTTAGATGCAGAATCTTTCATTGTGAAACATTCAAGCACTTTTCCCCATCAGCAGAATGACAGATTAACTGAATAATGCTCTCTCTCTTGTAAGTTTGGAAAGGATATCTTTGTTACTTTCTGTTCCCTGTTATTGAGTCTTAAAATATCCATCAATAGAGAAGTTGTACTTATTTTCAATTTCAGAGTGAATAAAACATTCTAAATGAATCTGGGGTTTTATTCTGGAAGAATTCAGGGGCCCAGATTGTACTACAGCAATCTGTCTAACTTTAAGCATATGAGTATATCTGTGACATTGTGTCTGAGAACACTACTCCAGAAACTCCACATTCACCAATGCCATATAATTATGATATGTTCTGTACAAGGTATGTCTTGTGTGGTATTATTTTAATAGTCTTGATCTGCTGAACATTAATATCTTGTTGGATTGTGAAGTTATAAAGTATTGCTGCAAATGCTGCTAAAACATGTTGCAAAGTGGGAAACTTCCACAAATAGCCTTTCTAGCACAACAATGAAACACTGATGGCTATCTCCCATTCAAGGATAAATTCCACTAGCCAGGATATTGACTGGGATACTGACTGACCAATGGGGATGACCTCCCCAGGTCACAAGCACCAACTGTTCTAGCAAGGTGAAAGAGACTATAGAAGAAGGAGAGAGACATCATGACTTGTTTTCATTCCCCCACAGCTAAACTCCTGAAGAAACAGCTGAAAGACAAAGAACTTTGACTGGGGGAGACGAGTCCCAGGCAGGGAAAGCAGCCTCTGCCTGTGAATTGAAATTCTGTACTTGCTTGTGTTATCATTCAGGATGAGACATTTCTCAATTCAAATCCTGTTAGAATTAGATTGCATTCTTATTTTGATTTCTTTGGTAATTTCTTCTGATCTCTTAAGCCTCCAATTTATAATTACTAAAAATCTAATTTTCTGTAGTTAATAAACTTGCTTATTACCTGTATGATAAATTTACCTGTGTGATCTAGAAGTGACATGTTTGGGCAATCTGTACTCAGATTAGCAGAAGCTGATGAATGACTTCCTCACATAGAGAGGGAAGTGGATTTAGTAATAAGTTTATACTGGACAAACCTTTGTCCAGCACAAAGACTGTATAATCTCAGGGTGCATTCCTGGATAGTGAAGAGCTTGGGATTTGTGGGAGTTACTGACTGATCCTTGGCTTTATAGTGGGTGCACAAATTACTCAATTGGGGTGTGTAGCACCACCTGCTGTCATGTTGGATGATACACAGAATCTCTCCAGACCCTGTTATCATTGACAGAAGCATATTTGGAAATCAGCACAATCCACAAGAGTAAGGAGGTTGAGCGGTACCCCAGATTCAAGCTGCATCAGGCTGCTTGTCCATGATGACTTGAAAGGCACATACTTGAGTAGTCCCAAACTTTAAATGTTTAAGTACATTGATGAACTGGGGACACAATGCAAATGATGGTGAGATGGATCAGGTTTTTTGCTCACAACACTTTCCATGTTTAATGGAGTCATTTTGCAGCTCAAGAGGGCCAAGATGAGTGCTACAGAGATGAAATAAATAAATAGAAAATCAAAATTAATTTTGAGAACAAGTTGTAATAAGGTTTTTCTTTTATTATTATTATTTATTGTAGAGAAACAAGAAGAAAATATTCAAATCTTAAAACCCTTTGTGGTGATAACAATGTTACTACATCACAGGGACACTTTGACTCTTTTCCCAATAGGGAAGATAAAAGTGTTTGGAATTTCATATCCTATTTTGCTGCACCAGCTATTTTATGTTCTGGTCCCTATGCTACCCAACCATTCTATTATAATTTATGTTATTATTCTAGGGCTTTTGTAGCTTGAAATGAAATAGTGTTGGGGGGGTGGAGAGGAAATTAAACATATAGCAGTCTATTACTGTATCCTTGTTTCTGAGGCAGGCCATTTTTGTGTCATGATATATAATTCATCCTCCCTTCTAAACTTCAGTTAATCAGAGATCCAAATAAATTAAGAATTGTTATGAAGATAGACAATGATAGAAAGGAATGATCAAATAGCAGCAGTATTTAGTGAGGTTTTTCAAAAACATTGTATTGTTTCACCCAACTGGCTAAATGTAATGTGTAAATTCTAGAATAAAATGTTGATGTCAGTGGAGCTAAGGGCAATCAGGAACTCACTGGATTAGATCCCTTATCAAGGGGCAGTATGTGCTGCTTTACTAAAAACAAAACAAAAAGCAGCTATGCAATAGTGAAGGTGTAGAGACTCTATATAGGCCCCGTCTAAACAGACTTACACTGGTTTAACTAAAGGGGTGTTTTAAAACTGATTGAGGCTATGGCTACACTACCGTGTATGTCAGTGTAACTTACTTTACGTGTAACTTATGTTACGTAACACAAGTTACGTCAACAGAAGCACCTGTGTGGACAGTGCTATATCAGCAGGAGAGTTCGCTCCCATCAGCATAGAGCAGCTACATAAGAGATCTCACAGTGGCGCAGCTGTGATGCCACTATAATCTCTCTAGTGTAGACATGGCTTCAGTTAAAATGGTGCAAATATATATGTAGACACTCTTATTTTGGTCTGAGTGGCTTATTTCAGTTTAGTTTAATCCAGGAGATTAAGCTCAAGGCTTGTCTATCACAAACATGCTCTGAAATAAGAGTGTGAATTAGAGCAGATTTACTTATTTTGGTTCATGTTAGTGTGTGGACACCCTTTCTTCAGAGTAAGTGTCTAAAGTCAATTTATCTAAACCAATTGGCTCTTGTTCTCTGCCTGAGCTGTGAAGGCTGAAGTGAGCCATTGTTCTGTTACTTTGGACACTGCATCTGAAACGAGCCTTCTAAATTTAAGCTTTATAAGAGAACTATTTTCATTTTATTTTGTTGCATGTCTCTTAAAGTAAACTGCACAAAGTGGAATTTTACATATCGGGTTGTAAGTGTAGCAGGGTGAAATTTTTCAGCCTAAACTTTTTCCAGCAAAAAATGCAGATCCAGCAACACCAAAACATTTTGCAAATTTGTGTTGGTATTACTGAATTATTCATTTAAAAAAGTTCATGTTGACATTTTCAAAACGAAACATTATGATTTTTCCATTTGAAAAGTGTGTTTAGAAATATCCCTCAGCTTCATTTTTATACTTTAAAAAAATACTTGAAATCCAAAATGAAATGTTTTGGGTCAAACAAAACAATTCATTTGACTCTAAATGAATTTTTTTAGATTCTGATTCACTGAAAATTAAAAATGTTTGGTTTTCATCTGATCCCAAATATTTTTCCCAATTTTTTTTAAAATCACCAGTGTATCAGAAAATCAGTTATTCACCCCCATTAATTGTAAGTCACTTCAGTTGTTCACTAACTCAGAAAATGTTTTAAATATGTGCTTTGCTGTGGCTTCTGGACTGTTAATGTGCTATTGCTTTGGATGTCTGTACTGAGTTTTTTCTCAGTAAAACAGTGCCATAGTAGCATGTAGCATAGGCCATGGAATCCTACATTGCTTCATTATGCTCCTATGTGCGGTGGAGGTTTGTTGGCTGCACATACTACAGAGGCATGTGTTATGACTGCATAGTTGAAGGTGTGTGGAGATTTGCTTGGTTTTAAATCCCCTGATTTCCATTCACTGCTTTTGAATTTAATCTCCAGATTTAACATTCATTCAGACAAGATCATAATTGAATTTTCTATAAGTTTCCTATTATGGAGAGGAATTTTCTGCTCATTTGAAATATTTAAAAACACATTATTTCTGAAATGTAGCTCTGCCTGATGTTTCTTTGTAGTCCCTTTAAAACATACCACACCAAACTCAGAGTATTGTAAGTAGTAATACACAGAGAATTTTAAAAGATGCTCATGTCTTTCGGTAAGGTATCTTAACTTTGCTTACAGTGGAGTTCAGGTTGTGTGTCTAAGTGTGACTTTAAGAAATTGAATGTATGCATTGTGGGTAGTTGTACATTGGAAGAGAAGGAAGGGAAGTTTGTTTTGGGGGTAAGGCAACTATGAGCATGTCTGAATGGAAAGGCATGCCATTTGAGGTTGATCTGGATGTTAAGCAGTTGTTTCCTTGATTATTAGTATTTGAATTGCAAGGAAGTGCACCTAAACTAGCTTTCTCTCCAAGTTTCTTGTGGGGGATTAAATGAACTAGAAATGGGACTACTGTGATACAGGAAGTTAATTAAACTCAGAGTCCATCTTTAGTCCTGTGGTTTATGCTGTCACCAAAACCTCTATGGAGTAATTTTCTTGTAATTCCTTGCAACCCATCCATAATTCATACACATTAATCTAATGTCACCCAGTTTTCATTTCTCATAGGTATTGTCTAAAAACCCTCTTTTTGCTGATAGGAATTTATTCACTGGGTATATCTTTAATTTAAACCACTGACTAATCTCATTAAACTTTTCATATACATCACCTGCATGGGACTAACAACAAAGAAAAAATTAGCCACTGGAAAAACATCTCTAGAATGTAATCCATATCAATCATATCTAAGATTAACAAGGCATAGCATTATATAAAAAATGCAGTGGAAGTACTACAATGGAGAACCTGGAGATAGTAAAACTGGAAATACTGTAAGCATTGAAGCATAGTGGCAAGCAACTCTGTTTTTCAGAGAACCCTTATTTTTTTCTGACTCCGCTTTAACAAGAAAAGCTCTTTTGTTATTCATTTCATAGCAACTTTGTCAGAGAAATGAGAAAACACAACAATTCAAAGAAATAGGGCCCTGGTCCTGTAAGTGCACGTTGTGTGCTCTGCTTGAAGTTTAGAGGAGCTGAGAGCAATAAGCACCATCCAGGAGGGCCTTAGCACTTTGGAGGATTGGGTCTTGTTTGAATCTGCCTATATAAAAGAGGGTGGTGAGAATTTACACACCAAAAACAAAACAAGAACGATAGGTGGTCTGATCCAAAGCCTACTGAAGTCAATGGGAGTTGTTCCACTGACTTCAATAGACTTTGGTCCAGGTCCATAATCAAGAAGTTAGGTCTCTTCTAGTTCTATCACTTCATATAGTCCATCTCATTGCCAGTGTGGTACTGTTCCCTACATCACATTTTATAGGGTTTTATACATCTAGATCTGAAAGTCCCACGCAATGGGACTTCGCTTTCCTTGGGAGATTATTTCCCAGACCAGTAATACTCTCAGTAAAGTTAAGCCTGATATTCATGCTAATTTTCCCTTTCTTAATTCCATTCCATTATATCTCTGTGCACCACACAAAATAATTCTTTGCTGGGCTTAGTACTGACACCCCTCAAATATGAGTTGACTGTTACCTTATACTCCTTTACCCAAGCCAAAGCCATACATTCATATTTAGCATTTTAAATCTTTCCCCATAAGTTAGTCCTTCCAGCTCCCTAATAATAATTGATATTCTTCTCTGCACCCATTCTAATTACTCAGTGCTTTAATGGTAATGTGGTACTCAGCAGTGATTACTGTGTTCCAAATATGTTCACACTGCAGAAAAATAGTCACAATATTAACTCTTGGCCCTATGACATCATGCCTTTGTGTATGCAGCCCACAATTGTACAGATGCTGCTATATCACAATACAAATACATATCTAAATTTGACATTGATTATTGTGCCAGGGTCAGGGAAAATATTCTGATCAACTGTCTATAGGCAGCTATGACTTTAAAGTTGCTTGTTTGAGATGAAGTATGGCTATTTTTCAGACACTGATCTTATTCTCGCAAGTAAATTAACATGAACTATTGCTGCTGCTGCTACAATTATCTATAGGCATTTCCAAACTTGGCTTGTTCTGTTTTAGACTATTGGGTTTCTTATTTTTCATTCTCTCCTTTTTAGTATATCTGACAATTAATCTTATACGTTTCATATTGTCCTCCCTTTAATATACATTAAAATGCTTCTGCCACTCCCAGTCTGAGTCTGAGGTATGTAATCATTTATTCAGAATCCAAGAAAACATTCTAATGTCTAAATAGTATTACAGATCATATTCACGTGGCATGAAACTTAGATTTGAACATAAGGAATAGCTCTAGTCTAGTTCTTTACTAGTGCTGCCAGCTGTTGCTATTGAATA
This sequence comes from Mesoclemmys tuberculata, assembly GCA_007922155.1. NCBI lineage: Eukaryota > Metazoa > Chordata > Testudines > Chelidae > Mesoclemmys > Mesoclemmys tuberculata. Next base: position 12,029,385 of record ML675612.1, on the reverse strand, counting down.
CTCACTGTGATTGTATCCACTGATATGTTTTGGTTTTGATTCCGCTTTTAGTTAACAGAGAATAACTTAATGGGGTTGGAAAGTATCTCTGCTTGGGCCCCTCACTCATATCTGAATAAAAACCTGGATTCTGTTTGGCTACATATATGCACATGGGCTTATTTTGATGGAGGTCATTGTAGAAAGTCCACTTGCTTTGTCAAGTAGCTGATGTGTATATGTAAGAGTCTGTCCTGAGACTAACATTTTCCCACAGCTGCATCCATGCAATTCCATTAATTTTAGAGTGTATGTACAAATGTGACTGGGGGCAGTAGTTATCCCCTGAAGTCTATTACTGTGCTTTCATTTCACACCCTTGATGTTATGTGAAAGACTTCAGTAGTTTTTTTGGTATGTCACATACCCTAATAATTTAACTGAAGGTAAAGAGTGTCAAGGACTTGATATTAATGCATTGCAGAAAGGACAAGACACATCTTGAAATGAATCTGAAAATGGAATGCTGCATGTCAATTTCTACTTTTGGAGGATGGATCAAATCCAAGATCTAAATGTAATGGTACTACATATTCTTTTAAAAGCCTTGCAAACATTTATTGCATTTCCTCATCATAGAAAATTGCATAAATGTATAAAGTTATGTATCTTGTGATAAAAATTTGTCACATCAGAAGAATGCCTTTATTTTACTTTCATCAGCTAAAAACATCTTTTCCTGTTCCCCTTAAGGCTTTTACATACCTTAAAATGTGTTATTTCTGATCAGGTTAAGCTCTGAAACCTTAGATGTCCAGGTTAGAACAAGGTGAGCAGGGACATTTCAAGCAAATCTTTCAGAGTCTTACTCCACAAGTAGTTGCACTGATTTGTAATCAAGGCAAAAGTACTAATTTCATTAGGGCTGCTCATGGGATAAGGTAGCAGGATTGGGGCCCACAGTGAGTAATGTAGTTAACCACTTCTTGACAAGTAGTTCAAATCCTGCCCTTCATCTGACATAGGATTGTTTTCATTTGCTACTCACATCAGTGAATATTTCTTAACTGTACTATGAACAAGGCAATTCCCTAGCTTGATAGATTCTCCCAGTGACTGGAGAATTTCCTCTTGTCCATCTGAAATGCAAAATATTTATTGGGAAGGCTTTCTGGTTTTCATTGTAGTCAGTTTTCCATCCAGCCAACAGCATAAAGCAGCTCTGACTAAAGTCAATGGCAATACTCGCATTGACTTCAATTGGGGCAGGATCAAAGCCAGTCTATTCCTCTTGCTGTGAATTTCCAAAGCATCTGGCATTGAATCAGAACCAACCTTGTAGCTTTCACAAAATTTGCTATTTAGGAGGGGTGATTTTTTAGATCCCAGCTTCCAGTTTTTGGTCACATATTTGGCAGTTACGGAATATATCACTGGGTGGTGTGGCATAAGGGTTTTACTGACACGTTTGGCCAGAGACATGCATAATTAACGCCTGGCTTCACCATTCAAGAGTAATGTGATGAACTTTTATAGCACACAATCATGTATTCCCTACATTTACATACAAATTACAAAAATCAAATGTCATGACGGTAGAAGGAATATTTGGTTCACCTAGTACCATATCAAAAGAAAGATGCAGGGGTTATGTCAATGGAATGTAGAGGCACATCTATTCTGATTTGAATCTTTCTCTGGTAGATGTATTGTGACACTGTACCCCAAAGCAGCACACTGTAAACCCCATATTCATCATTCCTGCATAGTTGTAATAGTTCATACTACGCATGCCATATAAGATATCTAATGAACGGTCATAATCTGCTGAAATCTATTGTTCTGTCAAAATATATATATTGGTAGTATGGATCAAATTATAAGATTTTGCTGTTACGGAAATACGTTATAAGTTTGCTAGTAAAAACAAAGGAGACATCCATGACCAGGAGGGGCTCAGCAGTCATTAACCAGCAAAGGAATTGTAAACAAAGATTTACAATGCAATGACAGTTGCACAATAGTATGCAATGAAGATTGTTCAACTCTGACTCACTTGAAAGAGAGCACACTGGGGGAAGGAGGGTATTGGACAACCTTGTGACTCAGCAGAGCCCACCTGGACATTCCTGGACTAGAGTCTACTGAGCACATTGTCAGAAGATATAAAATAAGGAACAGAGGATGCATTGTTGGTCCTTTCTCCTTCCTCACCTAGGCTGAAAGCAAAAGGAACACTGGAAGATCAAGAGACTGGACCTCGGCCTGAAGGGGAAGCCTGTATACTGAGAACTGTAATATTCACTGGGGTAAGAAATCTGTTTAATCTAGATGCTGCCTAGTGTTAAAGGTTTATGATTTAGATTGTGTGTTTATCTTTGTTTGCTTTGGTACCTATCTCTGATCTCTTATGCCTATCACTTATACTTACTTAAAGTCCATCTTTCTGTAGTTAATAAATCTTTTATATTTTAACTAAAGCAATATGTTTCAGCAGAAGTGTTTGGTAAATCTCATTTTAGTTAACAAAAGCTGGCATATATCCAGCACACATTGGGCGGAGGGGGCTGGGGGTAGAAGTGGACTAGGTAATAAACTTATTCTGGTCAGGCTTCTGACTAGGCAGGCCAGGGCAACTTCAGGGAGCTGGAGTGAACTGGCTGGTGCCTTTTTTAGTGAGATTCTTGAGTGGCTCTGGGAGCATTCGTGTGATTTAGCTTGGTGTTGGGCCTCACATGCTGTTGGGCTGAGTGATAACAGTACCCAGAGAGGTTTACTACTTGTCACTAGCAAAGCATTGTGAGGGAGAGCCCAGGCTAGAGAATTAGGGGGCACAGTGGTACTCCAGGCCCAGGTTGCACCCGAGTGGACCCCATCACATGTGTAAATAGCATATTTGAAAAAAAATATGGTTCTAGTTGCCACTTTTGATATTTTTTAAAAGTGCATGGGTGACATAATCTTATCTCAATTCTCACTATTGCAATTTAGAGGAACTCTATTGACCTTAGAGTTGTTACTTCAGATTTACAGTGGTGTAAAGCCAATCAAATTGTGGCCCTATGTTTCGTATATGGCTAGTCTCCATCTTTTCCCTTAGTTTCTTTTTCCCCCCCTCTGAGAAATTGGTGACTCTTTTTAGGAACTGTGTAGTACTGTTTCCGACACTGGATTTGAATCTGAATTTCAATATAATAAACTCATTCTGACCTCGTTCAGTGTATGGTCACCCTCTGGCTAAATACATTATTACAGTGAAATGAGATCCTGTGTTAATTTGCATGGATATAGCCTTTGTTTCCCAATAAACTCCCTTTACAATTCACTGGTTTTGATCCTCAAGAGACTTTCTACTATAAGAGTGAGCCAGTTATCCTGACTTCTGTGGGTTTTCTTATAGGGCCATATCCTCAGCTCATGTAAATTGGCCTATTTCATAAATTCAGTGGAGCTATGTCATGTATATCAGTCGAGGATCTGACCTGTAGCCTTTTTATCCCTCATGGCACTATGATGATAGAGACATAAACAAAACTAGGAGAAGTATACACAGATTTTTCTTCTGAGTTTTCCAGCAGAAAATCCTGCCAGAAGGGAGAACCTATTTTTATTTTAATAGACTTCTCAGAGAAACAATCCATGAAGTTTAAAAGTAGAGGTAATGCTAATGACTAGGAATACTTCAGTTTTTCCTAAACTGTGTCATCGCAGTGTCACCAGATTCACAGCTCCTAAAACAACTTTAAACATGATGGGACACTTGCAAGGAATAAAGTACTATGTTCAGGAATGACATTTTTAGTTGTGTGTTTTTCTCCTGTTCTGTTTGTGGGGAGGGAAGATTGCAATGGGGCAGAGAAGGTGTCAGTGGGTACATTTTTTTGAAAATTAAAAGTACAGTTGCAACAAACAAGAAAAACAAATACATTGCAACTTTCTAATTTCAAAGCTGGACATTTCTGAGCTGAACACCTCAGAGTTGGATCCTGTAGGTTGAGATCTTCATACATAGGTCATTAATCAGTTGTGTTATGTGCTTCTTGATATCCTTGTATAATCATTGATGATTTCTTTGTCAGAAATAAAGGTTTAATATACTCCTGGGTTTACCTTTTTTCATCTTCAGGACTTCAGGCAAGAGAAGAAAAAAAAATTTTTAAATGAAATAATTGAAACCAGTGTATCTGTCTTTGATAATTCATTAATGTGAACTTATTTGGTCTCAGTAATTTTCTTCTTTCATAGTGCAACATAGTGTACACAGCTTTCCTGAGTGCTGTAAAAAAGGTTCTCTGAAGCTCTGATAATAAGCTCAAACAAGAAGCATGTTTGGGCATTTTAGAGGCTAGCTTTTCCATCCATATGGTTTTATTAGAGAATTGCATTACACTGTGGGACAAATAGACATGGATACTGTTACAGTTTCTGGGCTGTTTCACCTGTATTCCCCCTCTGTAGACTATAAAGGCACCCACTTCTAGGCTTCTGGTTCCTACCTATTACCTCAATTGGGTAGAGACCCATGTCCCTGCCTACACTGTGCCTAACCAGCCCAGCATCTGTACTTTGCTTTCTCTCCCCCAGTTAGTGTAATTGCCAGCCATTACAAGTTACCACCCAGCTCTTCGTTAGCAAGCAATGGTTACAAGTTCATAACTGGTTGCAAGTTCATAAATGTCTCAGATTCAGAACCAGAACAGCTGGGAATAGTTCAGTCTTTTCCTTTCTATAGCTTGGGCATTTGAACTTGGCCTTGTTTAATAGGTGATCAGCAGACAATGGCTCACTCCTCGGGGTGTAGCTACACAAGGCTGGGTTTTTGCAAGTGTGTGGATTCTTTTATTGCATTCACCTCCCTCTAGATATTCACCAGGAAAACCCCATACCACCTTTTGTTCCAAAAATCTATTTGTGTCTAGCACATTGTTCAGTTTAGTCCTTTGACTCCCCGGGTCTCATAGCTGTCACCTCTCCCTCTTGAGAGATTACATACAGTCCTGGCCCAGAATAATACATAAACTATACATTTAATGCAGTGGCCCCCGAAGATATTTAAACTTAATTCAATCAGATGTCCCAAGGATATTGTAGGAAATTGCTGATTCTGCTCCAGATACAAGCAGTGACGTAAATATAGCACTAATCCTTTCTTTGCATTGATACAGATCCTTTCCCATGCGGATGTGAAAGTACTGTACAAGCATTAGTAAATGTAGCACTAACCCTATCAGGCAGATATTATCTCCATATTGTACAGGTAGGGAAACTGATGCACACAGTTTAATGGCCTGATTTTAAAAAATGCTCATGTACAATTCTGTGGAAGAAAATAACCATTCATATATGAATGGTTATTTGCACATGCAACTACACAGTTTGGTCATTCAATTGCAGTAACTGAACACAGAGGCTATGCACACAGTTTTGGAAACTGGGTCGATTGAACCTTACCCTGAAATGTGCACAGCAACTCCAATTGATTTGATTTCAGTAGGAGTTGCAGGTTCTCAACAATTCTCAGGGACAAGCCCTTTAGCTGAGTCTTTTTCACAGACTTACTGTGTGTGATTTTGGTGCTTGGAGAGGTGACCTGTAATCCTTTTTAAAATACGAAATTGTTCAAAACCATTAAATCTGAGATTCTAGAGATTTACCACAGCTGCTTCAGAGCACTCTTATTTCATGCTGACTGATGATATGCTCCTTATTGAACTCATTTCTTTTTGATCCTTCCCATTAGTTTCAACATTTCACATTTAAAATAGGCTAGCAGCATAAATGGATTACAGATGATCATGAAATTTACCATTAGTGTTCAGGCTCCAAAGTCTGCTGTCAGCTACGCAACTGAAATCAAATTGAAGCCAGTAGGGTTCCATTTGTATAACTGAGAACAGGCTGGGCCCTATTTCTGCAGTCCTTGGATCTTCTAATCATTTAATTGTCTTCCTTTCCTCATTTTCAAAAAACAGTTTATTCTAAAACAGCAGACACAGATAATAGACTTCTTCAGTTCCCATATTCTGATTGATTGTGTCATCAATGCTTTTCAGATATTTACCAGTCTAGGCAATAGTAAAGGTAGCTGAACTAATGGCTTTCAGTAAATTCTGTTTACATGAGATGGGCATGCTTCCAGTAAAGTAGGTTGGTCTGCCTGATTGGGTGGCTCATGGATACTATAGTTTTCTGTGGATTTGCTAAAGTCACACTTCTTCTGAAATGAATAAAATTGTAATGATCTACAGATTTTTGACCTGGGAGTATTCTGGGCCTGATTCTGAGAAGTGCTAAACCAGGTATAATGTAAACTAACCCTAACTTTTCCAGTAGACTGCAATCTGGTGTAAAGCAGTGACCTGGTATTTTTATACTTGCTGCAGTGTATTCTTGTGTGTATGTTAATTCCAAGCTCTAGCTATTAAGTGTTGAAATCAATTATAAAGGTTGAACACCCATGCACCAGAGTTGAAACCACTGACATTTCACCCATAATCTGCAGTAATAAGGGAGTGATTACACTAGATGCAATTATACCAATGAGGATCTGGCCCACACTGATCATTCAAATTGTTGAATAGAAAATATTAATTGGATGGCAACAGCATATTGCTTGTGCATCTAGATGGCTCAAGGGATCAGTAATAGACAAGAGAGATTTAGCTCTAGGTTTCCAGTTTCAAGGCAGCTCAAATCAGCAGTGGCCACCAATTATTAGCTAGTTGCTGTGTTGGCCTATGTGAAATGTGTTGATATTTTCAATTTACTTGCTAGCAGATAGCAAATCATATCCCAGAAACCACCACCACATTACCAGATTTTAATCTAATTTTGCCATTTTTTACAGACTCCACCGAGAGGCCAGGAATTCAATCAGCATGGAGGTTGACTCATCCCCTAGTCACCCTTCCAAGTCAGCACTGAAGAATGATGTCAGGAAGCTTGCAGTGCCACTGTGAGTGCTCTAAGGCCTGGATTTTCCAAAGATACGTAGGTGCCTCAGTCCCAGTTTTGGCTTGATTGTGACCCACCAACCTCTTGTCAAACCCAATAGTCGCCTAAACTTACTCAGCACCTAAGTTTTCAGAGTAAAAGTGCCTTAGGTGCCCGTGTTTCTGCCCATTAGCTGCCTCCTTCTAGGAATCTGGATGCCTATCTTCCATGTGAGCTCCATAGCAATTCATGAACTAGGAAAAGAGAGAATTCTGCCACTTAAATTGTGAACAGGGCCTAAACTGGTAGTTGACCTCTGCATGTGCCTACTGGGTTGGATCCCATTCAAAATCCAGCCTGAGGAGGGGGAAGCAGTAATTCTTCCCTCATAACTTTTAGCCCAATGGTTAGAGCACTTGCCTGGAGTGTGAGAGACCCCATCTCTCTGCCAGATGGGGAGAAAGGATTCTTGGATTGCTAAGCAGAGAGAGGTGCGTAGGCAGGAATCGGGGGATGAATCTATCTTTTAGGAAAGGGAAGGGCTTAGCACACACTCTTCTAGTCAGCATCTCCCATTAGCTAGGTTAGGAGGTTGGCTTTTGAGAACTGCATTCTCAGGCACTTATCTCTGTCCATTCATTGAATAAGGAACATAGGTGCTTAACTCCGCTTTGTAGATTGCAGTGTTGTTCTTGTTGTTTTCTTGGCACCTGAAAGTTAGACACCATGCCACTCAGCACTGAGTGCCTAAGACCCTTCATGGATCCTGCCCTAACTGTTTTGTGGATAGATGGAGAACTCTACTTGGTAAGCTTGTCAGCCCATCGTCTTTCACAAGCACTAGAACTAAACTTACAATATGGAAATACAAAACAAACCCAAGTATTGTCTCAGAATTTGGTCAGATTTACAAACATCTAAATATTTGTAACCACTTTAAGCAACTCATCTATTTGCATCCACTCTGATTTCTGTAACTTCCTTTGATTATAAAAACATCCTTTCATTTATGAACTTCATAAAAGGCTTACATTTTCAATTCAATTGTTAACACGGACATATTTAACTTTTTATAAAAAGATAGCTTTTTAATACTGTAACGAAAGTTAGAGGATTATTTAACATGCTAACAAGTCCTTTCAGGTTTTATTGCTAAATTGTCTAATTTACATAATTCAGAAGAGAATATTTAACATGTTTATATTTACCTTTCTTTCTGGGCTAGGAATAACATCTGGCAGATAACTATCAAGTCAATTCCAGCATATTTGAAGTTATTTTACAGCTGTTTCAACTGTGTGTTAATTCATTTGGAGAAAAAAAGGGAGGTGAGGATTAGGAACAAATTAAACTGAAATTAGTGGAGGAAAATTGAAACAAAGTGTATATTTATAAATCGGGGGATAATATGAAATGAAATTCAGGATATAGCAATGTTGAATTTCACTGAGGTTAACAGTAGCTTTTCCAGTGACGTTGGTGAGAGCAGGCTCAGACTGAAACTGAGCTGAACTTGTTCCTCTGTGCTGAGTCAGCTGCTATTTCACTCAAACTAGAGAATTCGAGTCAGTGTTAAGAAATGATTATAAGTCATCTGGATGGGGGCTGCAAGAGTAGAATACAGAGCCAGAGGTTTTGCAGACCTATTGAGGCAGGGAAGAGTAAGATGACAGCAGGGAGGTTAGAAGTGTAGGGGAAAAAAGGAAAATACAAGCCTAAAATCTGTGGAGAGCTAGATATAAGGGAAATGCAGAAAGGCATTATAAACGCTTAGGGGCAGAGAGAGCCTTCATTATATGTTGTGTAGTGCCTTGCACAATGGAGCTCAGAGCTCTATGCATTGTTGCAGCACAAATAATTAATAATAATAAAACTCTCTGCTAGAGACACGGCTCGTAAGGAAGTTATCTATTATCATTGCTGAGGACAAAGCCAGTTCCGTGGATGTCTGAAGAGTGTTTTGCAAGTGGCAACCCTGAAGAATCTTGAACGCCTATCCTATTGTTGCACTTCTAAGACGTATGTAAGAAGGGAGGCAGAGAGAGAGCCCCTTACTGATCTGAACGATCCCCAAAACATCACAGACATACAAAAAGGCTGCTGCCTCTCATATGAAATCAATATTAATTTTATCAGATCCTACAGCACAAAGAGTTCATGTGATCTTGGGAGTAGTCTCATTTCAGTGAACGGGGAGTTAAGGGGCTTAGATCTACCACTGTCTCAGTACTCAGTCCTATATCCATTTGAGGCGCACAATGGACGCAGATACCTCCTATGTATATTACTGACAGCTTCCAACTTAAGGTACAATTTCAGAAAGGCAAAAATGAGTAGGTTTGATTTTGACAGGGTGCCAGGAAGTCTAATTAGAACCTTCATGCCTGTGGATTGTGTCTTTCCATTTCATTGCTTTCACATTTTTGCCCTTTTAAAGTTGAGGATTTTATTGCTTTAAAAAAAATTTAAAAAAAAAACCCCAAAACCAAAACCCCGATTCCCCTGCTGGTGCTAAGACTCCATGCTGTAAATGAAAAGGTTCATCTCAGCAGGGTATTTTTAAATAAACAAAAGCACACTGTGGAACAGATGACAGAGGTAGCTTCCACTTGAATGAAACAGAAAGAAAAGGAAATCTAGTTGGAGCAATAGGATTTCTTCACCAGTATAGTGCTGTCTTGTTTTATCAGTGGATAGTTTTCTTTATGATGAATTTGCACTGTCTCCATAGCCAGCACCAGTGCTGGGTATCAGGAACTTTGATTTGGGCTTTCAACAGATATTTGCCTTCAGCTGTTGACATATTTGCTTAGGTTTGTTTAGTCATAAACAAGGTCTTAGCTCAGTTGTCCAGACTGATGCCTCTGACATCTGGTAGTCATATCAGATACATTCATGTCCTGGCTCATGTGAATCTCCCACTGTAACTAACCATGGGAGAGACCAAATGTGACAATACACATTGAGACTTCAATAGAAGACACATAGATGCCAACATAAATAGCCCCTTTCAGCGTGTCAGCCAAAGTTGACATTCAAAATCATCAGTTTCAGTATGGAGGAATTCCCTGCAGAGGAAGCTGATGTTCTCTCTGGCATGAAAGCAGACATAATGTGCTTGCAAGACACACATAGGGAATATCTACACTGCATCTGCGAGCGAGCCACCTAGCCTGGGCCACAGACTTATGGTAGCAGGGTTGTGCTAGTGCTGTAAAAATAGCTGTGTAGACTTTGTGGCTTGACCTGAAGCCTGGGGGTGTGGGTGGGCTTGACAGACTGAAACTCATCATTGAAGCAGTGTCTACACAGCTATTTTTAAGCACAAACCGTGCTAACCGAAATATATGGAACCAGGCCAGGAGACTTGCTCCCAGTGTAGACAGGCCCACAGAGAGATGACAGCACCAAACATCCCTGGCATGCATACTTCTGCGAACATTGAAAGCAACGTCTATGGCAATACACTACTTATATGTGACCAAAGACTAGTGGTGAAACACTGCACTGAAACCCTATGATATAATGGATCTTGCCATGGTTGAATTTGATCAGAGGACAGTAGTTTCTGTTTAAAAGCCGTAAGGGGACCAGGTTGCATAGCCAGCTGACCTTCTCCTGCTGGAAGGGCTATGTCTGGTCAGTCAGTTTCAACAGCCACAGTACTACCTGGGGATACCCAAACAATGACAGCAACGGGGAAAAAGTTGAGAAGTGGGCAGCAACAAACACTTGATGTTGCTCTGTGATTTCAAGGACAAATGTACCTTCCAAAGCACATGGCAGGACCAGGGGTACAATCCTCACCTAGCCTTTGTCACCTATGAAAATTTCAGAAGGGAGATCATGGCAGCAATCCCAAAATCACAGCATAGGCAGGCAGGTGACAATAGAGGCTGCAGTACAACCCAGGAAGGCAAAGGTCTCTCAAAATTCAACTTCAGAAAGGCTGACTGAGAGGGTTTTACTTTGAATTGAATTAACGTATCTGTAGTATTACTCTGGCAAATGACCATTATGGAGAATGTGTCTTCCTGGCGTGGAAGACTGCCCAAAAGAACATCCCTAGGGTTGCAACTGCTGGAGAGAGCTGATGAAACACCTGTGTCTTAAAAGCAAAAAAATATGGTGCCATTCGTAAGCTGAACCAACAACCAAAGTGCATCGCTACAGTCCTGCCCAACCAAGTCACACAGCAACTCATCCTAAACAAGCCCACAAAGCAAAATGCAGAATGAAATAAGTCAAGCATAAACTTCACTTATTGTCAGAAACAGCAAAAGTCCACAGTGACCAGCTCAACAGTGAAGAACTGACAATCGCCATGAAAACCCTGAAATGTGGAAAGGTAGCTGGGTTTGGTGTATCTATTAAATTATTACTACACCTTGAGATGAGAGCACCGAAGTATACCAGATAGAAATGAGCAGAAACCCAGATAGACAGGTCAAAGTGGCTGATCTTCTCAAATCAAGTAATTCTTTGAGTTAGAGCATTTATTGCCCACTATTTTTACTTTGCTCAACCTACAAGGCATATGAGTGGATGATAATGGGTAGAATAGCACCAGTTGTGGAAGTGCAGCTTATTGACAAGCAGGATGGTCATGCTGTGGCCAAGTTCTAAACGTAATTCAATAAATCAAAGATCGTTTTGAAACCTGTATAATTCCATGGGCTGTTTGCTGATCTGTCAAGCGCTTATGACACTGTGAACCATCATGAACTTCTACTGAAATTCTCATCTTCTCCCTGCTTGAGAATTGATGGTTCTTTGGCAAGGTGGATGGTCAGAATAGTTGATGGCATGCTCAAAAGGATGAACTATTCCAAAGTTCAATGCTGTCACCCTTGCAGTTTAACATATATACAAATGACCAGCCAGAATTCCCTGGAGCGCAAAGATTCGTTTATACAATTATCTTTGCTACCCAATTGGAAAGAATTCAGGATAGTGAGCACCTTCTAACTGGTTTCCTTGATGTACTTGGCAATATTATTGCATGTGGATCCTGAATGCCAACCCCAATAAGACACAAGGGTGCACCTTTCATCTGCAATACTACCAGGCCAGGCAAAATCTCCAGATATTGTGGGATGGTACAATTAGTAAGGACTATGGCTCTCCAGTGTACTTAGAGGTTACATTAAACTGAATGCTGACATTCAAAGAACATCAAGAAGCTGGAGGGGAAAAAAAAAAAAAAAAAAAGAGGACACAAGGAATTGTGTGCTCCAGAAACTGGGTAAGACAAAATGGGGCGCTACCTCCAAACCACTCCAAGCAACCAGTTTCACCCTGTATTGCTCAGCTGCAGAGTACTGTGCCCCAGTATGATCATGCTGAAGCCACGCACCTAGAATTGATATTGAACACAATCAATTCTGTTAGATCATCCCAGGGACTTGTAAACTAACTCCCACACAATCATTATACTGCTTCCTGAGGACTGCATCACCATCAGCGAGGCAGGATGCCTTCAATAAAAAAGCATGTACAAAACTAGGTGCTTGATCTAAGTTGTCAACTGCCTGGGCACATCCTACCCCTGTGAAGTTCAGGAGAAGCTTTGCCTTTGAAAATACCTTACCCCAAATACCACTGTGGAAAGCTAGAGAATAACAAAATAGCTGGAAACAACAATGAGCTTGGAAAACCTGGTTCTTTTAGAACAAGTCCCTCCAGGCACTGACCTCAAACAAAACTACTGGTGTACTCTAAATTGAGCAGCTCTGGGGTGGCAAAGACTGGTGACAAAATGGCCAAGCAGAGGCTCAGAAATGACCCAAAATGTGAATTCGGAGAGCTAGACAAACATTGGAACACTGCCTGGTACAGTGCTCCCTGTCAAAATCCTGTACTCCCGAGGAACCAGTTGCGACACGTGACTATACCACATCTTGGCTGTGGGCGTGGAATGATGAGCTGTGATGATGATTGATGACCTGTCACCTAATGTGAGGGCAGCAGGCGTTCTGACTGAGGTATGCAAGGAAATTCCAGAAGGGGAAAAATTCTGCAATTTTGGGGAACTCTTCCTGAAAGGATATTGGTGGTTAGTCCCTAGTTGGTTATAAGGAGCCTGAACTTCAGACTTACACACTCAGGCAAGCAAATACACAACCTGGATACATGTTCTGACTCCTGGGGAGTATTACATTAGTGGCAAATGAAACTGATAAGACTGTATATTTCAGCCAGCAGCTGCTGGTTTCAGGGAGCAGATTTTGTTAGGGAAACACCATGTGTCAGTGTTTCCCAAATAATTTTTTTTCAGGATTTTTTTGTTCACGAGACATTTTGAAAAAATTTGGTTTTGGTCCAATTTAGACCAAAACCAGATTCTGAAATATCAAAATTTCCCATGAACCTGAAATCTCAATTTTCATCCAGCTCTTTTACTGGTATCTCTGGAAGAGCTTATGCATACAAGGTCACTGGTCAGAGAAGGGCAAAAGAGTATCTAGCATGGAAATAGCCAATCATTTGCTCTTGTGCATCTGAGTAATCGGGAATGTGTGATTACATGTCTGCAGGACTATTGGTAGTAGAGAGGAGGAAAGCACTTTCTCAGTGTGTTATTCATCTGACTATTGAAATTGACCTTTTTCATTTATGTTCTTTGAAACATTAGGAAAGGCACATTGAAAAATACATTTGTGTACAGGAATTAAACCAGCAGCTTACAACACTTAAAGTAAATGGAAACTCCTCTGCACCACAGGAGTTATTTTCTGCTTTGCTAAATCAACAGTGCATATCTCAAATAGTTTCCTCTTCAGTGGCCCTCTCCTGCTTCCATTAAAGTTAATGGGAAAATAACTACTGAGATAATTGAAAGTAGGATCAGGCCCAGTGTGTGCAAAGAAGTCACTAAATAAATAAAGTTACCACTCCCATTCAATCATGGGGAGCAGAGCAGCAAGTGTTTGAATGACTTATGGATTTGCCTCTATAATGATGAGCCTTAGAGACTTTCAATTTTTTTTGAACTTTCAGTGCCTGATAACAGAGGCTAATATTGAAGTAATTTTGCAATGAGACAATGTGCTGTCTGTGTGTCTGTGTATTGGAAACTTTTATGGCCCAACTAATTGTTAGCTATTGTGTTATGTGAATACCCCACTGGCTAGCCGCTAATCACTTGCTTGGTAAGTTTAGCCCTGGTCATATGACTTTCCTGTGTCTAACTTCCCCATATGAAAACTTAGACACCTTGGTAAAATGAGATGACATCTAGGCATACAAACTGCTGTATCAGGGATTACCCTAAACACATGTAATTTCCCTTAGAGAAGGGTTGGATTCTATGGATGCCACTATAAGACACAGTGTGGCACAGTAACCGCATAAATGTTCTAATAACTAGAAGCGGTAGGATAAAGCCTCTGGATTATTTGAAATTGATCACATAATTAGTTAACCACAAATGCTTATCTAATGTAGCTGCGCAATGCTAAGTTTTCGTAAGTATTGAAATAATGGGTGATTTCTGTATTAGCTTACATCAGCCTGCCACAACATCTACTGGGTGTGTTTAGACAAATAAGGGTTTGTTTAGAAACAGCATCTGTAAGTGTACTTTGTGTTTGGGATGATATAAATAAAGTATTAAGACACAATGAGCAAGAAGATTCCAAGTTGGAAGGCTGAGAGTTTATGGGACTTCTTGTTTTTCGTTTTCTGACTTGGATCCCAGTCCTGCAATGAACTCGGTGTGTTTTTAATGTTTGCTGCATGTATATATATGTGTGTGGTTGTAGCACTTAGGAGCTCTAGTCATGGAGCAGGATCTCATTGTGCCAGGCACCGTACAAACAGAACACAGAGCGAGTCCCTGCCCCAAAGAGTTTATAATCGAGCTATGAGAAAACAGATGGATGCACAGAGACTGACAGGGAAGTACAAAGAAATAATGAGTCAGCACTGGTCATCATGACAGGCAATGGTGTCTGCTCGCCAGCAGCCTAACCATCATCTAGTGTTTTGTGTTTCATGGCAAAGGAGAAGTTTAAAGAAGGATTTGAAGGAGAAGAGTGAAGTGGCTTTGTGGGTGTTTACAGGTGAGAGGTAGGATGGAAGAAAGCACAAAGATATTTGTTTGAAAATGTAAGAAGTGGGAGATGGAGGATAGCATTATAGATTGATCAGAGGTGGGAGATAACATCTTATTAGTAAATGAGAGATGGTGGGGTGGGGACAGGCCAGGAAGGGCCTCAAAAGTAAAGACAAGTAGCTTATGTTTCATGTGCTAGAGAAAGGGGAGCCAGAGGTGGACGCTAAAAAAGGGGGACATGATCAAACGGTAGGCTAGGACAGTGGTCTTTGTAGCATCATTCTGAATGGATCTTAGTGGGGCAAGATTGCATTTGTACAGACTTCAGTCAGGAGTGTGGGGAGGAATAAAAATCTGACAGCTTTTGGAGGGGCACGTTCTATCCCTTGACATGGCCCCAGGGCCTGAGGAGCTCGCTATCCCGATTGTGGCCCCAGAAGCTCATTGTTCCAGTCACACCTCGGGGCTGGAGGAGTTTTGTGACCCTGATGATTTGGGGCCCATGCTCTTACTTGGCCCACCTTGTGCATACCCCTGATTTTAGTCATTTATACTTTGACTGTGCATTTAAGCATCATATAATGTATGGATTAACCTCATCATCATAAACTATTTTATCAGGTTAAGTCCTCTGACAGCTGTGTTGAACTGGTTTTAAAATAAGGGTTTAAACTGCACTCGTGTCTTCCAGGCTGGCTAAATACTGCTGCTGAGCCCAGTTGCCTAAAGAGTGTAACTTGTCGGGATTGTTCTAAGCGACTGGGACTGCAACCATATTTAGGTGTGTCAGACCATGCTAAAGCCTTGCCCAGCCAAACCAAACAGTGCTTTTGTAAATTCGTGCTAGCAAAACAAGTGGAGTAGAACTTAGCGTACACACTATAAAACACCTTTTAAACTGGCTTAACCAGTCAAGACTGATCCTAGGATCCCCTGTAGGATCAACCCAATGGGATTAGCTAACTTGATTGAATAAAGCTCATAATTTTGCTTAGCATGGGCAAGGCTTTAAGTATCTGATTTTAACTGTTCCCCTGCCCTAGCTCCACCCACTGAACAATGACGCTGGGGGTGACCAGCCCATCTTATTTGGGTGCAGCAGCAAGCAAAAGCAAGTCAGTGCAGCAGAAGTCTCTGCATGCCATTGAGTTTGGGCAGGCTGCTTAGCACTTTGGAGCATTGAGGATAGTTCTTCATCAGCTTGCAGTATCATGCACTTAGGCCTCAATTTACAAAGACACTTAAACACATGGTCCGGTTAATCCAGATTCAGTGCTTGAGCACATTAATGCCATCAGGAGGATTTAAGCATCTGCTTACATGCTGTTCTGAATCCAGATGCTATCCTGCATTTCAGCCTTCAAGAGAAGCATTTCCTTGAGGTGACTTGGGCAGGAACTCCTTTCTCCTTCAAGCTAGCAACTGTTTGCAGCCAGCAGTGGACTGTGACTGTCATTCCTAGATGACTTTGATAGTTGAAACAAGTGTGAAGGGGAACAGCTTGCACATGGTGTAGACATTGTGGCAGATATGGCTACTTCCTGCAATATCTTTGGGATACCATCTTGAATTCAGCTTATGACTGGTTTATGTATCATTGGGGGCCAGGGACTATACGCACTCCACGTGGAGAGGGTTACCACAGCTCTTCCAGGAAGTGAGGATGATCAAGACAAATCACTCAAATTATAACTCCTCCAGAGAGGTACCATCTCCTGTGGTTGCTCACATATTCTGATTCATACTGGTTCCTCCAGAGACTGACAGACAAAGAGAGGACTTTTTGGATAAATATTATGACCTTAAATTGGCTTGGGTCCTTCTTTCTGGTTCTGGATCTAAGGCAGATGAACCTGTAACCACAGGTAAAAATGATTGAACCCTACCAGAGTCCTAGGTTGGAGTTGGTAGTGACCTCTGGTGAGCTTTTTAGCATCTATGTAGCTTCCTTTATTCTTTTAATATTTTTCCCTTCTAATGCTTTTACCTTAAGAATAACTGTGCTTGCTTAAAAGGAGCTGTACGGTAACTTAAACTGCTGGCAGCACACTGAGCATAGCCTTCGGAGAGAAAGCAAAGTGCAGGTGATAGTCTTTTAAGCAATCTGGCTTGCTGAGCGTATCACAGTGTAAATCGGAGCTGTACAGCCTTAAAACCCTGGTCAGGAGGGAATAAAAACTCAGGTCTCCATTCAAGATAGGTGACGGCTGGGAGTCAGAAGCCTAAAATAGGTGCCCATGGTGAACCATGAAGGGGGAATACAGGTGGAGTTACCCTGAAACTGTGACAGATATCAAGTGGCCTTTTGCTCTGTGCAGGTGCTGGAATGTCCCTTTGGGCTGATCCTGGCCTACGTTTACAGGCAAGTAGACATTTGGGTTTGAATTCTTACTTTAGCTGAACAAGAGCCATCACCTGTAATTCCACAGTCCATCTGTCCGTTTGTACCTTAGAGCTAATTGGCCACCGTACATCTTCTGTGGGATAGATAGACAGAAAGAGAACAACGACCCCAGGTCTAAACACAACAGCTCAGCAGGATCTGGATGACATAGTAGGAGTCAGTGATTTGGGAAAGGAACATGGTATAAATATATCATGGACTAAGTGTGTGACAAAGGCTCTAAGTAGAGGGCTCAGCGAGACATAGTATAGGAGAAAGCATGACATGGATGCATGCTTTCTATAGCACATAGAAAGTTTCCCATGCATTCTCTTTTGGCAAGATACTGACACAGAAATGTGAAAAGTCCCAGTAATAAACAGTCAGATAACAGCAGGGTTGTGTGGAGTGGGGGTAAATTTGGCATTAAGACAGGTAAGACACCTGAAAATTGGGTTAGTTTAGAAGTACGGATGAGTAACACAGGCAGCAGATGGACAATTGCTGAATACAGTATCAGAAGAACATGGTGACACAACATGGGGCAGGACTTTGGTGTTACTTTATAGCCCTTCCTGCACACATTTACATACTGTGGTAAAGTCAGGCCAGAGGGCTACAGGGGCCGGTCTGAGGGCCCAAAAGGGTTAAAAACCCTCTGCCAGGCAGAGGGAAAAGCACAGGAGGGCAATTGACGGCACCTGGACCCAGTGAAGGGCCAGGCCAGGGATATTTAAACCCTGCTTTCCCTAAAGGAAGGAAAGGGAACACTTGCAGTAGGGGCTGCCAGAAGCTCTGGGGCAGCTGCAGGAGAAGGTTCTCTCGCAGGCCAGGAGACAGAGCTCTGCTACAGCCAGGGGAGGCAAGGTAGTTGGGGGTGTCCTGATCCCGAGCGGAAGAGATAAAGCATGAGACCCACCAGGGGGAAGTTGGCAGCTTGCCACAATAGAGTGTATAGAGGTTAGCAGTCATTAGGTGTGTTGGTGTAAAGGCAACACTGTTAGATCTCTGTTTTTCTCCCTCCGTCTTTTTCACACACACAGTATTAGGGAGCAATGCATAACTGCTCCATAGTTCATGATGAGGCTAGTGTCACATTAAAAGAAGAGGAAGGATTGTCCAGTGGGTAAGGTGCTAGCCTGAGAATTGGCAGACTAGATTTATTCTCTGCTCCCCACTTCCTGTGTGGCCTTGGGTAAGTGTGGGTGAATGAAATCCAGGCCCTACTGAAGTCAATGACAGGTCTCCACTTGACTTCAATAAGGCCATGAGTTCATTGCTAGTTTCTTTGTGCCTCAATTCCCCATCTGTAAAATGGGAGTTATAGCAGTTTCTTACCTCACAAGGGCAGTGTGAGAATAAATATGTTAAAGACTAGGACATGCTCAGATACTATGGTCATGAAGGACATAGAGGTACCATAGACTGGTAGTTCAAATGGGGAGATTCTCTGATGGATATCTGTGGATGCAGATGGATTATGACTCTTTTATGCCATTAACTGGTTACTGAAGCTCTGCTGGTGCATGCTAAATGCAGAAAGCAAAACTGACCTGCAGGTTGATGAAGAGGCACTTGTAAATCTTAGAAATTTCCAAATAATCCAGATAGTTACTATACACACAAGTACACATTAAATTGCTCATATCTTTCCCCATGCAAGTAGCTTAACTGAAATTAAGATCAGATCCTGTTTACCTGCTCTGGTTTCCATAGCATGCTATTAGCTATTAAGCTAATTCCTGAACAAGTAATCTCTTCTCAAAACCACTAATGTTCAGTTTTCAGACTGATACAATGTGACATGAAAAACGTTCAATTTAATGTACAGGAGATTTAAAAAAAAATTACCAGAGGTTTAAAAAGGATGTCCATGACCTTGGCAGACAGGTGTGTGGGGTGGGTCTCTGGAGGAAAGAACATTCAGGATTTGATTCACTGTTGTCTTGCACCTTCTGTTATATGTGCTGGAACTAGGGAGTGCTGGGGGTGTGGTAGCACCCCTGACATGAAGTGGTTCCCGTCATATATAGGGTTTACCGTTTGGTTCAGTGGTTCTTAGCACCCCCAAATTATGTCAGCATCCCGGCCTTCTGTAATCATTTACACTGGTGCAGAGAGAATATAAAAGCACTACTATATGAGAATGGTACGCACTGGTGTGATGACTACACAAAGTGCTGCGCAATGGAGAATGAGACCAAAGAAATTGTCTTCTTTACCCGTACACACGGGCTAGGTACAATCACAGTCTCCGTGCTCTTGTCACTGCAGTAACTGCTCCCTTCCTTTGCTCATTTCCCTAAAAATAACTCTAAAGGAGGCGTGGGAAGCTGGCTAGTCGTGGGGAGAGGAGCATGCTGCACAATGACAAAGTACGCTGCACTATGCAGTCTCCTTGCACTCCCAAGAGCTTTGGGAGGGATGATGCTTCCCAAAGTTCTCACTGGATAGGTATATGGCTTAAATGACACACTCTAGCCCTAAAGACATGTAGATGGGGGAAATGAATTTTCCAATTACAGCATAAACTACTAAATAAGAATGACTGATTTTTTTTCTAAAGTAGCACTTTCTTACAATTTTTCAAGCAAAATCTTTCCTTTAGGGCTCAATCCATGAAATCTTTACCACTCGAGCAGCCCTTACACACGTTAGTACCTCCATTCAGTGCAATGGATTTTTCTAGTAAATAAGGACAACACACATGAGCAAAGGTTTACAGAGCTGGGCCCATAGAGCATTGCAAAAAGCAAAAATGTTCAGTGTGTCTTTGGATTCCTCTCTCTCCCCTCTCCCCCATTTTAAAGTTTTCCATTGCAAACCCTCAACAAATTGCAGTCGTGGTCCTATGAGTCATCTGTCCAATAATTAATCTTTGCTATGCTGAAGGCATTCAGGAACACAGAATAGAAATGCACAAGGGAATGTTTTATTAGCTGGAAATTAAAGTTTAAAAGGCTCTTGCTCTTGTTTCTCGTGCAGAGACTATTTTGAAAAAATACTAAGTCTCACTACTAATTTTTCTTGGAATGGCAAATCCTCTGTGAGTTAAAGCAGCCATTTCACAAAAAGAGTCTGGGACAATCATGAGTTACGAGTGCACGTAATACCTCTAGAACATACATACCTAATTAGAAAGAGAAAATGCTTGATTGCATTCTAATCATTAGGAGCCATTTTGAATGTGGGACCTGGCCAACTGGATATTCCTTTCTGCTGCTTACTCTTTTGCTTTTGAGCTATGCTTTTTTATAAACAGTGGACCTCGGAGGCCTTTGAATGACTGATATTCAAAGAGACATCAGGGAGACTCAGTGGCTCAGATTCTCAGTTATGTTAAGGCTTTTCTATGCCACATTTTATAGTAGTTAGAAATGGCCTCCTGTAAAGTCCTTGTGTAAGGGCTCTACCATGACCCTGCCCCTAGCCCTGAGCCTGAAGAATGGATTGAGGACACGTCAAGGATGTGGCCTGAGTATGTTGCGTTACAACTATTCTTTTCTCAGGGCCATAGGGCACAGCTATGACGTCACAATGCTGTTGCAGAATCAGGGAACTTCTGTGAAGATGGTGTTTGCCTTCTGGCCACCCCCCGGGCATGCACAAGTCCATAGGGTTGGGAAGGTGGGTCCTGAAGCTTATTCCAGGAATGGACAAACCTCCTCCTAACCCTTATGATGAACCGATGTGGGGAATCACCATAAGAGAAACCTCTTAGGGATTTCCTCCCTCTAAGGGTATGTCTACACCATAATTAAAAACCCTCAGCTGGCCTGTGACTTAAGCTTGCAGGGCTCAGGCTAAGGGGCTGTTTAATGGTCGTGTACACGTTCGGGCTTGGGCTGGAGCCGAGGCTCTAGGACCCTCTGAAGTGGGAGGGTCCCAGAGCTTGGGCTGCAGCCTGAACCCAAATGTCTAAACTGCAATTAAACAGCCCTTAGCTGAAGCCCCAGGAGCCGAATTCAGTTGGCTTGAGCCAGCTGTGGGTGTCTAACTGCAGTGTAGACATACCCTAAAATCCTGCCCTACATTGCAGGGTGGGAGGGGGCAGTCTGGCTTTTTGGGCTATCTGCGATGGCGGTGGGCAGATAGTTAGTTATTGTATAAATGCTCACAAATTTCCCTTTCATGGAGCTGTGTAATTGTGCCTTCTGATTTGAAAAATTTGGAAAGATTTGAAAAATCCTTTGGAGTCTAAACTTTGTTTGACCCCCTTCCAATTTTGGGAGGCACCAGAAGGTGGAAATCCTTTTGTACTGAATTTTTCATGTATGTTCTCAAGTCAGAAGCAATCATTTAAAAAAAATCCCAACAGAAATACAAAAATATGGCTTTGCAATAGCAGATTTTGATATTTGTGAAATGGCCTATTAGCCTAACGAATGTTTGGTGATTTTTTTCTATAGCTAGTCATTATAGTTCAGGTATAGTTAAATAATGAATACAAATAGCAGTTATTCACCAGGACTCAAAGAAACAAGTCGCCTTCATGTTCCCACTCTCATATAAAATATTGAATCACTGACATTTAACTGAGCTTCAGTCCCTCTTTCTGACAACAGACTCTAAATGTTTGTACCAAAGAAAACAAGGCAGTTGGAGCAAGGGCTGAGGGCTTGATTTTTTTTTTTTTAATGTGCCTGGGCAGAATTTAGGTGCAAAGAGGAAGGGGGGGGCCAGGATTCAGAGATTTATGGAATAAAGTGAACTGGGGAGACGGTAGAATTTGGCTGTCAGTTAAAATTTCAGAATCTGGCCCCTAAGTAATACTTTTTTATAAAGGGTTTATGCAGAAAGCAACCCCCCTATCCCACCCAAAAAAGCCCACTGCAAAGATCATCACTGGAATGGTAAAAAATGTTAACTAATATACGAGAAGCTAAAATTGGACCTTAATTCAAATGCTGGGTCGGTCCCTCTGTGTCACACTCTTTTCTGTATTCAAAAGGGCTTTGATGTTATAGACCCTAACAAAGTTCTGCTAACCCATAAAAGCTTGTGTTTTTAGGACTGGTTTCAGGACAGCCCTCAACCTAGTTTCCCATCTCTCTGCTTGGTGATTGCTACTCATAGCTTGCATGCATGGGAGTGCAGAAAAATATTAACTGGATGGCAAAATTCATGATCATTTGTTGTTTATTATAGGAACAGGCTCCTATATTTAGAACCGTGTAACGAGGGACTGAAAAAGCTACCCTACCTCTCCCCTCTCTGCTGGGAACAGGCTGAAATTTCTGCTGAGGCCTGTACTCAGTCCACAGTAATAAAGCATGCCACCAGATGTTGAGCCAGGAGAGTCTGCAAAAAGGGGCAACGTGGAGGGGTGAAAAAACCCACTCTCATGGTTTTTCAGGTCCATCTTTGATGTATGACTGTGACACCTTGGTCCAAACATCACTGTGCACTATGATGCTCCCTCTGTTTATAACAAGCTGCTTGCTGGATCACACAGTGCAGTTTGGCTCCCAAGGGTCTGCTTACATCAGAGGGGGAGCTGTGGGAAAAATCTACAATTCAAGCCCTGTGCTCCTGATCCTGCATTCTCTCACTCTGAGCATTGACAAGCTGTACAGCTGAAGCTTGATGTATATAGGGACCTTGTTCTATTGGCTTTTTCTTTTGGCATCTACCCGGCCTGCACCTTTCACTCCCCTAAAGAGGGAGTTGTCTCACTGGACCACTCCCATGTGAGTGGAAAAAAAGCAGGAAGTGTCTCTGCTCAGGATTCATGTCCATATGGGGATGTGGTGCTCAGTTGAAGAAAATTGGTCCTTGAGCCTATTTGCATTTGAGGGCCTGATCCAAGGCCTAGCAAAATCAATGGGAATCTTTTCATGTCAATGCTCCAGTAGATTTTGACTCTTTTCAGGTTTCTTGTAATCTTTCCCTGAGTTGCAAGGCACCTGGCTTAATTCTCAGTGAAGAGCAAAAATCTGCTTGTAGGACTTGTGGCTGAGGCATCTTGAATTTCCTTTGCTGGCACACATTCCCTTCCTCTTTCTCACCCTCCCATAAGGTATTTGTGTGGCTGTCACGTTGCTGCAGCTCTTTTCCCTTGGACTGTGCTTTAATTTCAGTTAACGCCTAGCACTGGCTTTCTTTTTTGGCTCTGTGGAGAGAAAATTTAAGTCAGTTTGACTTTGTCCTTTTTATTATTAAATCCTATGTGACAGTAAGGTCCAGAAGCAGTGGCTGAAAGGGGTAAAACATAGATAAACATGTCTACACTAGAAAAATAAGTCGACCTAACCTTGGTCAGCTTTCAGCCATGGCAGTAATTATTGTGGTGGCTGATGTCCACGCTGCCCTCCTTGGGTCGGCGGTGCACGACCTCACCAGGAGCACTTCCACTGACGTAAGAGTGGTAGTGTTGGGAGCTGAGAGCTCAGTCTCCCACCAGGAGCCAGCCCCAGACTTCTCCCCTCCTCGCTCCCCACCTGGAGTCCAGGGAGAAGCTGTGTGAATAGGGTCCAAATGCCCCAGCTTCTCCCTCTCCCTTGCTCCCTGCTGGAGCTGGGCAGCCTTGTCAATTTCATGACTCAGCTGTGAAATTGACAAAGTTGTCCTGGCTCCTGGTGGGGAGCAGGTGGACAAGCAGCCCAGGACTTTTCTCCTCCCTGCTCCCCACCAGGAGCCAGGGGAAGGCGTCTGGGGCTTCTCCTCTCCCGGTTCCCTGCTGGGAGCTGGGGGAAGCCACCCAGGACTTCTCTGTTCCTACTGTCCACTGGGTACCAGGCAGCCATGTCAATGTCATGGTTTAGCCATGACATTGAAAATGCTGCCCCAGCTCCCTGCAGCCAGTGGTGGAGAAGTGCCTGGGCTTCTTGCCCTGCTCCCAACTGGGAACGGAGACCAGTGCTCTGCTGTCTGGGGGCTACCAGAATGACAGCCCCACAGCCGATGTAAAGGACTCAGCGTCTACACTGAGACTGGGGTTACATCAGTGAGAGGAGCATTTTAGTCTGTACACCTCCACTGTTTTGTCTACACAAGCTGACTTTTGTCGACAAAGCTCTCTACTGTAGACAAGACCATAGTGACTAAGGGGCCAGTCCTGACGCTGGCATTAAGCCCAAGTAAGAGGGATTTGCTCTTACTTGGTGTTCTTTGTGCCCAGGTGAAGGAACCTTCTCTGGTATGCAGCCTCCAGGTTGCAGTAACTTCCCATGCCTCCTGTTGAGTTCCCATTAATAGGAAGAGTGGGATGATTTGCTTGTGGATTTGTACATGGACCCTCTTCCCTCCCCTGCCACCCCATGGAACTACACTAATTCAGCTGCAGTCAAGGCCCCTCATGTCCAGGAAGATTGGGATGAAGAGGGTAGGATTTACTTTTTTATGACTAATTGACTAATGCAATCAGGCAAGTAATCCAAGTTTCCATAGCCTGGTGTCGCTATGGATCCCGCTCCAGCATGCAGCACAGCAGTTGGCATCTAGCTAATTCTCCCCTTCTGGCATTGGAAGCCAGATAATAGCAGTTGCCCCTCCCTTTGCTGCACACAAAACTGGCCTTTTATCTCGGATCATATTAACAGTGCTTAATTATGGTTCTAATCAGTGGTTTCCTCACAAAGGCACTATTTAGGGTAACGGAATGGATCCCTTCAATTGTCCCAATCTAATCGTCAGCACTGAGGTAAAAGGTTACCGTTTAGCACAATTTTCTATTAAACACTGACATGTCAACTACGGTAATAATGAGGGTCCTGCTAATGCTAAACATTCAAACGAGGGCCCACTCGAGGGGTAGCACACTATTCAATATGTAGGAGAAACCTCAGACTCACCTCTTCAGATAACGCTGCACAGGTGACATGGTGTCTCTGAAGGAGGAGGAGGAAGGTACATTCTTCTAATACAATATTGTAGCATCTGTTTTCCACTGCTCTAGGAGCAGAATGAAAGGATCATCACTGAGGTGCTCTCTGATTTTGAGAGTCAGTGGGCCCAGATTCTCCTCTCGTTCATTTTTTTCAGGTACTGTTTCCCTGGTTTCAATCTGGAGTAGCCCCACTGATTTCAGCAGAGTTACTCTGGATTTCCATTGGAGAGAGTGAGACCAGAATGTCCCACGGTTCATAGGGAGTTGACAGAAACTGTAATACAGGCCCTGGTCAGTTGGGAATCAAGACAGGGACAACAAAACGGGGGGAAAATGAAGGGCTTGATTGTTTCAGGCTGTGTGTGGATGAACAAGTAAGAAGGGAGGGGAGAGAGAGCATGGAGTCTTTCCCCCCACCTTGATCACCTGTGGTCAGGCTGGCTCGGTTACTAAACTGGCATGCTAAAATGGCCGGGAACAGTGAACGATGTATGCTGCTCTTATTGAAAGGGGGCAGAGCTTGTGCTGCAGCATTCACTGCCTAAGAGCTCATGGAGGAATTCTAGGGAAACCATTAATAAATTCCAAGGCCAGAAGGGACCACTGTGATCAACTAGCGTGACCGCCTGCATAGCACAGGCCCAGAATGTTTCCCAGAGCATAGCTTTTCGCAAAAATCCAATTTTGATTTAAAAATTGTCAGTGAGAAAGGAGAATCCCCAACAAGACGAATTACATTCACTCTGGCTCTAGATTTCCTCCCCTCATATACATCACAATTGGCCCTTAAGCTTTGATAAAATATAACATAGCAAAATGCATTAAATTGAGTTTGAAACACAATATATTAGTTTTTCAGGAACGGGTTTGTGTTGTACAGAAAATCACCTGGTATCCTACTTATCAAATACCTGTATAGACCATTTTGAGGCTAGTCCTTGTTTGGTAATAGGCAAGCATGGTTTATTACCAGCAGTCATGGGAACAGAGAAAGTGTGGGAATTTTCAAATGTGTATTTGCAGCATGGTGTTTTATAGCCTTCCAGTCCACAGTGAATATGTCCAAAGTGGAAAGCAGTGTCTTCTGGGGGTGGATTAGAAATGTCTTTGAAATGGAATAGCCTGTTTTCATCATAAGAAACACAAGCCCTATATTCACAATGAGTTATCCTCTATGAATCAGAAAAACATCATCTTACACCTCTGTTTCAATACACTGAATCTGTCCCTGGATTGCCAGAAATTCCTGAGCTGAGCCTAGACATTTTAGAGCAGTCTCTTGCAATAACCACTGGAAAATCAGACACTTCAGAGACCTAGTAACTGGGGGGATTTTAAGGGTGTCCCTGCCACTCCCACCACACGAATGTATACACATACAAACCCACAGAGTCACGTATATTCCAAGAGAAAAACTATGTTAAAATAGTGTTAAGATTGAAAGTCTGTTCAATAATGTAAAAAAAAAGCATTACAAAATATTGTAAGTCTCTCAAAACCAAGCATGACCAATGCAGGTCATTCAGAGTTAAGGATATATGTAAAGCAAATCCAAACATGTTAGCGTATGTAAATGCACCGGTCAGGCACCCTAATAACCTTAATTCTGCCCCGTGGTGCCACCATGCAATAACCATATGATGAGGATCTTAGTGTTTGTATGTTTCCCTTCCTGGTATCACAACGGGGTAACATTAAGGTTTTTAGATATCTCACCGGGACCGACAATACCAGATTTCATATACACAGAGATTACCCTGAATGTGTTTAACCATTTAAATCAGGGCTGTCAAACATAAAATTTTGTGGCCTGTGCACTTTAAGCACCACTGGCCCAAGAACCCCCTGCCCCTGGAGCGCTGCTGGCCAAGCGGCACCCTAGCGCCAGCCCATCCCAATGCCAAGTGCTGGTCTGCCCTTCCCCCAGAACGCCTCCAGCCTGAGCGCTCCCAGCCCCTGTAATATTAAGCAGGTATGGAAAGTGAGTAAGTGAAAGCTGCGCCATTGTGCTGCCCCTTTAATATATTTTTTTTTACAATGCGGCCTGCCAAGTGAACAATTAAATGGCCTTTGTGGCCAGATAACTTTGACACCCCTGATTTAAATTGTTTTGGGCAATAGGCTCCTGAGAGAATATCTAACTTTTGAACATTGAACATTAAGGCCTTTGTATTGCAGGCTGATGAAAAATCCAAAGACACTCCCTTTTGAGGCTTTCACCGTGATAAGTAAATAATTTAATTAAACCCTAGTGGACGGAATTTAGAATCTTAATGTGGTCACTTGTTGGATTTTCCAAACAATGGAACCAGATAGAATATCTCACATCTATAGAGTGTCTGTCATCCCAAATGATAACAAAGTTGTGTGCAAACTTGTAAGCATTTGACGTTGTATACTGGAATCAGTTCACTCATTACTAAGAAACTGAGCTCCCTTTTGGGAGGAACACAGCAACACTACATTAGGGTTTGTCTACACATCAAATTGCTGTGCTGCAAGCCAACATGTGAATTCACAGTTTGCAGTGTGCTGTGTGGACATTGTTACAATGCATTTTCATATTGAAGGAGGTAAATAGCAGAGTTCCCCCAAGGATCTGTACTGGGACGAGTACAGTTCAATGTTTTCATAAATGAGGTGGGAAAGTGAAGCGGCAAAGTTTGCAGATGGTAAAAAATTACTCAGAACAGTTAAATCCAAAGCTGACTGCAAAGAATTACAAAGGGATCTCACAAAACTGGGTGGCTGGGCAAGAAAATGGCAGATGATATTCAATGTTGATAAATGCAAATAAATGTACACTGGAAAACAATCCCAACTACACATACAAAATGATAGGGTCTAAATTGTCTTTTATCACCCAAGAAAGAGATCTTGGAGTGATTGTGGATAGTTCTTTGAAAACATCTGCTCAATGTTCAGTGGTCATCAAAAAAGCTAACACAATGTTAGGAAATAATTGTAAAGGGATAAATAATAAGACTGAAAATAGCATAATGCTGCTATATAATTCTCTGGGCTGCCCACATGTTGAATACTGCATGCATTTCTGTTTGCTGCTTCCCAAAAAAAGATATATTAGAATTGGAAAAGATACAGAGAAGGGCAACAAAAATGATTAGGGGTATGGAACAGATTCCCTATGAGAAGAGATTAAAGGACTGGGACTGTTCATCTTAAAAAAGAGAGAACTAAAGCGGAATATGAGAAAGGTCTATAAAATCAAACCTGGTGTGGAGAAGGTGACTAAGGAAGTGTTATTTACCCCTTCACATAATACAAGAACCAGGGATCAGCCAATGAAAGTAATAGGCAGCAGATTTCAAACAAAGAAAGAACAGGAAGTATTTCTTCATGTAATGAAAAGTACAACAGAGCCTTCACTCACCTGGTGTGACTGGGCCTCCTGGGGGGCAGCTGAGCTGAGCTGGGCAGGAAGAGGCAGCTGATTTAAACTGCCAGCAGAGGCAGCAGAAACAGCTGGAAGCTGCAGGAAGGGGCTGCTGCTTTCCAGCAGTGGGGAGTGGCATTTTGGGAGGGGGGATCACTTGAGGGGGGCCGTGACTCAGGGTTGTGTCCCCTCACTATCAGCAGGCATGAGTCATCTCTGGAGCATGCTAAACCACACTCAGGAGTTTCACTGTGCTGTAATAGTGTCCACACAGGACATTACAGCACAGGGAACTGTTATGTGTAGAGTCAAACCCTGGCTTGCGGCACAGTTACTTGTCGTCTTAGCATAAAGCAGGAAGTGAAGAATACTGTAGCCAGCTGCAACTGCAAGGAGAATATAACTATACAGATTATAATCAGGATTTACCGTGGCATTCACTCCTTGCCGTAGAACCATGCTTCAGAATCTCACCTTTCACTTAAGCTAGAAGACAACGTTGTACGTGTGACCTGCGTGGAAAGTGAAGCAGTGGTTTGAGACTGTCTGCAGAGAGCCTGAAAAGTGTGATTTGCCCCCATTCATCTTAATCAGAGCCTGGTGGCCTCTGTGAGTCTGCAGCTGCAGAATTGAGCATTCTTCCAAGATGCCCTGGAAATCAGGATTTTGCTGCAGAATTTGGTTTTCTGTTTCATTGCTGGAGTCCTGGGACCCACCTGCAGACGCATTTTGCTCTCCACACAAGGGGCAGTCAATTGGATTTCAGTGCAGACTTCCTGCACACTGTTCCATGCAGAAACAAAGCAGGGGAGGTGAAGCTGTAGTCCAGCATGCAGCCAGGGAGTTTGGGGTAGCCAGAAGTGTAGACGGATGAGCTGGGACGCTTGGTAATCAGCTTCAGGGGCCATGGAAATGAGCTGCAGAAGTGGCCTACACTTGCTTGGCACTTAGAGGGAGAGTCAGAACTAGGCTGCCTGGACAACAACCTCACAGTCGTTGAGGCCGGGGGATTGGAGTCAGGCTGCCTGGAGTACTAGATTTGGATTATAATTGCACAAATCACTGTTTGGCCATAGTACTGAGCTTTCGATATCTCACGGGATAATGAGCTCTGTGAGAGCTCTTTATTTCTAAATTGCTCGTTTGAATCGACTCTAGTTTAGAAAATGACGAGTACTTGTTACCAGTTAATGGCTGGTAGACGATATTGGTGTATTTTGGCCATAATACTGCAGCTAACACCTCTATTGTTGGGGAGGGGGGGAAGGGCATGGGTTTTTATAATGGCTGCAAATAGCTAGCCATTCAATTTGACGTTTCATTCAAAAAGACAGAACCTTGATTCTTAATTCCTTGCTGTGACATTGGTTTAATGGTGACTCCAAAGGAAGAGTAATATCTGCTGAATCACCACATTACTCCCCGTAGCTCCCATTTTAGCTTCCAGATTTCCTGGTCAGTTACTCTCCGGGACAGGCCAAATGCTATCTAGTTTATGGGAGCAGATTTGTTCACAGGCTGATGTGGTATCAAACTTTTTGATTTTGTCAAGGGTTTTGCATTTTACATTGGCAATTATAGTGCACAGTAAAAACCTGAGAATATTCCTGGGGCTTGTCTCTGGGATCCCAATATGAAGGCCACGTGATAAGACAGAGGGCTGAATTTTCAAAAGCTTCTATGGCTGCAATGCCAATGTTTATATGTGTCCCTTATGAATCAAGAAACAGGTAGGATTTGGAAAGTGTGGTGGTTGTGTGCAGTCAGAGTACATATAAATGAGCAAGGTAAGGGTTATGGCCTTGGGAATAGACATACACTTATCAGAATTCCCATAGGTGACAATGTTCCTTAAAAGTTGGAATAAAACCTTTGATCTCACTTATGTAAAGTTAGGGACCTGATATTTTTCAGAGCTGCTGAGAGCTCATAGTTCCCATTGTGGTCTATGCTCAGTTCTTCTTAACTGAGGCCATTAGGTACATTAAATATGGATGGAGATACCCAATTTTAGGCCCCAACTTTATAAATTTTGCCCTTAGTAACTCAAGGCAGCTACTTAACGCTGCTATGCTGTCACATACCATGGTCTGTCACATATACTGCTGTGACCTATGAATATTAGCCATGCTACAAGAAAGGGTTTATGGAGTTAACAGACAATTATTTCTGGTGCTAGAACAGCCCATCAGCTCAACCACTCTGGAGAAGAACTACAAAAGTAGTTTTTGCTTTGTAGTTTTACTGTATTTTGCAGAAAACGGCTGTCTAAATGATGCTATATCTTTTGTAGCAAAAGGCCTTAAGATAGAATAATTCTCAATGTCTTAAACCTTCTGGAGCATTTTTTTTGCAAGAGAAAATTAAAATAATTTGTGAAACTAATATTCTCTCCATTCAACAGAAATAAACAATAACACATCTTTTAAATATTTTAAATCAGTGTTTATAAGTTTTATCAAGATTAAAAATTTTAATTTGTGAATTATTAAAACTTTTGTGTAATAGTACATCCTTAATTAAGTTTAATTGAATGAAGTGCACTTCAGTTACATAAATAATCCTGGAGATGAATTAAATCAAATCAGGACCCAAGACACAATAACATTTAATTAGGTTGCAGTGTATGTGACACAGATGGCTGGCATTAAAGCAAAGCTCCTTAGTTCATCACCAGTTCTGCTGAAAAATGGATGAAAAGCAAAGAAAGAAGGAAAGAAAGACCTAGAAATCTTTGGATGCTAATTCAGATATGTGTCTATTTCGCTACATTAATATCAGTGCAATCTGTCATGGGATTCCATCTGCACATGGGCCCGTCATCATTCAGTGATGCATGAAACTTCCCTTTAAACCTGCTGAATAGAATAAACCACAGACATTTAATACAGATTGGTTAAGAAACTCTATATGTTAGCATTGGAGTTTTTAAGAAATGATGTATCTCTAATACATTGGGGAATGAATAAGGCACTGTGCTTCCAGTGGGAAGGGCTTCCATCCACTGTTGGCCGGCTGTTTGGTGGTAAGCAGAAGCCTGCTGATGTCTCATGAGATGACCTCACCCCTAAAAATGTAGAATGGAAATATCACGTTGAATAAAGTTGAAAAAGGCAAAGGAATCTCAGACTTTTTTGTCCTCAAATGGGATCCTAAACTTTAACACACACATTTTAATAAATTGTACAAAAGCTACCTGAACCTTTGTCTGCCTTCCTCTAGTCCTCCATTTCTCATTCCTATGCTTGCTAGGGAGATTCCTCTTCACAGTGTGAGAGTATGAAGTCAGCATTCTCAATTTTCCAGTGTACAACCCTGGGAAATTGAGATCAGCTGCAGCATTTTCACTCACATTTGAAGTTTTTGGAGACAAGAGAGAGGGTATTTTCAGTAAAGAACCCTCATTGCTGGAGTTTATTATCCCTTTTGTCTTACAAAACCAAAGTATGTTTTCTCTCAGGGGAACAGTGCAAAGCCCACTTGTTTCCTTAGGGGGAGAATTTCAAAAATGACAAGTCAATGGGATTTGTGTTCCTGAGTTGTTGAGCTGCTTTTGAAAATCCCACCCTTTGGCCTTTGACCTGGGGGAACAGTGAGGTGTGTTTTCACTTCTATGTGACTGTGGATAGAACTGGTTGAAAAAATAAAAACAAAAAATGTTTTGCAACATTTAATTTCACACTTTTAATTGAAAAAAAGAAAATTTTTTGATGAAAATTCCCCAGCCAACACTAGTTGTGGGGCTGAATATTTTAGTTGTAGTTGGTACTGAGCTAATATTGATATTGACTTTTATTAATTACACACATGAAAACATAACCTCTACCAATGAAGAAGATACAATCTAAATAGGCAAAGGCTAGGAGAAAAGATTTTTCTCTCCATTTTTATAGGGGAACTCAGAGATTAAATGGCTACTCTTACAAAGAAAGTCTTGGGTAGAACTGGGAACTGAACCCATGTTTTTATGAAGCCCGGGCAAAGGCCTTAACCACAAGTCGTTCTCACTACAGAGCATTACTTTGGAAGTATAATATAACTAATAACGCTGATTAGATAAAGTAAGACAAAGACTAATGCATACAGCTTTATTTTTATTTCATTTTCCACTATTAACACTTAATAACAAGTAAAGAGAGACTGCACTGCTGTCTCATATGCTCACTTTGCTTTAATGGTCCAGTGTGCTTAAACTTCCCATTTAAAAAAACCATTTTTTTTGTATTCTGAATGCTAATAATTAGGTGGTTATGAGAAAGGACTACTTTTCTACAGTTCTGTGCTGTGTTCACTTGATTCTGTCTAGTATTTCATTTGTATTAGTGCCATTCATGATTGGAGTGCCTGTGGGAGGCTCAGGATGGAATTCACCATGCCAGCACTATTTAACTACATCTTTTCGTAACTTGGGTTGTGTAGTCAAACACACTAGAAAAGCCATATTCAGGAACATTTAAAAACAATCCTTTAAGAGCACTTCCCCTCTCTGTTTACACAGAAAAACAATGAAGTCCTTCAGAAATTAGGATTTCAATCACATAAATCATTCTGTGGAGCTACTAGTACAAAGCAGTGGAATAAATGGGAGTGGCCTTGATTTAAGGAGGCACTGTATGATCCATGACTTTTATCGTTCTTGGTTATTGAATTTGTCTGCAGAATTGTGAGAAACCTGTGTTTGTTTTTTTCAGGGGAAAAAAAATTCCCTACCTGGTGGGAGGTTTTTGGTCACCAGGTAGGGATTTTTTGATATATATCACACAAATTTTACTTAAACATGTATTTGAAAGTTTTTGATACCAGAAATACCAGGCTCTCATTTCAGTCTATAAATGAAAACCACTATTCTAAAAAGTTAAAAGAGAAGTTGTGAGTACGTCAAACTTCTTGTTATGCCTGCTAGAAAATAATAGGAATATTATAACTGTTTAGAAGCCTCAGATAATGCAGATCTGTTTAGAGTGCTGATGAAATAAATAAAATAAATACGTTTTATATAAATTTAAATAAATAAATAAATAAATAATTTAAAATAAAATAAATAAATTTAAATAAAACTTGCTTGCCCTAAAAATTGAGGGTTTTATAATTGGTCATTTCCTTATATACCTAAACAGATTTATATTGAGGTTCATATTTTATTAAGGTATTGGTTTGCCCTTTTTGTATCAACCAAAGGATTTTCACATACTCTGAACTAGGTGATGAATGTAGCATAAATTTATATTTCAAGACTATGATATAATTTGAAGATGTACTAAATGTCAGCCTGACTTGATGGGATGCATATTCTTCAATACCCAAAAGCGGGCCCTCATGCTCCTTACCCTCCCATGTCTCAGTTTTACTAAGAGAAGGAGACAATGCCCACCTCGTAGGTGGGAAGCAGCGACCTGTAAGAGTTGCCTTCAGTGAGGGATCAATTGCAGTCAGTTTCCAGAATTATACATAAAGAGGCCAGGCTGCTAGAGAGTGTTGTTGGTGTATAGTGATAACAGCTCTCTACTTCTAGAAGGAGTAATTAAAAAAAAAGTATGTACATTTTGTTTTGCTTATTTATGTGTGAACCTTGTTTTGTGAAACCAAAGATGAGAAGGCAATAGAAGCGATTTGACTTTGTGTTGGCTTCTAACATAAATAACTAAGCTCCTTTCTCAAAAGGGAGTTCTCCTTCTAAAATGTCTCATGTTGTGCGTGAAAAGAATTTTGTCCCTGGATTCTGCCACACTTGGCTAGTTCAAAACTTTGCATAGAATAGAAACAACTTAAAAACAAAGTTTGTATAGATTGTGGGAGGATAAAAGTCAATGCAAAGCATCACTAACAATTTTATTTAACTTAGAATTCTCTGCCACTGCAGAACCTAAGATGTAGTGTCCTTTTCTTTGGTACTATCATTATTTGTTGAAGAAACATAGATCATCGTAGCCTGCTGATGAGAGACAAGCATGAAATGCACAGTGTGAGGATTAATGCAGCTATAAGTATACGGTTGTAAGAGCATATTGCATTCTCCCAATTAAAGCTTTATCAGCCTTCCATAATCTGTACATGATGAGTGTTACCCAGGATGCTTTACACTACTTTTTTCAACACAGTAGAAAAGCATGGCCATTCTTAATGTCAACTCTTGAAGCCTGTTTTATTAAAAGAAAAGTGAAACTGAGAAATAAGGCCCAAATTCACGCCTCAAGTCAGTGAAGTTACACTGGGATTAATTCAACCCAATGCATTTGGAAGAAGCTTGTTTTGTTGTTTAAAGTATAAGATTGATTATGCAAAGTAGAGTGAGTTGACTCCAAGTTTCATATCAAATTTTAAACTCAGGTCAGGTTCAGCTGGCTTTTGGTTTGAAATTGGATGAGGCTGGACAAAATTGTAGTTTTGGGCTTGGGGGTAACAGGATGACTTGCGGGCTGGAGAGCCAGGGGCTAAGACAACCTGATTACAGAATGAGCCCCTCCTCAGGGAAACAGGCAATTCCTCATAACGAGCAGATGGTGGCTACAGTAAAGAGACGAAATGGCACCTCAGCCTGTAGATGCCCTGCAGGGAGCAAGAAGGCTCCTGAGTCGGCAGGGGACTGTGCAAGGAGCAGGAAAGAGTGAGGAAAGGTCTCCAGGTAGGGAAGTCTGGGGAAAAGCCCACCCAAGAAGCATGGGAGAAATTGTAAGGGCCTCCCTGGAAAGGCCTGGGGAGGACAAACTCTAGGCAGGTGATACTGGGAAGAGACCTTCAGGGAGGAGAGGGCATCCATCTGAAACTGGGGTCCATCTGCAACTGGGGTGAAGACAGTGAGAGTTTGTGTTCTGTTTTCAAAGGTGTTGTGGTGTCTTGGACTACTGGGAGAAAGAGAATGAACTAGAGTCAGGGACTGGAGAGAGAGTGCTTATCTAGTGGACTGAATAAACGAGACCCTTTGTGTGGATTGAAGTACCTTTTGAACTGAGTTCTTGAAAGGACCCTGAAGGATGTGGAGGAGGAAAAGCTGGACAGGGCAGTGCCAAGGCACCTCTAACCACAAGGGGGCGCTCATGAGATTACACCTCCCAAACTGTAAGTGAAATTTAAGGGCTGCAAAACTACATGAAGAGAAAGCAAAAAAAGGCTTGCATAAACCTGTGCTAGGTGAAAAGTATGAACTCCTATGTCTAATGTGAAACTTATCAACTGTGGGCTAGATTTGTGGGTGGGCCCCTACTACTTTAGGTTGTTCCTGTGTTAGAAAGAAGACATAAACCCAGTTTTAACCCAAAACGTTGCTGGTTAGCTATGGCTTCTCTTCATTGTTGCATCAATAAAAGTAGCTAGAGTGTAGAGCCAATGACTATATTCCTGTCTCCATAAAGCCAGTCTTATGATTTAGATTCCCCATTCCTTCAACTGAGGTGTGAGAATTAATAAGATCAGTCCTCTGTGATACCCCCAACAAAATCAAACAAGGCCAGACTTAATGTTTCTGATACTTAAGGTAAAAAATACCAAAAAAAGTTGCACAAAAAATTCCCCCCAAAACTTCCAGATCTTTCTGTATCATAAAGCTGCAAAAATGACATGCCCCATTTAAAAAAAAGTCCATTGCAGGTCAGATTTAAAAAGTCCTTCTCTTGTCTTTTGCTGGGTTTAGGCTTAGGCAAGTTTAGGCACAGTTTGCCAACTTCTAGGCTCTGGCTTCTGACATACATCCCACTTAACTGTCTCCTTGGTGGGACTCATATTCACCTCTGTCTCACAGGTACTAATATTATCTCACTTTTATTATTATTTAAATTAAATAATTTTAATTTAAATTATTTATTATTACATTTTTATTAAATTGTTTACATCAGAAATACAGAATTACTTAATTGATATTAGAGAAGATGCCATGAGTGTGAAAGCCATTTGTCCCTAATAGCTATAAACTTTTTGTACTTTTATTTTACTTAGCTCCTCTTTTTTTAAGCATTTGTCTCACTGTTCCACATTTGTGACTTGGCAGGTTGAGAAGTGTGCTAAAAATGTTGAAGACACAAGGTGGGTTACATGATATCTTTTTTTTGAACTAACTTATTTTGATGAGAGGGACAAGCTTTCGAGCTTTCATAGAACTCTTCTTCTGGGAAATGTGCTCAGAGTGTCACAGCTAAATACCAGGTAGAACAGATTTTTTTAGCATAAGTAGTTAACACACATTTCAAGGGACCATTTAAGGTGAAAAAGCAAGTTGACACCTCTCCAGTCACAGGTGGAGGAGAGGCCAGGGGGTGGATTTGATTACAGATTGTTGGAATAAGCCATAAATTCAGTCTCTCTATTTAGTCCATGATTTTTAGTGTCTAGCAGAGTTATGAATTTAATTTCCCAGGCTTGTTTTTTGAAGGTGTTGTGTGGGTTTTCTTTGGGTCATATAAAGAGTCATTGCTTTGTGGAATTTGTTTGTTTGAAGAACAGAAGAGGAGGTTCAGGAAAGATTTCATTCAGGATGTGGTCCCCATCAAATATGGGTTGTAATTATTTAATGATACCCCATACGGGTTCCAGTATGATATGGTAGGTGACAACGAGGGGTGTACAGGCAGAGGAGTTTTTATATCCGTATTAAAAAAGATTCTCTCAGGGTATTTAGATAGCCTGTTAAATGATGTGATCTACTTCTCTGGTGGAGTGTCCTTGTTTAGTGAAGGCAGTTTTGAATGTGTTAAGGTGTATATCCTGGACTTACTCCTTGGAGCATATTCTGTGGTGTCTGAGTGCCTTGCTGTAAATAACAGATTTCTTGGTGTGTTTGGTGTGGTTACTGGATCTATGAAGGTAGGTGTGGTGATCTGTGGGTTTCTTGTATATAATTGTCTATAGGGTCCAATTGTTGAAGCTGATCAGGTGTTAATGATAGTGTGGAAGTGCTCCATAGAAAGTTTAATGGATGCATGGTAATTGTTAAAGTTGTGGTGGAAATCTATGAGGTAGTTTAGGTTGTCTGTCCAGAGGATGAAAATATCATTGATGTATATCATATGGGATATTATTAAACAATTACTACCCATACTCAATAGGACCACATCCTCAACAAAGTATTTCCTGAACTCCCTCT
The DNA here is from genome assembly GCA_007922155.1 of Mesoclemmys tuberculata. Classification (NCBI taxonomy): domain Eukaryota; kingdom Metazoa; phylum Chordata; order Testudines; family Chelidae; genus Mesoclemmys; species Mesoclemmys tuberculata. The sequence continues at coordinate 11,991,739 of ML675612.1, read as the reverse complement.
TCTGGCTTTCAGACAACCCCCAACTTCTCCAAGTTCAACATCAGAAGCAAGCTCCCCACAGACAAGGACATGCCAACTCAAAGTGGCACCAGACTGCCAGAACAACAGATGCAAAACCTGTAGACACATGTCCACTATTGCGATGATCAACACCCCCCACAACACACTTTTCAAGATCCATGGGTCCTACACATGCCTGTCACAACATGTGGTGTACCTCATCCAGTGCATTAAATGCCCCAATAACAACTGTGCAGGTGAAGTGAGACAATCATTATGCTCTCTAATGAATTCACACAGAAAAATGATAAAAAATCTAAAAGCAACATACCACCGGTGGGTGAACACTCTATATTTGACCTCTCAGTCCCTACAGCAAGCCTGCACAACACCTTCACAAGATGCCCCTTTGAGATTAAATTCATAATTTTGGTAGAGACTAAAAAATAATGGACTGAACAGAGACACTAAATGTATGACTTATTACAACAATCTGTAACCCACTAAATTCCCTCTCTTCACCCCTCCCCCCCAATGACTAGAGGTGTGCTAACTGGCCACTTCACCTTGAATGGTCCCTTGAAATATATGTTAAGTACTTGTGCTAAACAATCTGTTCCACCTTGTATTTAGCTGTGACACTCTGAGGGCAAGTTTGCACTACAAAATTAATTCAACCTCAGTTACGTCGATGTACAGCCACCGGTAGTAATTAAATTGCTTTTGCATGTCCACAGTATGCTCCTTATGTTGACAGTATGTGTCCTCACCAGAAGCGCTTGCACGGATTTAACTGTCAGTGTGGGAGATTGTGGAATGGCTTCTGAAAGGCAGCAACAGTCAATGTATGCAATGCAATGCCTACACTGACACTGTGTTGACCTAACTACATAGACCAAACGCTATGCCTCTTGTGGAGGTGGAGTTATTAAGACTATGTCTACCCTTGTTGCCAAATTTGGTGGTAGTCGATGGAAGAAACACAGGCTACATAGAGTAGCTTGCGTTTCTCCCATCAACTTCCTAACTTCTACTTACTGCAGGGTCTTCAGTTCGCGGCGCCAATGGGAAATGTGCTCCCATCAATGCAGTGTTACTCCACCTGATGGAGGTGGATTGTAGCATCAATTTCCAAGTTGATTGAGTGGGTCTCCACTTCCGCTCAATAGATCTGGATAAATTGATCTGACAGTGGCGAATTTGCCACCTTCAGTGTAGACATAGCTTCGGTTGGTGTAGTGGGCGAGTTATGTCAGTGGAAACTGCATTTTAGTCTATACTCTTACAGAGTTCTGTCAACGTAAGTTGCCTGACATCAACCAAACTCTATAGTGTAGATCGAGCCTGAGTACATTTCCCAGACTTGAAGAAGAGCTCTACATAAGCTCAGAAGCTTGCCTCTCTCACCAACAAAAGTTGGTCCAATCAAAGATGATATCTCACTCACCTTGTCTCTGTAATATCCTAGGACCAACGCGGCTACAACAACACTTCATACAAAAACGTTGTAGGAATTTGAGACAAAGGATCCTACATTTAAAGTCAATTTAGCAAGATCATTTTTAGACAGGCCTAAGTCTCCAGGTTTCTCAAAAGAGCCTGAAATAAGGGGATGGAGCAAGAACATCAGAATGTTGCACAAGTTTATTGCTGATTGAGCTGAGCTAGGAACATCAATAGGTTAGGAATATAATGCAGACCTGTCCTGAATGGCTAATGGTTTGAGGCAAACTGACTGACTTACTTAGAGCTTGTATACATGATGCCAGCAAAGCACACTAGGAGGGTGTGACTAGTAAAGCACTAATGTACTGCACTCTAACTGCCCTCTGTAGTCCTGCTGGTGCATCTACAAGGTACCTAGCTCATGTTACCATAGTCCTGTTGTTAATGCTAACCAGATACCTTCTGGAGAGCTCCTGCAGGGTTTACATGGGGCAGTTAGAGTGCAACACGTTAGAGTGTTTTACCAATCACACCCCTGTCGTGTGGTTTGCTGTGCCATGTAGACAAGCCATAAATCAGATTGACATTTTAGTTAAGAAAATAAGTTGCCCGTATTTGCTCAGGGAAGTCCTATGCTATGCTAGGAACAACAGAATTTCCCCAGATCATCTCCAGTTCATTCCAGACGTCACAACAGGACACTTAGCACCAGGTAGATTACCTAATGTTTGCGACCCAGCACTGTAGATAATCCATCTCCCTGCCTACTCCTAATTATTCCCTACTGTATACCTCCTAGAGTTTTGTCAAGTCCAAGTTTAATACCTAAGAGTTGTATCTTCTACCACTTTCCATGGGAGAATACTCTATGTCCTAATACACTGTTAGGGAACTTTCCCTAATTATTTTGCCAAAAATTCCCCTTACTTTTATCACATTTCTCTTTTTCATTCCCTTGTATACCCTATTACCCAGTCCCGCTCCAACTCTGATGTTAACAACTTCCAGATACCTATAGATTGTTATGAGGTCCCTCATTAATAATCATTTAGCCAAAATATAAACTTTTAGCTCTTTTAATATATCCTCGAGTAATTTCCTCCATCCTAATGATAATTTTTATTGCCCCTCTCTGAATTAGTTATTGGCGATTATGTTAATTAGTGATTTAATTACCTTTGAATATGTGGCATGCTATGTGAATGCTAAGCATTAGTAGTTTCTGTGGTGTATGCAGATAGAAAATAGATGCCATCCCAGTGTTATGTATGCTGCCCTTAAGTTTCCAAGCACACTTCCTATATTCCGAGTTCAGCAATCATTTTGTTCTCAGAGTTCAGAACAGCCAGCCAGGAGATAAATACATACATAGGCTTCTCCATCTTCTCTCTCTTCCCTCTCCCACTTCTATGTAAGCTTTACTATTTCTTACATTCTGAGTGTATTTTACAGTTCTCCCCATGCTGCTTGAGAGAATTCTTATTCTCCCTGCACAAAGAACAAATAGGTAGGAATGTTTTGGTGTCATGTAATGGTCTATAGACAGCAGCATCACCTAAGAAATTATTCACTTACAAAGAAAACCTTAGAGGGAAATAATTTTGCTCATGATGAGCTCAGCTTCTAAAAAGTACATCATTGCTCACAATAAAATGGTTGGAGTTAGACAGAATTATCAAGAACATCTCTGGTAACACTAGATGCCCTATAAAAGTCAAGAAATACTTTGAGATTAAGGGAACAAAGTGTAGTCACCATAAGATAACACAGTGTCTCTCTCTTCTGACAGTCTGTAATGAGCTCTGCACAAAATGGCTACTAAGTTTTGTATAGAAGGACAGTGCTTAGGAATGTCAAGGTCCACAAAAACTAGAACACATACCAGTTTCATAGGCACATTATTAGTATAGGCTAGTACATGCTATATGACTCTCTCGGTTTGAGCTGATTTTTCAGTCTGAAGTCAGACAGAGAAATGGTGGCAACTGCAGCAGGTACAGTGGGACTAAAATGGTGACAGTAGTGATCATGTTTATTACATGGAGCAATGGTGCTGAGGGAAGTTTCATCAGCAGGTAAGATATTGATGGTAGCAAGCAACAGCACATGCATTTGTGGTACTAGTAGCACATTTAGTATATTGACACCACCTTATGGATTATAAACCATTTGAGACCTCATGCATAAACTAACCATATTTGGGTCAATTTAGGGAGTTAAATAATTTAAAACTAAATAAGCGGAAAGGTACAGGGGCATTTTGGCAACCAGCCAGGTGTCCAAGCCACTGCCAATTATTGGGATGGACTATCAATTATTCTGGTTGCTGCTTTTAGCCATTTTCAGGCCTTTGCAGGAACTTAGCATAGCGAGGCAAACTGGGAGAGGGGGTAGACAGTGAACATGTCAAGTGAGCCTGCCTCTGTGCATTCTCTGTCTGAATATGCTGGGGCAGATGTCTGTGAAAAACCATGAAGTCTGGATATGTTTTAGAATTGTCAGTATGGGGAAATCTATCTATTGGCCTAACAGCTAAGACTGCTCGCTTAACAGTTCTTTTTAGTGACATGTCTCTGTAACTCCTGCTTCTGCCTAGTGATTGATTTGTTTGGTCAGCTATGTAGTATTTTTCTTGGTTAACACGTCTCTGTAACTTTGGGGGTATAAGAGGGAGGAAGTCAGTCTGAGTCAATGGATTGCTTCATGGGCACATTTGAAAGGCTCTTCAGGCACAGACAGCATGACCGGCCATCTGGAAATCTGTGGCTGAATCACCCAAAGACTGCCCGAAGACTGCCTCAGACTTGTGGAGGCAATATTAAGTTTTGGGGTACTCTTATGACCTATTGTTTTGTATGTGCTTAAGACTAATAAGTGGAGACCATGGTGAAAGCAATTCCGATGTGAATTGCTGGGGACTGGACGTAAGCTTTAAAGTTAAAATCACTTGGTTTTGAATTGTCTATGCCAGCCATATAGCAGCTGGAGGTACTGCATTTTCTTTGATTTATTTCCTGATACTGACTTGCAGAGACTAAAAGTTACTGGATCAAGGAATCCTCGGTAACAGCAACAGCAGCAGGCAATATATCATGCTATCTAGTCTGGGTTTGCATGGCATGGTCCTTCTTGAAAAATATATATTGCACGCTACCTTGACTTGTGTTGCAGTACAAGCTGAAACTTAAATATGAGCAGGGACCAAAGAAAGCAATCTAGCCGGCTAATGAAATTTCCAACTCATGCAGTTATTGGATAGCATCCTACAAGAATGGAAGTTGTTGGCCTCATTAGCCCCTCAGAACCATATACAAATTAAAAGGAAGGAAAAAAAGTAAGGGAATAGGTCACAATATGCATTTAAGAATTGCTTCCAGGCCTAGAACTCATGAATGGAAGTGTAGAAGAAACATCAAAATATACTTCTATGCTTAAGTTGTGTACACATGGATTATTATCTATTCACCTATTGAATGTTAAAGTAAGCTTTGAGAGTGCCAGTGCTGCTACCTATAACTTGCACGGCATTCTTGATTGATGTGCAGTGGAACTTTTTAAAATGTGCACATTGTTCTATTTGACAGTTTAGAAAAAATGTATTTTGAAATCAGATTGACATCTTCTGATTCTACATACTTTGTGGTTCCTGTGTCGTGTTTCAGGTAGCCCATGTTTTGGCAAATCAAGTGCGGGGGAGAGGGAGGGAATGATTAGGTTCAAAAATGGAAGACTACATTAGCAAAATGTAGTAAAGAAGTCTTTGGCACAGTTGTGTCAGGGAAGGCATAACTGCCATAAAGAACAGACAGCGTATGTATGGGAGCTTGTATGGGAAGCAGAAAAATGGAGCTGTTTGTATTGTGCACATACTGAAGACAAAATGGCATTAATTTATAAAACTGACAGGCTATCGCTCTTTAGGTATAATATGCACAATAACTTTTGTACCAATCTATTATATGCCTGAATCCACTTGAATTCCAAAGTCATAAACTGCAAGTGACTAAAATTGCTGCTATTCAAATGTACACCATCCAACTTCATTTAAATGGAAGATTTAAAACACTCAACCCTCTTCCCCCTTCCTTTCTTTCCTCACTCTTTGTATAAATCTACATCTTCTATATACACTCTGCTAGTGTGTGGGGGTATCTGAATGTGTCTCTGTCTCAGCAATGCCAACAATTACTTGATAAATCCATTAAGATATCAGCAGGACATAGTTGCTACCAATCTAACCAATCTCTGCATATTATCACTGTTCTATTTAAATAAATGTGAAATGGCTGGTGTAGGCAAGAAGCCATTTCCCAGAGAGGCTTTAATTAATAATTTTGCACAACACTGACTACGTAAAGGTCAGTCCAGTCCAGTAGTGGTAAGACCAGTACAGTCCAGTGCGGGTAAGCTCCAAAGAACATGTCACTTCAGATTGTGGTGCCACGTTTGGGCAAGAAGACAAAAATTATTGGGGGCAGCCTGCCAACACATAAAATGAGGTAACATAAACAAGGAAGTGGAAATTAACGCATCACAGCTCTAGTCAATTAGCTGCTACTAAATTTGGGATTGTGGGTGTGTGGGGACATCTCTGGGATAGATTGTTTCAGCTTTGAATTAAATGAGTTTATCTGCAGGTATTATTTCATTCCTTTTCCCTTTCATTTTATTTTTCCCTTCTCCCTCTCCCCTCTTCCTTTCCTGTCTGTTTTTCTGCTTTTTTTTGTAGTTAGAGTAACATGAATTGGGCTGGTGAAAGTGTTGTTGCCTATTTTTATAGATGTAGTCTTTATATTGTCTCAAATTTGTAACCTAGACCACTAATAAACTGGGAGTGGAGAAAAGACATTAATGCTGTTTTCTCCTAAATGTAGCTGTAGGTTTACTCTTCCGATCAAGATTTTTCTGCCATAAAAAACTCCATCCAGTATTTGGTATGTCCACATCTCTCCTGATAAACCAGTTCATGAGTGTAGCCTTCAAAGGTTAGTCTGGGGCAATAGAACATCAGCACCACCCTATTAACTTATATATATATAAAAATAATATTGTCAGTCTTAAGTATCTTCTGTGTGTATGTTTGTGTCTCTTAGGCAAGCTCTGTGGGACAGGAACTGTGTCTCCTTTGTGGCTTATGGACCACTGAGTTACATTGTCAGCACAGCAAAAAATAACCATAAAAGTTAGAGATGGAAGGTACCTGTTAGATCATCTTGTCCTTCTCATAGTGATATAAGTAATTAACAATTCATTCTGAAAACTGATATACTTTTCTATTCTTCATGACTGAACTTGAGAAACAGTTATTCCAATTATGGAATTTCTCTTGATCTCTAGTTAGAGATCCATAAAATGGTTCACATTATTACCAGAAAAATGTGTTTTCCCCCCATGTTCCTTCCCCAAACACAAAATGTTTTACATTGCTTCAGATAGTTCATGAACAGGTAAGGCCATAGTTACAACTGCAAGCTGTCTGTTCATACATGAATATGTCTGGCCCAGTTCACATTCTCACCATTGTTTTAATATCTAAAATGTCATCACAGTTTTCTTCTCCAAAAGAAGCATCTTATTTCCAGCTTTGGTTTTCTTTCTAATCTCTCTGACTTGCTAAGATAGTTACTTACTTTGATGTCAAATGGTCTAGAAAACATCCCTTCTAAGTGAAAACCTATGTGGATGCAAAAGAAGAGGAAAGAGATTTTTGTAAAGCTATGGGAGTGACTTATGCAGATGTATTTTTAAAGCTGGCCTGGAAAATGCTTGAATGCATGCAGGCGTTGGTATGCTGCATCTGTAGTTTGTCAACAGGTTCTCTTAGTCAGAGAGAAATCTTTAAAACACTTATACAAATGCATGGGATTCTTTACTGTTGCTATATTGAAAACAAGATGACAGCAGACTTTTATATTTCTTAATCCTTTGACAGTTTAATTCCTAAAAGTATGTGTGAGTTGTTATGTGGACTTTCCATATGCACTGCTGGATGATGTAGCATCATTGCCTTTGCAGTTGTTCATAGTAATAATATCCACCTTGAAAGAACCTGATGAGTTATATGGCACAATTGCTCATGCATGTGCACACACACAGTAATCAGAAAGAATTGATATATGAAGCTGGGAAAAAACTAAAGAGGAAGAATTTAATCTCCAACCCCAGGTGCTTTAAGGAAGCTTTGAAATAGTTAATCAGCACAGGTTCAAAGATTCAGTTTGTGCTTCTCATCTTATTTCTTCAGACCTTATTTGATAGGAAGGAAAAAATAAAATGCCAACATGAAAGAAGCTCCGAGCTGCATCTGTCACATTAAAGAGACTCTGTTAAAATAGTGGTAAAAAGTATCCTTCAGGGGATTTGCTGAATTTCTGCAGGAAAGTGTATATCCCCTCTGCCTGTGGAGAGGATAGTTAACAAGGCATGCACACACAAAAGCAATGAGAATTCATTAATCCCAAGCCCCAAGTAAACAGGATTCTAGGAGATTGGATCTCAAGTTATAACTATTTGGGTATTACCTGGCTATGCAACTGATCCAGGGAAATTCAATTTATAAAGCTGACAGCACAACATTTTTCAATTAATAAGAGGGTTTTGTTTGGTTGCTTTTTTTTAAATCCCTCCCTGGTGCTCTCTTCTTGTAGTGGCCATTAATGACTTCTGAGGTACAGCTTTATGTCATTGTGCACTTGATCATCTTCAGTAATATACTTCCTCAAGAGCTTTCATGATTAATGCTACTACCTGATGGAAACTAAATTAGCCCTGTCAGGGTACATCTCTTATGAAACTATGATTTTATACATTACCAGGATTTCCCCCCTTCTTGTTATGTATCTAGCCAGTTACTGTTCTTTCTTGATGTTCTTTTGGGGAGCTCATGTCAAGCAATATTTGTAGCTTCTTTTTCTAAATGGCCAATGAGCTAATTTGGGTACAAGTTATTTCTACTCACTACTCCCCTGTTTATAAGTCCAAATATTGTTTTAGCCCTTTTTGGAACAGCATCTCACTGGAAGCTCATGTTAACTTGCTTATCCATTGTAACCCCTAAATCCTTTTCGGAGTCACTTCTTCCCAGGATACAGTCCCCCATTCTGTAGGTATGGCCTGCATTCCTTGTGCCTAGGTGTATAACTTTGTATATGGCTATATTAAAACATGGTTTTGCTTGATGAAGATCATTTTATGAGACAGCCCCATTCTCATTATTTATCACTGTCATTGGAAAAATAAAATGGGATGCTATGGGAGACACCTAACCCTCCCACCAACAATTAAAAAGGTAAGGGTCTAGGTCCTCCTTCCTCATCTATCGTTTGAGTAGTTAAGTGGATTAACACCAAAAACTCAAAATAAAGTAAACCAAGGAACAATTTATTTAGGGGATAAACTACAAACAAGGGGTCACTCGGGGATTTAACAAAGTGGAACTGAACCCCCAGGTCCTTTCCCAAATTAAAACCCAAACTGCTCAGGCCCAAGGTCAATGAGATGTACTTACGGTCTTTCTTCTTCCTTCTAGAGTGCTGTTCATGAACTCCCGGGTCAACAATATCCCGACAATGGACTGTGGAACCACTGCAGGTGAGTAAGCTAGTCTTCAGTGTGGGGGCTATCTGTGATGTCATACTAGAGCCTCCTCTTCTCTCCACTGCTCCTATGTGTGACGTCACTCTGCTGCCTCTAGGACAGAGAGCACAGGACATAGCCTTTTTCTTCTCAGTTAAAATGCCTAGACCTGGCACAGCCAGCAGCAATCCAGAACTGCAATTTCAGGAAAGGGCCTGCTTAGTCCTGGGTTGGACCATGCTCAGTGTGGATGGAATCTTTGGGGAATTTAGCTGCTAAAATGTAAAGTCTCTGAGCATGTATCAGCTGCAAGTTCTCAAAGTCTTATAACTTGGCCAAACTTGAGTGGACATCCACAGATGTAAAAAGGCATATCCCAGACATGCAGACTGGTCTCCTGCCAAATTTCAAGTCCCAGCTCCAACGCATGGGCACACTAAACCGTTTAAAGAAAAGGTCACCGACGCTTTGAGCCTGGAAAAAACAACATATTTTCCTTAGAATTATTCTCTCAAATGGTTGAATGCCTTTTTGGCTCAAATATATATCTTTTAAAGAAAGAAATTCAGCCTAAGGCATGGAAAATGTCAGCCTGAACAGTGTGTGTGTGTGTGTGTGTGTCCTTGATAAGGTATGCTCCAGCTCCTAATAAAAACAAGAGTCTTTCCACTGACTTTAATGGAAGTTGGATCATGCCTCTAAAATGATGACTTGCATAGTGCAAAGTTTGGTGACTGGGCTCCTGTGGGTTTGCATAGATATGTTCCTTAGTTTTACATCAGGTAAACTTCGCACCTGCTGAGTCTGAACCCAATAACCAAAGTAAGGTGTGATGCTGAGGTAGCTTAAACAGGGCAAACTGCAAAGAATGGGGCAGGCAAATCCCTGAATACTGGTGGGTTTTCTTCCAAAAGATATACCAAGCCAGCAACAAATAGCTTCTGATGACTTCATTCAATAGACAAAAACACAGTTTCCTTAAAGCCATCCAGCCCTTTGGTTAGCACCCAGATAGCCAAGTCAAATATGATGGGGATTACTGAAAATCTTTATCCATCGTATGTAAACAAGTTCTACCAATCCCAAAGGATTGGACACATTCCCAAGAGGGTTAATGAATAGCTCAGATCCTATCCAAATAACACGCTTAAAGCCAACGCTTATTAACTAAAATAATATTCATTAAAGAAGGAAAGAAAGTAATGGTTAAAAGGTCAGTGTACATACACAGATGAAAATAAAGCTCCGAGGTAAGTTTCAAAGTGGAGATGATAACTGAGTGGCAAAGTTCTTAAATTGCAAAGTCTCTGAAGTTACCCAAACAACTTGGGGGTCATCAGTCCTTGTTGAGAGCTTCTTTGTTAGAAATCCAGTCCAGAGAAATGAAGACTAAATAGTCCATGTGCAGAGTTTGTTCAAATTCTCCCATGAGAATTAGCAGGGCGATTCGAGACTGGTGCTGGGATCCCAATCTTGCGATCCAAACTTTTCTAGACAAGCTTGGACAGATGTGAGATAAAAAGGATCAGTCCACCAGAGTCTTTTATAGATCAATGCAGGCTGACTGATATCTTCTTGACAGCAGATACTTCCTTGAACAATTAATAGGTGATTGCTTGTGGCTCTGAAGTATCATCTCTGAGGTAACTAGTTACATTAGCACAAGGTAATTGGCCATTTACAACCATTCACGGGTGTTTACTACCTAAACTTCAAAGATAAATAAAACCAATAGTATTGTTACATTCAATTTCCATCTAAACGTTCATATCAAACTCTGGCAAATCTTTTTACATGACACCTTGCCAGAATTGGTGTCAGGGTTGCCAGTCATCGGTAAATTTTGGGACAATGCACAGAGAGCTAAAACAAACCTGTCAGTTTAAAATATAAACACATGTCTCCGTATAATGGATGTTTGGCAACCTGCCATTGCCAGTCCCAGCATGACTCTTTCCTGCTGGTGCTTCTCCGGACTCTGGTTCCTCACATGAACAGAAAACCCAGACCGCATCAGCATATCTTTTCCCTGGCCCTCTTGGTGATATGGGGCTTGTTCAGCCAGGCAAAGCCATTATTGCTGGATCAAAGCCAGGATCCTCATCCTTCTCAGCGCTCATATTCTGCTCCTCCAAATCTCAGACTGGGACTGAGCTCCACCTTGCTCTGCATGGTGGTTAGAGCCTCTGCTCCTTCTTTGTGTGAGAGAGAGAAGTTGAACAATGTTGTGCACTCTGTTTTAAAAATGTAATTTGCCCATGTTCCTCACGTATCCAGGTTCACAATTGTGATCATCTAGTCTGACCTCCTGTATAACAAAGGCAAGAGGATTTCCCTCCCCCCACCTGAAAAATTCTAGAGTATATCTATTAGAAAAAAATCCAATCTTGATTTAAACGTTGTCTGTGAGGAAGAGTCTGCCATGACCATTGGTAAATTGTTCCAATGATGAATTATTATAGCACAAGTATTGAAGATCCAGTCTCACAGAATCCAGTTTGCTTGGTGCCAGATCTTGTGATGCCTGAATATTGGGTTGAGTCTGGACTTGCCCTGAATGCTTGGACAGGGCCAAGATCCAGCTCTGTTCTATGTCTTTTGTTTTGTTTTTATCGATTTTAATATATTTTTACCCAGAATTTGTCACCATTTGTCACATCTCAAAAAATCCTGGAGTGTTGATTCAGGATGTCGTCATTACAGAGGACCTAATGCATATTCATTAAAGGCAAGGAGTTCTGTGTGATAACAGCATTAAGCATAATGATGACTGTGGGTGTGTCACGTAAAGCGGACAAATTGCACTCAAGTCAAACTTTACAAGCTGGTTGTCACAGTCATGGCTGGCTGCCCCTAGTGGATGGTTGCCAATCTGTTATATTTGGATCCTACATGCATCCTAGCCAGCTGGATTTAGGAAGGGTCCACTCACTGCTCCAAGCAGCTGAGTTGAGCTCTTCCAGGAGCAGCTCTCTTGTCTGACATTCTTCCATGGATGAGGGACTCTACAGTTCAATAGCCCTAGGTCCCAAAGCCAGTTTTCAGACATTCCAAGCCTCCTCAGCTGCTTTGTACATCCTCAGGAACTGCCATCCTTATGGGCATTCTGGTTTATAGTTTAACTCTTCATGGACCACATGACAATCAAAACAAGGGACACAGACTTTGCAAAGGAACTCCTTAAACACACGTACTTTAGTCTTAGACAGCTCAAGCAAATTACAGATCTATGCAGAACAACAAATGCATGAATGCAATTCCTCCCTCACCTGAATCCTCATCAATCCTGGATGTCTTTGGAAGAAGGCAAACTCCTTCTGCCCCCAATCCTCTAGCTGTGTCTTCTGTTTCTGGCAATCGACTGGCTCTCCTTGCTTAAAGGCTCTCTCTCTTTTACAAGCTGGCTCTGACATCTTTTCTGTTCTTCTGTTGGGGATTTTCCGAGCTCCAGCCCATCCTCCCCCATTGTTAACTGCTGGGCAGAGCTTTGCTAAAAGTCAGTGATTCTGCCTACAGTAGTCCAATTGTTCTTCCAGGGTAAAACTATTCAATGCTGATGGCTCCTAGATGTCCTTGTGTCAGCTGTCCGGACATAGTCTGTTCCTGCTATAAAATGGAGCTTCTAAGTCAGACCAACAGTTACAATCATAAATACTATTCATAAAACAGAAAGGAATTAATAAGCTGACAGACAGATTCCCCAGATTGCCACACGGTAATGAAAGAAGACTTTTCCAAGCTGGAATCTGTCCCACTCAGTAGTGGAGCACTTGCTTTGAAGAAGGCATTTCAAAGGAGCAAGGGGGAGAGGAGGGAGACCAGCTACAGAGCAAACAAGGACGGACCAGGAACCTATCATGAAATGGAGGTAAGGTGTAGGAATTATGTTAGACCAAAAGACAGATGATGGGTAGATGTGTGAGTGAGAGAATCCGTTGAGATATATTAAGACTCTGCTAAGACATCATGGATTATACAGTTGAAATCAAAGCCCAGTACCTTGAGTTTCAGTTCTGATTATACTGGGCAATGAAACTTTTGACCAATTTCTGATAGCATCCACCCTAGCCTAGGAGCGCATTAGTGCTTGTTGAGAACAGGGGTGTAGATTCATTGCAGTAGGGCTTCTCACAAAAGTGCATGCAGCACAGCTGTGCCCTCTTTGTGGTGGCATGCACCACTGAGAGCATAGAAAGGAATAGTCCTGCCCCAAAGGAACTGTGATTGTAGCTATACGGTATGGAGGTTCCTTTCTATGTAGTAGCTAGAAATAATCTAGTCCTTAATGGTGTTGCCACTTTATCTAGTAGTCCCAGATTTTGGGGACATGTACATCAGTTTCCCATTAGTGGAGAAATTGGTGATGCAGTCAGGTATATTTTAAGGGTAATTTTTGTATTTCTGAAGCATTCACAGGTCCTGTTTCCTTGAACAAAAGGGCTCATAGACTCACCACAGATGACTGCTACTCCTTGCAGAAACATCCAGAAAGGCATTTCTGCCTGTCACTAAGAGAAGCTCCTGCTGCTGCCTTGGGTCTCTGTCTTTCTTGAATTCTTCACTGCTAAGCACATAGCCAGTTCCTTCTTGCCTCAGCTCCTGGACTCTTCCTGGCAAAGCCCCTAGCCCAAGGCTGCTCATCTAAGACCACATGGCCTCCACAGGTGTGCTTGGGTGTTTTCCCTCCTTTTGTGCAACAGCTGCTTTGCAACACAAAGGAATCTCAGGAAAGACCTAGTTGCCCCGACAAAGGCTGCTTTACCTCATGAAATCCTTTCAAGGATTGTCTGGGTGTAGTGAGAAATTCATCCATCAGTTACTGATACAATGCATCACATTAACACCTTAAGAGCATTTAAGCTGAATGTCTAGACTGCCTTGTAAATCAGAGTTAAAAAAATAATTTCAGTAATTAGGCAGAATGCCTTAAAGTAGCAAAATAAATGTATATTAAACAAGAATACTGGGTCATTTAAAAGGGGCTTTTCAAAGCAAATTTTAGAAACCCCTATCATTGTTTCAGTGTCTCCATTCAGTGATTTGGGCTATTTTTTTCTGTGTAGGTTGCCATTTTAACAATCCTTCTCAGTAGGGGTCCAGTTTGATGTAAAGCAAAACTGAAGTAATCTGCTTTTCTCTTTGAAAAGCACTGGGAATTTTCAAGGTTTTTTAAAAAAAGGAGAAAAACATGTTTTCTTAGGGGATTTACAGAGAGCATGGGATTTAGCCTCAAATTACATAATAAGCCGGAAACTTCAGATGTCCTCTCTTCTCACTGACCCACATTCTTTTCTTCTTGAAAAGGACTGAGGGAAAATTCAGAGATATATTTCCAAAATTAAACCACTGAACATATTTTTATGACACAAGTTACCAATTTCTCCAGCAGTGCCAAAAGGACATTCATGGCAAAGGAAGGTAAATGCAAGTTTGGGGAGTCCAAGGTTGCTGCCAGTACTGTTGCTGGCTGTAGTGGACAACGTGTTCAAATTTGGTTGCCTGTCTGACTGGACAAAGGCACAAGGAATCTGCGTCAAGGCTGGGATTAGGCCCTTACGTGCTGATAGATACACCATACTGCCTCTCTCGATAATGAAATGCCTGTCGGTAGCTGGAGGTTATAAATACTGGTCAGCAGAGAAAATGGCTCAGCTACAGGTATTTGGTTTGTAGAGAGCCTGAGGCAATCCTATTATCCTTGTTTGTAGCCTGGGGGGGCACTGCTTCTTATAGCTGGTCTGGAATCTGTTATGGTTGAGAGAAAACTGAAAATGAACTGTGACCTTTAGGACTAATAAATCAATGACAAGCTTTCAGCCCTATTGACTATTTGCATAATCTTCCATTGACTCGTTTTCAAGGTTATCTATGGCAGGAATAAGATTAGATACTAAAACAATCCCAGATACACCTTTATTTGTTTAGGTCCCCCCAAACTTTTGGTGGACAAGCGTTATGCAGGGCCACAATGCCTGGATTTTTCCCAGCACTTGGAGAGAGTAACATCATAATTCTGATACACAGAGACCAAATTACAGTTTGGTGCTCCAGATTAAAAACAGAAAGAGCAGGGCAAAGGTTGGAAAAAATAAAACAAAAATAAAAAGTGTTCTTT
This sequence comes from Mesoclemmys tuberculata, assembly GCA_007922155.1. Classification (NCBI taxonomy): domain Eukaryota; kingdom Metazoa; phylum Chordata; order Testudines; family Chelidae; genus Mesoclemmys; species Mesoclemmys tuberculata. Next base: position 11,976,603 of record ML675612.1, on the reverse strand, counting down.
CCACTTTACAACTAATTTGAATATCTGAGTGGACATGTTCACTCCTATTTCTCTTACATGTGCTCTGTTCCCCCTGTCACCTGCTGCACCTCAGAATTACAGGATTTCACCCCCAGGGCCCCTTTTTCCCCATGACTGAGAAGTGCCAGAATTAGGGCATTGATATGGTCTTCAACATGCTGCACATCCTACTCTGACAAACAGGCAAACATACGCTGACAAACACTGAACCTTTCTCACATTTACTTCTTTTTCTTGATCAATAGCTACATAGCATACTGTAAACACCATTAGGTTCATGTAATCAGATGCAGGTTACACTCTGTGGCCTGGAGAAGACAAACGGTGCAGCTCTTATTTTGACTTTTTCCAAATAACTCTGACATATTGGTTGCTGATCTGGAGTTCTCAGTCACAGTTGCTTTTTCAGGCCCCTCAAAACTTTGTTATAGAAAAACAGTTACTACATCACTAAATTGTCTTGGTGGCTCTTCTGCCACCTTACAGCAATATCTGGACTACAAGACTGGCTGTACAAGACTCTGCCTGACTGCAAGTGCACTCACACTGAATCAAATACATTTCCCATGAAATTCCACCCTCCACTGATCCCTTTGATTGCACTCTGTTGGGCCTGAACACTCTCTACCTCTTCCCATAGCTGTCTTCCAACATCCAGAATAGAGCATCACACTTACAGGCACTGATCAGTGAGAAAGGAGAAGTGTGTGGACCGTAATTCCATTCCTCTGCCCATCATAAAAAGTTTGGGTCTAGCTGGAAACATTAACTTCAGGCTGGACATCTTATCTGAGCTAAAATAGTCTGAAGAAACACCATGGCTTCCTCAATATAAGAAGGAATAGGAGCATGATGACCAAATCCAACTCTACAGTAAGGAGGGGAAATCCATTGTATTCAAGGAAGCTAAGTCTGCATGCACTATGACTGAATTTAGTTAACCAAGTGGTGAAAAACAAAGGTCAGTTTTATTTTTGCTGTTGTGTGAGTCCCAATTCTCTTTCTAGGAGAAACTTGCAAGGAAAGTAAAGGCTACTCCAACAGACTGTTTTAGTCTCCCTGTGTTTAGTCTTCTTTTATGCACCTCAGCAAATTCAGCACTGATTTATTTATTGTTGAACTATTATTGTAATTGAGAAGACACTACACACAATGTAAATGTTAAGACGACAAAGGCACTACTTTCCTGGATGCATGCCTTTTGGCTACAATCTTTGTATAGACTAAGAAAACCGAGTAGCACCCATAATATGCTAGGTATTTTCCAAACACACAAGAAGGCACAGTCTGTTGTAATAATTTAGATGAACTACATGGGCCAAAGGTGTTAACATTAAATAGTTTTAAACAAGGTTTAGGATTTGGTATACATAGACCTTAGCCTGCTTAGTACCATGGCAAATGTACCATTAAACTTCATTTTAACCTTTTATTAAAGATACAGAAAAGGAGGGAAACCAGTTAAAGCATTAAAATGTCAGGTGTTAAATGAGGTATTCATTTTAAAATCATCCCTTGTTCCCTTTCCCTTTAGCTGGTGAGAGCTTTTAGAAGGAAAAACCCCTTTAGTTGACAGTCTCTTAGTTAGATGGTATCTAACTATTAATTGCCCTTTGGGGGAAAAGAGAAGTTAAGTTGTTGATGTTGTTGTTAAAGTCAGATCCCATCTGCTAAAAGACAAACACATGCAAAAGGGAAGAGAAAAGAACAATAAAGAGAGAAAATGCAGCTACTGTCTCCTGGTGTTGACTTTCACTTGCAACCTTGCTGCTGGAGAAGCATAGGCATGGTACATGGTCTTATCTGTCGGTCTCAGATCTGGCAAACCACCATCAGGCTATTTAGGGCATTGCTTTTAGCTGCCTCTTTCTGGTCACAGGCTTTCAGCAATGTTGCAAAAATATATCCTAGTTTAGTCAGCCAAGATTGTTGTTAGACACAAAAAAAAGGAGAGGGACAGGAAAGAGAAAAAATAAGGACACCAGGGGGGTAAGGGAGGGAAAAAAGATACACACATTCTGGTGGTATTTGAGACTTAGCTGGAGCCAATGGAAGTGATGGTATCATCTGCGACTCTCTCTCTGGCCCAGCCTGGTTAGACACCTCTTAGGATTAGAATTTCCCCACCCTAAGAAACCAGAAGACACCATGCCAGAAGAAGGGGGAGAAGGGAAAGCCCTTTTAAAAGAAGCCTTGAAACTAAAGTCTTCATCCAGAGCTGAGGGACAGTCTCAAAGTGGGAGGCTATCTATGCACATTGGATCCTCCCTAGGGCTTCAAGGCATGCTGGGAAACTATTCAAAGGCAATAGGTAACTTGTATTAGACACGGGAATTTATCTAACATAGAAGTGTAAAACCTGACGTTGCAAGAATTATCATAACCCAGCACTGGATGCCAGTCTCACTCCACCCACCTACAATTTATGCATCAATTCTTTGCCACTGGAACCTTTCAGCAAGTGACTTGCATTTGACTCCAGTCCAAGATCTCCTTGGAAATGTTGGCTGGTAGTAGAGTAGATTCCCAGAATTTCATGCCATACCATCAGGGAAAAGCAGACTCTGGCATGTAAAAATAAAAATAAAGCAAAACCAAAGTAGTAGCAGAAATCTAGAGAGGAGACAGAGTGGAAGTTGGATAAAAAAGGAAAAATCATTTCAGGTCACCTGGCAAAACACCAAGAGTGACAGAAAACAAGATAATGGAAAACAAGAAGCATGAAAGAGTCCATTTTCATTTCCCGGATCAAAACATAACAACAAAAGAGCCATGGTCTACAAGCTCCAAAAGAACCATTGCCTCCGTGAGCCCTGTCTCTGACCCTTTGCCTATATCCATTACTCAGAAATGTTATGTCCCCCATCCCAGTTCTTGTGACGCTCCCCAGGCATACTCAGGAGTGTGAGGCACTTTCCCACCACTGGCTCTTAGCATAAGGAAATCATGTCTGTGCCTGCTGTGGGCCAGCTCCCTGAAACCACCCGCCGCTGGCAACACAAGTACCGCCTTCCAGGCCTCCACAGACCTTGCTGTCTCTGTACAAGTTAGGTAAAGGCACACATCAGTCCCCACTTCCTTGGAGCATTCCCTATAGTGTCCAGCCCTTATTGACTGAACACACACAAAATTACCAGGCCTGCTGTTCCCAAAGGAACAGTACACAGCAGTTTATAAGAGTCAGCTCAGGAACAGCACTTAAATAAATTTATAGTGAAAACAAGAATGAGCTTATTTTCAAAGAACAGAGATTCAACTGAGAGTGAGTAAGAATATCGGAAACAAATGGTTACATATAAAACAAAATCATAACACCCTTTCTAGAGACTAAACTTAATTGACAGGTTTCCTTCCCGTCTCAAAAAACATATCTCACCCAGTGGACTCTCCAGTGTTTTCAGTGAAGCCTGGGGGAGACCCCTTTTTCATTAAGCAAACTTGCTGTCCATTCACTTCTTAGGTGAAAGGGGTCAGGGAAATTTTATTTGCATCTTTGATGTGCAGCTCAAGATAGGAGCCCGTATGTTCACTGTTTACTTCTTCCTGTTACTTTTCTGTCTTTGAAGTTTTCACAATGCTTCGTTAACATTTGGTTCGGATTGTGAGAGGAGAAACACAGTGACCTATATAATACTTAATTTGCATGTAAACAGCCAGATCGAGAAAAAGTTCTTGCCTGCCAGAAAACCTGTTTTTCACCTTTGCTGGTGACCTGCCCCTAGACACAGACTATAAGAACATAATTTTCAGCATAGATACATAACTCCTTACACAAGATCTATACATGCGTTTTATGATTATATTGATGACCATTGTGACACCAGCTTTTATTAGCACACTCTCAAGGCACTTGTTGGTGAACTAGAATATACGTATCAGACTTCGGAGATCCCTGTGACTCTTCTGTACCCCCTTGCCAGTTGGCATTTAGAAGTTCTTGCGTTACTGTTACCATCCCTGTCTTCAGAAGGTTCCGGAAGCTTTCTTTCCTTTCCAGCTAACTCCTGGGTCCTGGGTGGCTCTTTGTCTTTGGAGTGTCAGCTCATTAGTCCTAAGTCTTGTATTGTCAATGGGCTGCCCCTCACTGAGAAGTCATCTAGGGAGTCAAAAGTAATCCCTCCCACTCCCCAAATCTGGACACCAGGTAAGGGAAACCCTTCCTATTCAGCTGCAGCAACAGATACACTAAGCCCAAAGGTAGATATGCCCCTTAAGGCTTAACAAGTTAGTTAAGGAATCCTCCAGGGGTTAGGAATTCCATGATGACATCATGATCAACTCCCACTTGGATTACTGCAACATACTCTTCTTAGGGCAACCTGTAAAATCTAGAAAATAGGCCCAAATTGTTCATTTTAGATCTATTCTGTTCTATTCTATTCTATTAGATCTACATCCAAATGCTGTGAACTGTCATTTTAAAGGGAAAAACGAATCAGATAACTAGAAGAAGACTGTGTTACAGTCCACATAAGCCATCCAGGTTTTCTTTTTCATCTACCTCTCTTTAATTACATACCATGAGCTCAAACCACTGGGATGAATTTCACCAGGTGAGAATTCATTAATGTTTGTAACGGTATTGAAATCTTTGGCTATAAGGCACTGTAACTCTAGTATAAAACTTTTGAGCCATATACAGATTAGTAACGCAACTGCGTTTTCAGTTTAAGCATTTATTAAAAGAGCTATGGCCACAACAAATTTGTCTGGTATTAATGTGAATGAGTACCATTGAAATTCATCTATAATTAATGTACCATTGAAGCAGTGTCACTGAAAGGTCTTACTTTCTAGAGCAGGTCCTTTCAAAACAATTAAGCAATTAATTACTGTTCTCTAACCTTCTGCTCAGCTAAATGCCATCCTAACCAAAAGACATTGTGTTTTTTCATGTCTTTATTCTTCTCAGATTTTCTACCGAGCATTTAAAAGAGATTTTTTTCGTTCATGCCACAACGATCATATGTTCAAGGAGGTCATTGAGATCAACATCTTATTTGTGAGCTTTATGTTTAGTGGACCTTTGGTGGTTTTGACATGTTTCTTACATGATGAAAAATATTTGATTTGTAAATGTAAATTACACAATTTAAATTACCATGAGACTGCAGAATACTTTGCTAATTTTTATTCTTAGCCATCTTTCTTTAACTTTGTGTTGTGTGGTTTTATCTGTATTCCAGGTGATAATTTCTAGGTGGGATATGAATCTAAGATAAAGAATAACATGCAAATCCCTCCCTGTGAGTACTGTGGCATATTGCTATGATGGAAAAGGACTAAGCTGCCAATAGAAGAAAAGCTTCTGTAGTCACCAAACTGAAACTGAAAGCATTGGCCTTGAGGGATCATTACTGAGTACAAGAACAGCAGATCAGTTAGAAAGCTGTGGACAAAGCAATAATCATAGTTCTTATCCACTGAAGCAATGTTATGATTTCTTAGCCCTTAATCATTTTAAATGACTAGCAGACCTGATCTGTGGAGTAGATCTGAAATCTCCAGACTGTGATGTTCCTATAAAAAGTCTTGACACTCCTCATAATTTATCCTAAAAAAGAGAAATCTATACTTTTTATGGAGAGAGGAGTCTTCTATAGAAATACACACTCAAGCTTTTCTCCTCTTTCCACTTCTCTCTTCTAGAATGCTCTAACATGGGACATTTTTCTTCTTCTGTACTCCTTCCTATGGCTAGTTCTGCATATTTTTCTGCATCTAGAAGCCAGAGATTAATAACGTTCACTTCAGTTATTATGTGCTGAGGGGAAAACTGGGCAATGATTCACCGGATTCTTGTCCAGTGAAGATCATGAAAACATTTTACTAAGATGGGGAAGGCTCCTCATTACAATGAAGCTACTGTAGAATCATTTAGCTAAGGCCACAGCCAGGATTTGCAAGGTCTAGGGCAAGACGTCAAGACGGGGGCCCTGCAGCAATGTCCTCTACTCTCCTTGTTTCTGTCCTAGTGTTTGAATACCCTCTTCGTCCAGCTAGGTATCTGAGTCACCCACACGCACCCAGCCGTTCACTCGTATTCAATGATGCAGGCATCCTCACCCACTCACACTGACACCGGTACCCCCAGAGATGCAGAGAGGCATGGACACTTAACGCATCTCATTGTCATTTATTTAAGTTAGTATTTTATTGGCCTGGCAAGGTATAAAAGTGTTAGAGATGGGACACATGGGACTCTGTCACTGATCGACACAATCTGCCTAGGGTGAGACAGTATCACTGGGGGACAAAATGCCTTTACAACCGTTCACTGCTTCAGTTAAAGCATGCATGTTCTTACTGAGTTCTCATACTATATTCACAAGGCTAGAGAATGCTGTATTGAATGTGGTGCTCTACTTTTCCACAGAATTGTTCACTTTCTGTAAGGTGGAACCTACAGCTAAATCTATTTCTGCTATGTGCTACCAGGGGCTATCTAGACTGTGACTCAGACTAAATACCTGCACAAGAGAGTGAGAGGTCTTAAGAACCCCTCTGTGACAGTAGTCTAGTTGGAGCACCCAATCACTGGGGTTGCTGCAGTATAGACAAGCTTGTAGAATTAAGTGGATGCAATCAACCTGTTACTGGTGAGGATTACTGACACCTGGTGGCAATTGTTGGGTTAATGAGGTAGTTGATTTAGGAATGGGGAAGATATATAATTGAAAGGAACAGGAAGCAAGTAAGAGAGGAGTTCAGAAGGTAAGCTGTGTAGAGAGTAGAAAGCTGTGTGGCAAGCTTCTGGTGCCAAAGCCAGGCAACTGAAGATTAAAGGTACATGTGGTGAAAAAGAAACAGCTTTTGTGACTAGGAAGCCATGAAAACAAGCTAGATACCTTGAAAGGCACTATGGTATCCTTTTACACTGTCTTGGGTTACCTAGATTTTTGGGTCTAGGTGTGTGTGTATGAATCAGAGCTACTCACCAGTTTGCTCTTTCCCTGGAGCAGGTGGGCAGAGTGTGGCTGTGGTGGGAGAGCCAGAGCTATGCAGGTGGTAATAGCCAGAGTAAATTACTAACCCCTCCTGTGGGAGTGAGGTGTTAATCAATTATATATCCTCCCCATTTATCAAAGGCATGTATCTGATTTGCAGTGCCTTCCAGAGCTACTCTTGGGTTGATTTATCATTTCTTGGTCATGGCTGTGGTTGAATTCAAAGTGAATTTATGGCTGTCAGTACAGATGATTGCTCATTAATATCTATATGTGAATGCTTACAGTAATGTAAGAGGAAGTGACTTTAAAAGTCTGGGAAATAACTAATTCAGGATTTCCTGTATTTTAGGGTTTTGTTGTTTAAAAACAGTCACTAGCAACCTTATGCAGACTCTTGTATGAGAACACTTTTGTGTATTTATATAATATGATCTCCAGATTCTGCTATTCTTTGTCATGTTGAATAGCACCTTGCTCCCACATAGTTGCCTTGAAGTCGATGATACTGCTTGTGGAATATGGTGCTACTGAGCATGAATAAGGGTATCTGCATCTGCCCCCAGTTTTATTAGATAACTGACAATATTTTTCCCTCTAAATAACTTGGCTTTGATCCATGCTCAGCATGGAGTCCTGGGCTGTTGTGTTCCAGCACTCGTATGAACAAAAATTATGCACAGTCACAATGATGAGCACTAGGCACAGTCCTCTGTACTTAGCAGAATTAAAAATCTCAAGCCTATTGTATGCCCACTTGCTCACTGTCAAGTATGCATCAGTGCTTTGATTAATGCAGGAGCATGTTTTCTCTGCTCTCTATGTTGATTGCTTTTGACCTTGCACTCATATATGTGAATCTCTGCACCTATGGCACAGTACAAGAACAAGCCCTTTGTCCTACTGGATAAAACATCTACTGATCTGATTCTGTTTCAGTGGAGTGAAAACTAACAAGGCTTTTAGCTTTTGGTTGAGTTAGTTCTGTGCTTGTACATTAGCTCCGTTGATAGCACCTCCTTGGTGATGTTAGCAAAGCTCTGAGAAGAGAATACCTAGCTCTTATAGTCTACTTTTCATTCAGTAGACCTCAACGTGCTTTAACAATGAAGTATTATCCTCATTTTAGGTGGGGAAACTGAGGCACAGAAAGGTGACGTGATTGTCACGCAGTAGTGAAGTTGGAGCAGAACTCGGGTCTCCTGAGTCGCACTCCAGTGTTTCAATGATATTTGCTGTAGTACATCTGCCTGGCTTTACAGCAGCAGAGAACAAAATAATGTAGACTCACTTTCAAATGTTGGTGCTTAAAATGAGGCACTTAAATCCACATTGAGGTCCCTAAATAAAAGTGATCACGTTATCCAGAGGTGTAGAGTATCCACAGCCTCCACTGACAACAGTGGACTTAGAGCGTGCAGTAATGCTGAAAATCAGCTGTCCTCTGGATTATCATTCGGATTCAGGTGACTTGCTCCAGGCTGCCAAGTATGAAAATGTTCACCTGTTTTGTTTTGGTTTTTGTTAACTTTTCAGCCACAAACTGGTGCCGCTAATGCAGACTGATCTTTCACACAATCAGTGTAACATGCATATTATTTCTGGTATTCTGCACATGTATAAATGCAGGCAGTTGTCTCTTCCTGCTTTTTGGTCCTCGACAATAATTTTAAGTGCATCTTTATTTTGTGGTTTAATTGGTTTTGCTACTTTCTGGGTGTTCCGGCAAGACTCCCTGTTAGAGAGAAATGGCTGTCTTCAGTACACCAAGGAATTTGTGCTGTACTTCACAACTCCGACAAAGAGTTTTATTACAAGAGGGATGTTTGTTCCAGTAAAATATGACTTCTGAGGATTTTAGAAGATTGTTTTTCACAGGGGACACAAGTATTTCCACTTGTAGTAAATGGTCACTGTAAATCCAGATATTAAAGGTTTAATGAGGCTGAGGGGAGGACATAAGCCAGAATCCAAGTAAACTGCTCTTGATTTCTGTCTGTGGTTATCAGGGAAATGCAAGAAGTTCTACCTCTTATGTAACACATGCACAGCCTTGCTACTTGCAAGAGATCAGAACATAGTTTTTACACTGAAAAATCTGAGTTAAGAAAAACAAACTGGATCTTATTTATATACTCCCCTGTTGGGCTACAATATGAACTAACTTAAGGTCAAGCTAACAGCAAAAAAACCCCTCATTGCACAGGGTCTGAGCCAGGGTCAACTGACTTGCTCTCATGCAGCATGCGCTGTAGGGCTAAAAATAGCAGTGTGGACATCCAGGCTTAGGCTTGAGCCTGACCATCTATGCTGCTATTTTTTTAGCCCTGCAGCACAAGCCTGAGTTTGTTGATCTGGGCTCTGAGTCTCTCTACCACCTTTTTTGCTGTGTAGACATACACTGGGTCAGAAGTATAAATACTGCAACTGCTGAGTCAAAAACATAAGATAATGTCCTTCCCCCTTGAGCACAATCCCTTCTCCCTGTAACCTGCACACTCTCCCCTCGCCCACCACATGCTTTCTCTGACAGGTTACTTTGGGGGAATCAAGCTCTACTTCCTGGAGATGTAGGTGGTGATGAACAACAGCCATTCTCTGGTGTGGTCTCCATGGTTTCCCAAGTAGAAATCTGTTCAGGTGTTAATGACACTTGAAGCAGCATCAATGCCCTTCTGTAATTGTTACTTCACAGCTGTGAGAGTGCTCCAGGGACAAGATTGTTCTTGAATGATACATGCTGCCTGGTGTTTTAATAGCATAAAATTGGAATAGCACAATGGTGAGTCAGTCCTGTTGGCTTTTATTTTTGCATAGATCTACACATATGTCTGGCTGATACCAGACTGCTCTGCACCTTGTGTAGCCATTTACACCTCTTTGAAGTGGTGAGTAAAATGCAACCAAATCAGCTTTATATATTGTCTTTTCACCCACCTTGCACAGAAGTTAATGACTGCAAGGTGCAAGATAGTGGAAAATCAACTCCAGGTAGTAGAAATGTCAAAATACTACCAGGAATACTTCTCTCACAGGATTTCTGGCACACTTTCGTAGACCTAAGAGGTACAGATAGGTCACTAACATATAAGCTTTCAGCTACGATCTCAACAGAACTTGGAAGCTTCCAAGGTTTGCCTTTAACATAGTTATCCAGATCACAATACTTTGTTACACTACAGCAAGAACTTGCAAATTTTGCCCATCTCTACTGAAAAACACTCTTGCACAAAGTGTTTTTTTTATTCAAATAACAAATAGTAAGGAGATGCATGCATGTTGGGGAGGCTGGAAGTGAAGCAAGGCCTGTGGCCATATTGTTGTAGCAAGAATAGGTTTATATTAATAATAATAAAAAAAGACCAGAAAGTACCATTGTGACCACTTATTTTGACCTCCTGCGTAAGACAGGGCAGAGGAATTCCCCTGAATTCACTCTGGCGTGTGAACTAAAGCATCTTTTTAAAAGAAGTCTAGTTTTGATTTAAAAATTTGCAGTGGTGGAAAATCCCCCACAGTGATGGTTAGTTGTTCCAATGTTATTACCTTCCCTGTTCTTGAAATAGGACTTTTTTTTATCATTCTGCTGCATAGCTCACTGCAGTGTGGATGACAACCCTCTTAGCATGGAACTCTGCTGCAGTTTTGCTTGTGTTCCTTTAGTCATCACTAGTGAGACTTTTGTGCATGTAGATGGGTGGCACAGTCCTCTACATCCTCCCACTGGGGTTCCTCCTATTGTTGCTCAGTTACCCACTGTGTTAAATGCCAATGGAGAACTACTGTCTTGCGCAGCAAGGCAATCCCTCTCTTGACTGAACTCACTGCCTCCCCACAGTGCTGAGCCCTGATGACTTGGGGAGCAAGAGATTGCATGTACTATGATTTGTTTGGTTTCTATTCCGTTAACTATGACATCAGTGTCTTATTTACTTTCAGTGGTATCTTATGCAACCCTAGTTTGGCTGTATTTATGATTCTCTGGGAAACTTATACATTTTTATTTATATAATTTTTAAGGGAACCAAAAGCACTAAAAACAGAAGTCCACAGAACAAATTCCCTTATGTTGCCCTACCAATGTGTCTCAACTTTGGCTTTGAAAGATCACCTATCAGGAGGCATTTGGTTTTCATGTACATTCAATCCTTGACTTCCCTTCTGAGACTGCCTAGAAGGCCAGTGCCAAGTACCTGTAGCATTTCTTGACTGGGAAACCGACTGAGGCCACCAAATTTCATATGGCCATACAGTGCATAATAACTTTCAACCACTACCACCTTGGGCTCCTATTCAATTACTGGTACAGGGTTGAAAAGCTTCATAATTTTGTTACTGAAACCCTGTTACATCCAGTTCTTTAAAACTGAATTACTGAAATTATTTCCAGGCTGAAACTGGGCCTGCAATATGTACACATTTCTGCAAAGATCTGTCTCCTGCCTCCACAAGAAAGTATGTATTCAAAAATATCAAGGGAGCATAACAAGTAAAATAAACAAATCCTGAAAAAAGATAAGAAGGCCTAAACTAATAGGGACTGCAGTCTGAAGGAGGAGAAAGCTGATTTAAACTTATGTGGATGGGGAAAAACCCCTATGGATGCCAGGTGTGCAATGTAACCTAAAATACTTGAGCTATGTTAACAGACAGTTTCAGATGTTCTCATAATGTTTTAGATGTTGCCACCAAATTACAGTGCTTGTGTACTGTCAAATCAGCTAAAACATATGTAAGCATATGTATATTTTGCCTAAGCTTTTTTGTTCCCAAGACTTTGATGATTAACATGGATTCTCATGGGACATCTAGAAGCTCAGCTAAAATTTACAAAGGAAACAAAGATGAGATGACACTGAGCCTTAAAAATCAGGATTTTAAATGATTATTAATCAATGTTTATAACCTGCAAAATGTGTATTCCCATCTTTTTATAGGACTCTTCATAAGGGTCCTATCCTGCGAGTATTTTCTCACTCCTGTTCAAAGACTGACTTCTGGCTGAATCCTGCAAGCAGTTACTCATACTTGGGTGGCTACCCCTGAATGAGGTCCCACTAATTTCAAACTAGTTATCTTAAAGTAGTGTAAGAAAGGTGCCTTTTTTATCGAGAAACGTTACAGCTCCCAAACTTGCTGAGGGCAAGATCCTAGGATTTTGATACAGCTCTCTGGAGGGGACATGTGTGGAGTGGAACCACACGGTCCTTGAGAGAGCACTGTGGTATCTCTCTGCCCCAGCAAGCCTGGACTCCTATTGCGCCTACTGTTGTATTACCCTGCAGTTGGGCAGAACTCTGTCTCTTCGCTCCCCTCAGCCTCACCAGCCAGAGGGATGGGGAGTGTTCTGCTATCTGAAAAGGGTGAAGTAAATTACTCTTCCACATCGCATACCCCAGTGCAAGAGGGGAATCTTGGGAGCAGTTGTGCCTGTTTTGAGGCACAATTGCTTCCCAGTACTCCTTTGGAGGTATCACCACCTAGCCTACAGATTTAGTCTCACACTTAATAGATCCCAAAACCCTGAAAGATCCAAAACCAGCAAGGTCTATGTTCTGCCACCCTTACTCTCACTGAGTAGTACCTAGCTCTATGAGCAATCCCATTAGCTCGACTCAGGGCGGGCGTGCGTGTTTCCCACACAGTCGCATTGACTTTAACTATAAACAACAAATGAGACATCCTCCCAGGGGACACAAGCTTTCATTTAATTGTCATGTCCTGCTGGCAGATGCTGCCTGGGAAAAGCAGTGAATTCACAGATCATCAAGGGCCTTGTAGCGTCCCTCCATAGCAATCCCTGCTTCCTTTCTGGGCTGCAGCCAGTCCCTGTTGTACAGAAGGCTCTTTGTACCTGGTGTGAACATCCCTCCTCCCATTTGGGGCAGACTGTCATCTACAGGGCCTAGGTTATGTTAGTGGGAGCTAGCATAACCCCAGAGCTGTTTAACTTCTCCCCCTTTCCTGGGTTAATAGCACCTAAAATCATGTAAATACTTTCACAACTCTCCAGAACTCTTCAGCATTGTGAAATTAATCTATTCAGTTTTGAGCTGTTTATGGTTGGTTTTATTGCTTGTTGTGCAATACTGTTAGTCTCTTGTAATGCATCTGAAAAAGTAAACTTTTTTAAATTTAAAAATAGATTGTGGTAGAACTTAAAAACCTCCACCAGGTTGGGCTCCCCTTGTACTAGGTGTTGTATGCACACCTGGTAAATGACAGTTGATCTTAGTGACCCTGTACACCACATGACTTAGAACTAATGGATAAACATTCAGGACAGTTGCACGTTTCAGAACTATGAACTAGAAATAGTGAGAATTGGCTTTTAATAGAAGTTAAATTTTTATTAAAACTGTCTGGGCTTGCTATGACACTCTTTATTTCTAAACAGCTTATAAGCAATGCCACTTTTCTTGACATAAGACAATTATTTTCATGAACAGTTCTACATTTTTATATATGAAGTGATGCTTCACCAGGAAGATCAAATAGTTTAAGAACCTAACAGATAGGCTGGTCAATGTCACCCAGCAAGGATATTTACCTTCACCAACCTCTTAAAATGTGCTGATCCTAATCAAAAAAAGGAATAGCTCATGAATCCTTTATAGAACACTAATAAAGTGTTTCACTTGTCAGCACTCTTTTTAACAAACTCTAAAACTGACATCAATCACATGAGGCAGACATTTATTATTCTTTGGTTCTTGACACAAGATTCAGAATCCAAACTTCAATGCAGGGAACTTATAACACTCCTTCCTATTTACAAAAGCCTGAGTACAATGCTTAATAGAATGTTGACTGTTCAACATCACCTTTCAAATGGACTTGTATAGGACTCATGAGAATGTACAATACTCCCCTCTTGTAAGAAAAACATATAAAATACTTTGCTAATGATTTTGGGTCAAATTCTGCCCTGTGGTAGATCTGCAGCTTTGTGAAACTTAGGCAGAACTACAGTCTTGAACCCAGGAAGTTTCATCTAAATCATCCCATTGAACAACCTTGCTTGCCTTGCAGAGTACAGAATGTGGCCTTTGGGTAGATGTCTCATGATTCAGAGTCAAGTGCTCTAGATGGTGGAGCATCTTCAGTCCATGTGATCAAGAGGCGGTTCTGCTACTCTCTGAAATTCACTCCCTCATGTCAGCACAATTGCTTCTGAAGCTGTGCTTCCATTTGTTCCTCAGCCAAAGTCCCTTTTTGGGGGTGAGGGTCTTGGAGCTCAGAGCTGCATGGAACTACTTGAGTGTTTAAAGGGGGTGATGATGTATTGGCTCTTCCCATACAGCCATGCCTGTCCTAAAACAGCAGAGCCCCAAATTGATAATGATTTGATTTGAAATGAGGGGGTCATGCTATTTAAGTGTAAAATACCACCTACTTCCAACAAAATGTCCTGCTCTGCATGTGAACACTGGTAAGATCAGGTCAGTTAATTTAAAGGCAATAAAGGAATATTGATTTTTAAATGCAAGTTCCTATGTTGGAAAATATCTAAAATAACTTTATAATCAGGAATGCCAATACATAGTGACTTGATTATTTTTCAACATAAAGAAGCATGGTCTAGTGGTTAAATGTATGGGTTGTGCTGTGGAGTGAAAAAATCTGAAGGGGTTCTATTCCTGCTGTTAATTTTGTGTCATGGTAGTGTAATGGGCTGGGGGATAAGCAGATGGTATTTTGTATAAATATACCCCCCTCCTCTTGGACATAAGCTTAACTCTTGCTGAAGCTCAGGCGAAAGTTAGATCTCTTTGGGATTCTTCTGAAGACATTACATAGTATTAAATCTCTGATACCAGTCCCAAATTAACTTCAAAGAGTACCTTTGCATTTGTAGTAAAACAAAGATTTAAAGCACACTGTAAATAGGATAAAATATTGTCTGGAATACTATGAATAGCTTAAACAAGAGCTATTAGAGAATAAATGTACTGGTGTTCCTCACAGGCTTTCCTTTTGTTTCTATTACAAATGTACAAACACAAGATCTCAACATTTTTCTACACTTTAGTGCACATATAAAAACACACATCCCCCTCTGATCTTCTCTCACAGATAACTTCTTAGTCTTTATAGTGTGAACATAGTGTGTTTGAGTCAGTTAGTCACCTGGACTCTTCAGGCTTTGAGAAATGTCAGTGTTCCATTCCTTTCAGACCCTGTCAGCCAACAAACCATCTAGGGACATCTTCAGCTAGCAGCATTCCAGTCCTCATCTTAATAGCTGACCGATCTTCTCAGTTGCTGGTGAAACAGACCTGTAGCCTCTATACAAAATAGTTGAGATATTGGGACTCAGTCCTCACAGCAAACAATTCTTGGTTTTGTGTCAATCAGCTGCTGAGGAATTGTCACTAAGTGACAGTCACGAGATAGTGCAAAAAGGTACAGGATCTCTGGAGTTGTCAGTGTCATTAAATGGGTGATTGTTTTCTACTGGATGGTGGTTTCATATGGTACAAACACCCCAACCCCAGGCTACTGTCTAGATTTTTATGCCTGACTCCACTGCTATAGAAGTCATGGACTTCAATAGGAGTGGATCATTCATCTTTGCCTATACAATAGAAGTGTTATAACCAACAACAAAAACTCAAGTACATAGGATTGCAATGTTTTGATATTGGTAAAGCTTTATAGAATGTTTACAGATCCACATCTTAATGAAAGATTTCCTTTCTTCTGGTTTGTATATTTTGGAAAACATGGTCAACATATGAACTACATCTGTATGATCCTGAAGTTTTCAGTATGGATTTTATTCAAATGGCAGGAGTCAGTTCTAAATGTTGGTGTAGTGTATAATTTTGAAATAAAAATCCAAAAGTATAAAAGCTGGCTCTCTGACAGAGGTGGTAAACCTTAGGATAACTATAGGAGCACTTGACTGGTGTTTTAAAATAATTTAAACTGACTTAAAAAAAAAAAAAAAAAGGCGAATGCAGGCTTCAAAACTAATTACTTTTTCTTCCGCGTGGATGCAAAGATAGGCCCTTTGATTGAAAAGGACAGTTATGACTGTACTGCAATTTCCCCCTGCCTTTTAAATTTACTCCTAACAAGATTTAAGTGCAGGGAGTGGAGAGGACTCTGTGGAAGCATGATGGCTGAGGGAGGAGCCGGAGGCTCTGCATAGGAGACAAGGTTACGTGTGCTAAAAGAGTGCTGGCAGGAGCTCTGTGAAGAGCTGTTGGGTGTCTGGGGACTGGCTGCCTGTGAGAGATGAGGGATGCTGGTGGATCAGTGCTTGGTGTCAGGGAGAGGTGCCCAAGGAATGGGTTCTGGGTGCCTGCAGGTGGTGGGAAGGCAGGGTTGCTCTTGATTCACTCACACCCTCCCCTGACCTTCCCCCTATCAGTAGAGGGCACTAAGTGGGAGAGATGAACCAGAATTCCTGAAGGGGCTTTGGACACATGTATCTAGAATTCTCCTGCTCCCATCCCATTGAAGAGACCCAGACCAGCTGGGACCTTGCCCTCATCTGTGACTCTGTTTCATCCCACCCTTAGCAGCCCAGCCCAGAGAGACTGTTTGCAGCCGGAGACTCCATCTTCCATGCTATTATCTCCCAAGTGTCCACAAAGATGGGCTAAGGTGTGACGACTGTTGGAGGCTCCCTACAGCTACACTGGGAGTCGGGTGACCAGATAGCAAGTATGAAAAATCAGAACAGGGTTTGGGGTAATAGACACCCATATAAGAAAAAGCCCAGAATATCAAGACTGTCCCTGTGATCTGATGTCCTGATTTCACCCTAACCAGGAGCAACTGCCATTACCACATATCCCTTACTCCCCCTCCCACCCAATTCACATATTGCAGTGTGCAGTACCTCCAACTACAAGCAATGCTGCCTATGCCTGACTGAACTGAAGCCCTAACCCAAGCCCTAGCAAAAGTTACCAATCATGAACAGATTTATAAAAAAGTTGCAGTTTGTTGCAGCAACAATTGATTAGTCTATTTGAGACTTAAAAACTCTGTTCAGGTAGAAAGATCCAGAATTGTCCTGCCCTCCTCTCCACACACGGGCAGAGAGAGACTCCAGCTGAGATCCATGTCTCCTCCCCAGTGCTTCTTTCCCCCTCCCAGAGTAGTAGTGACTCGTAGCACAGCATAAAGCGTGTGGTTGAACTGTTGCACCTCCTGCCCACCCCACAACCCCCATACTAGGTGCAGTTCACATAAACAGAAAGACAATCTTTGGGCTGAAGGGTTTATTAGCTTAAAAAAAGCAAGCCCTCTTAAAATGTGAAAGAGAGAAAACAAAGGCAACTTTCTGTAAATCACTGATCTTCAGCCACAGGGAGGGGGCCCCTGCTTTTACCCCACATAAAGTGTACCCCTTTCTCCCCACCCCTTATCAGGGCCCTGGGTGGCCTGGTTCAGGCTGCAACCCACATTACCATGAGGAAAAAAGTGTTCCTAGCTCATGAGATTGTATGTATGGGATGAGGGATTGTGTTATGTTGGTGGGAGGGGGCCTGAAGTTTGTACTGGGCCTGAAAAAATTGTTTGGGCCCTGGGTAAAAGAATGGTATAAGTGAGAGCAGAATTTGGTGACAGCTGATTGAAATACATGTGCATTGATTTAAAGAAAAATCAGTTCTCCAAACAGCTCATGGTCCAGAAACAATCTGGTGAAATATCTAAAATCTCATTTTAGGAGTTTCTTAATTGCAATCTGGCTCCCTGGAACCTTTTTCAACAAGATTTCTGGGGATTTCACTGCACTGGGCTCTTCAGTTATTTGACTTTAATTTACAGGAGACCCCTTCATCCCCCACACCTCCTTTTTTCTCTGTGTGTGTGGGGGGGAATCTCATCAATCTACTCTAAAGGACAAATGTCAAAGAATAATTAGACAAAATAGAAGAATAAATCTACTGGCTAAGCAAATCCGCTATGCTAAGCGGTGCTAGATATCTGATGGTGACCTACCATGATGAAATGGGCACCTGCTATCTGGAAAAAGAAATTTGTGGTCTGATGGGGTTTCAGATACAATGTTAATATTGACAAAAGGAAAATAATAGCTGGTAAATAGTGCTTTTTAAACATTGATTTGACAAGCTATTTTATCTTATCTAGGCATCTATGCCACTATATTTGAGCAAATTCTAAATATAATTCTGGAGGCCCTCAACAGTAAAAAGTCCTCTTAGGAGGATGCTGAAATAATGCCAGTCTCCAAAACTTTCTGTATTACCTGGGGGCCTTGCTCCAGCCCCAGAAGTGGGCAGTGCTGGTCAGTGAGGAAGTGTACCAATTCAGTGTAAACATTGCTTAAACTTTTTCTGGGGGGTAAAGCCCAACCTCAGAGTTGTATCCGACCCCCTTGTGTCATGAGATGAGGGGGCAGATATTGGGTTGCCGTTTATATTGCTCTGTGCTAGAGTGGGTGAATCTTTCTCATAAACTATTTCTTACTGCAGCCATGAGAGAGAGAGAGATGTATTACTTCAATTTAGCAGTTAGAGAAAATTAGACCAAGGGTTTGTCAACACAGCAGTTAAACACCTGCGGCTGCCCTGTGTCAGCTGACTCTGGCTGTATAATTGCAGTGTACATGTTCCGGTTTGGGCTGGAGTTGAGCTCTTCCAACTCATGGGGTCCTTAGGCCTGGGATCCAGCACAAGCCCAAATGTATACACTGCAATTTTTACAGCCCTGCAGCTGGAGACCTGTGAGCATCAGCAGCTGCAGATCAGCTATGGATGGGTGTTTAATTGGTGAGTAGACATATCCTGAGACATAAAAGGATTTCCTCAAGGCTACAGCACACAGGAGAGATCAAAGACCTCTGGAATCCTTTTTTCTGACCACTAGCCCAAAAGCATGTCAAGGCATGCATTACAGTTCTAAAAAACTAATATATATTCAATATCAATTTTCCAATATGCCTAAGTGCTTATTAAAAAGTCTGCAGTGTGAAGGAGCACTTTGCAACAACTTGCCATTTAATGCATTTAAATAAAGATGTATTGAATTTTCAAAAATTTTTATTTGGAGATTTATAGGGCTGTGTTTTGAAGTTTGGCTCAATGTAGCTCTGTTCATTTGTCAGACTGATTCCTCTCAGGTTTTTCACATCACGGGGAATGCCACAGTATAAATTATTTCAGCGTGCCCAGCCCTGCACAAATTATACCTGGAAAGGAGCTTGGTGGCTCACTGAGTTAGTACAGTAGCTTGGCATCTCTAGAGAGCCGTAGACCAAATTCTGCCATGTATACCCTGGTAGTTCCAGTGTAATGCTGGTGACGTCACCAGTATAAATGAGAGAATTTGGGTTCTAATCCTATTCCAGAGCAAAAGGAAAAGGAGACTTGTGGTTCCATCATAGTCCCTTTTTATGACCACCACCGTTATCGGGCTCTATAGACAGTCTGTACATGAGAGATGGAGGGATGGGGGTTGCAGGTCAGGACTGATGTGTGTGTTTGGGACTGTATGGGAAAGTGTGCTTTCTCTAGGCAAAGTTTTGTGTTCCTCATTTTTAAGTGGTACATTCCCTTTTTTTAAATTAGTACTCTGCCCACTATTGGCCCTAAACAGAACCACAAACGCGCCTCCCCCCCCTTCTACCAAGAGGCACTTCAGCCTGATACACTACCCTTTAAAATGTTAATTCAAGTCTGTCTGTACTTTGTATAATTTTAAGATTGTTTGTAAATGTCTGTACTATGTCCACTGGCCAGCTTATCTGTTAATTTTACCTGCTTCCAATATATTTGTAAAAATCCTATTTTAAGTACAAAAAGCCACACTGTGCAATGTAATGTTTGTATCTAATTGTAAAAGACACTGTCAAAATGAAATAATGTTTGCTTTAAAAATAACACGTGAATTCTTCAGCTAGGAGTTGGCACTGAGTGATTGAAGTGTGAATGGCTGAGCAATTGAGGTGGGTGCAGACTGTAAGGGATGCTGAAACAGACAAGAAAACACCAGCCTCACCTAAAAATGTTTGAAGGAAGAAGAAAGGAGTGAAGATAATAGCAATTGGCCGAAGAGGAGTCCACCCTGATACTTTCAGAGTCAGCCCACTCCAAAGAACAAAATCTGATCATGCTTGCAACAATGTGGGTGATTAAGGATCACACCAAATGTAGATGCAGCATGACAGAGCAAAAACCCATAGACTTACATGGGGTCTATTGCCTATAAAATAGGACAGAAAGATGAAGGCTGGAGGTTCGGGTCTATATCATCACACCAGCCAGGAGTACCGATGTGCACCGGCAGAATCTTGCTCCTCACCCTCGTGCTACAGTCACCTGGCCAGTGACTATCACGAGTCCCTAGAGGCTGGCAACTATAGCATCTGTGAGACCCCATTTATGTTTGTCTGTCTCCCTGTCTGTATATGCCTGTCAGCGTGTATGAGTGTGAATGAAAATACCAACTGGAACGTGTGTCAACAAAGTCTATTTTATTACTAACAAGAATCTCTGTAATTATAGTATTGATACAATGTTAATACTGTTTTCCTAGTGTTTACATTATTGATACTATTTCACTAAGTAAAGCACAATATTGGTATTGCTATAGTGTTGATACTATTTTCTTAATAGTATCAATGATGCAAATACCAAGAAATTCTATATTCACAATAAACATGGCTTGTTCCCTTATCCCCTGAAAAAGATCCTGTGATATTTGTTATTTGGGTGACACCACCAGCATCTCATTCTTCTGTTTGCCTTCTCGTCTACAATGAGGCCTCACTAGCTGACTGAACTTGGTCAGCTCCTGGTACCAGATAGCTGAGGAAATTTACAAGAATTTATTATCACTCCTTCATAAAAGACCGTACTTCACTTTTCCATTAAAATCTATACTCATACCTTTCGTTGAGAGACCAAGTATGGCTATCCCTCAAGCAGAGCCACAGATGAGGTAGGACACACAGAGCCAACCCTTCCCAAGCATGGCCTACATTTGTGTAAATGGGAAGATTTCTCATTTGATGTGCCTTCCAAGAGCGCACATTGCACCAAAGGTGTCAGGGAGGTAGATGGGAGCCAAGGCCATGGACTTGCTCTTCTATAGCAGCTTGCAGAGCAGGCAGGGCTTATCCTAAAAGATTAGGGAGATACTGTGCCTCCTTAAGTATCTCTACTCTCTAATTTTTCTTTAAAATTTCCTCCTTTGCAATTGTACCAAAGAAATTCCTCTAGCAATGGGGAGAGCACTGGCGTAGTACCAGGCTGCTGAAGTTTTAACTAGCACATTGTCTGCACATGCTCTGGACATGGTTAGAAAGCCTAGCTGATCATCTACCACCATAGTGCTCTGTTATCATTGTTGGCAAGGCACTGACTTGACAGCAGTGGTAGGAAATTTTAAGGAAAAGACCACGAGGTGCAACCCCAGCTGGTGCACCTTTGTACTGTTGCCTACTAAGGCCTTGGCCTAAAAAGTGAACTTTAATCATAGGCATCTTTCTTTCCTGAAGAGGCACAATGCCTGTTGCTAACAGCAGGAGTGTCTCTGCCTGGAATGCTGTTCCTAGCAGAGCAGAAATTGTCATTCAGTGGTGTTAATCAGTCATACCTTAAGGGCCAGCTCCTCACCACAGTTCCATGGATTTCAGCAGTGCTTTGCTGGTTTTCAGCAGCTGAAATGCTAGACTCTAAAGTTCTGAGTACGGCTCATGCAATTTCAAGCTCCTGCCAGACCTGGAATAGGCATCCAAGTCTGTTGTTCAGATTTGCAAACAGCTCTTACTTGGCCACCTAGCCAGGCTCATCTTTTTGGTAATAAATTATATTGGGTTTTTTTTTTGTTTTGTTTTTTTTCCCCTTGATCACTGGTAGTTTGAACACACACAACATTTTTATGGTATTGCATTCATTTTATGCTTGCTAATGGTATGATTCAATACATAGGTCTCGGCCAATGCATACTGTGAACGTGCACTGAATCAATCTTTCATGGTTTTCTGTGGCCTTCAGCAGTGCAGAGACTGGATGTGTTTTTATTTTTTAAATCAACTGTCAAAAGCTAGCATTCCAGGTTGCCAAACTCCATTTTTACATGGTAGTGGTTTGTAACCCATATTAGCTAAATTACAGGATTGCTAATTCATTAATTAAATGAGAAACTAATAATGCATTAATTAATTTAGTGTTTAAAAATCCATTAATGACTAAGTGGTGTCTTTTCAGAATGGAACTTGGCCACAAGAACCTATGAACAGAAAGTAGGGATTAAAATTTTGTTCAGAATGTCCCATGAGGCAGTTTCAAATTGTAACTATTAGATGGCATAACCTCTTCCTCTCCTTTATTATTATTTTGGTTTAAAATATGCTCAACCAAATAGGATGGACACACCAGGTCAGCTGTTGACCATGACAAATACAGGAATACACTATCAGGTTAAAGAACATAATGCAGCATCTGAGAAACCATTAAACTAATATTTCCACATCCTATTACCCAACATAAAATCAGTAGGATTTTGTTCAGTGCTTCCAACATATTTCTGAAAGGCTAATGTTTGCAGGTATGTAACTTTCTTCCAGCCCAGATTATTGCTTTAGTGACCGATTAAAGAAGTGCCCCCAACCTTATAGTGTTTTTCGGTGTGCACATTCAAACGTGTGTGTTGGGTTGATGCTGAAAGAGGATTTAACTACAGACTCTCACCCTTGCATAGAGGCTTTCCATTAAAATTCTGCATTTTTAGTCATACCTGCATTCATAAACTAAATTCTCAAGCAGTCCCTTAAAGCAATAAACCAGATGGAAACAATAATTTACATATCTCAGAACAACACATAGGTTGTTCAGAGACAGGAGGAAGAAAGCTGAATATTTTGCATAAATTACTGTATTTTAGCATATAGTAGACACTGATCACTTAATTGAATTTAGCTACCTATTTATTGCTTTCAATTGCAAATTACTTGAAAGTAATATAGTAATTTAAGACTTTAGAAGCAATAGAAATGTACTCATACAGAGAACCTTAATGATTTGAAAAATATTCAACTGGAGTAACTTATTAAATTTTAATTAGTGTGACCTATAAAATATAAAAAGCACAATACCCATTACATTTCTAAAATGTATGATTATGAATATTGTCAGTTGCCTGAACTGCTCTTCTCTCAATTTACACAATTAACATGTTCTGGGCTGATGATTTGCAATTTGGAAACTCATTGTTTTCCTGCTGTCAGAAATATATTGTAAGAGGTTTAAATTTTAATAAGAAGCATTTGAGTTCTAGATTTTTACCAAATAAAATCAATATCAGTTAATAACAGTAGTCAGGTGTCTAACATTTATTTACTGATTTAAAGTTAAAATGAACCCTCCATCAATTGGAATAAATTGTTTACATGTAGTCCGAGTATTTTTGTTAAAATGTACTTTTGGAATACTGTAGGAGTCAGAGGATTAGTAACAGAATTTTGGAGCTCTACCCCTCTAGATCAGATTCAGATACAGTCAAACTGACAATGGCTAAGAGGCATTTCATCTGCAGGCTGTGTGCTGGCCTGTGAAAAGAGTTGGTAATTTCAGTTCTGCTGTATTTTAAAAAAATGCCTACAGCAGTAGGGGGGGGGGAAAAAAGCATCATAGTTATCACTTGTTAAAAGTCTCAGCCAGGTGGCTAGAGATGAAATAGGAATGGACAGTCACCTAATATTTTAATCTTACCGAGATGGTCCATTCCAGTCAGGAGAACAACACATGAGTGAGTCTGAACAGCCCTCACCCACACGATATCTCTTCTGAAAACAAATAAAGGTTTCTAGTCTCTAGGACTGTCAGCTCATCTTTCATGGGCGAAGTACATATAAAACTGGAAGTTTTTCTTTAAACATCCTTTGCTGTATTTTGAAACATTGAACCAGCACTTTTTTTTAAGCAAATACAAAAAGCTCCAAGATACCGGAGCAATGAAGTTTATCCATGCATAGAATAAAATTACTGTGGGTTTCTGTTTAGTTTTAATCTTTTGAATAATAGAAATTATACTGTCAGGATAACATGTCATTGAACAAATGTTCCCACCTTTTGGGGGAAAATAAACAAACATCTTGGCTTCATCCTGACACCATTTCATATTTATGCCACATCTCTCTATTGGCACTTATCTAACAGCAGGAAACCATTATTCTGTGACAGCGTTCTGTTTCATTGACATTCACTTTTTTTTTTTTAAAGTGGTGATTACAAATGTGTGGTGGTTTTTTTTTTTTGTTTTGTTTTTTTTTTAAATGAGACCTACTAGCATTCATTGACTTTTGGACCTGTATTTGCCACTTAGCAATATACTTTAATTAGACTGCAGAGGCTAAAGCTTGAGCTGTGGGCTGGTTTAGTGGCAGAAATTGTGTTTTTATCTGAACTATGGGAAGAAGCAAGGAGGAGTATTGAACAAATGGGCCAGATTCATTCCAGAGACAGTGGTAGTGTAGGGACTTACGGGACTTAGTTTGTGCTTCCAATATTCAAAGGCAGTTAGGGGCTTGGCTTGGCCATTGGCTCATGTTAGGGCAACTTTCAGGGCTATCTTAGCTTGCACCCCCAATTCAATGGCCCCTAAGAGCCATTGCAGGGTTATGGATGTAGAATCACCATGGCATAAACCATTTCTCCTCTTGTCCCTCAATCTGCCCCTCCTCCCTTGCTCTGCCCCGCCATCAAAATGCTCCCGGCACCTCCTGCAGAAGCAGTACAGAACCAGTTGAGCTAGCTCCAGACTTGGCATAGACACCCCCTGCACAGGGAGTATTCTCTGGGGGAGAGTGGAGACCTTTACCCTGCAGCTTTTTTGTTCAGCCTAGCTAATGCAAAGGGACCACAGAGCAATATTGGACTGGGCCTGTAGAGAGCACGCACACGCACACACCCTAGAACGTATCTGGAGCTGTGTGAAAGTGCATGGGGGAAGAAAATGTGCAAGGAACATCTTCCCTCCACTTCTACTCCCCCCACCAACACACATACCCTGCATTAGCGTCTGCTCAGACTGGGGCTCACACACCCAGGTCCAAGTGCAGACATAATATGCTCTTGCTGCCTCTGGGTAGTTAGGTTAAGGGTAGATCTGTGACCCAGCTTCTTCACTGACTAGCATGCAGAACAGAGTGCATGCTGCATCAGTTGTGATGGTGGTGAAGCCATGGCTGCAATGTGTGAACAGAATTGCTTGAGATCCTAGGGAATGTCTTGTAGCCCTTCCCCATTCCCCTCAGTGCAACTCTGCCTTTAAGACAGAATCTAGCCCAAAATGCTATGATGAAATCAAAGCTGTCAGAGACTTCCAAATGATTCTGCCAGGTCTAGGATCTTGCATGTGAACTAGAGATGTTTATTAAGAAGGATCTTATTTGAATTTTAGGTGCACAGAGCATATCTGAGCTGAATCTGGCACTTAGTACTACGAAAATTTCCATTTACAGTAACCAATGGAGTGGAAAACATAGAGGGAGCATGAAGTCTTAATATTTCTAGGCAACAGTGGATGTACTAGTGTTTGGATGCCAATCCAGGCAAGAGTAACCGTAATTTGCAGTAGATAGTAGTTGGCTGTAAGTATGAAATATGGCTGTATTTGCAATTAGGGTGAAATTCATGAACTTCCCACAGAGCCCAAGTTAAATAGGGCTTGTTTAGTGTTACCATCAATTCACAGGCCTCTTCAGAACCCACCGTCAGGCTTCGGGCAGGCTATGGAGCACCCCCTCCACTATGGCTACTTGAGTCACTGAGTGGAAGGTGAGCTATAACCTGGCACTAACCCACAGGTGTCTGAGGCCAGTGGAGCCACCTAGTCATGGCCTGTGATTGGCCATGCCTCTGCACCTCTCTGTCAGCTCCAACCTAATAAGACTGGGTGGCCCTGTCTCTCCCAAAGAAACATAATAAAAGCAAAGTCTCATTCTTAGGATCGCTGTATCCCAGGGAGACAAAAGGGGAAAATTAAACGATCTATCAAGAAAGACAAAAATTGAAAACAATGGGGCAACCCATAAAGTTCCTGTGCAGGCAAGACCCCCATTTATTTGAATGATGATTTTCCTAAGTTAAGACTGAAAAGGCTTCAGGATTTGGCTCTTTTACAAGAGCTCAAAAGTAAATCTTTTTTTTTTTTTAATGGCTGATCTCTGCAGATACAGCCTTGGTTTTGCAGCCTTCCTGTATCCACACACAGGACAGATTCTATCCTGGAAGTGGCTCAGGAGCTCCTCTGTATTTCCTCCTGCCATGCCATTAGATTCACTATGCAGAGACAGCTTATGTACCACATGGATGTAAATAACACACACAGCACAGTAGATCATACCTGCTGCAGCATGTACAACACAGGAGATATTTATTATAACAACTTGTGTAATGTGGGCACTTGCCTGGGTTCTAATTTGGTATTTAATGAAAGTGAGGTCTGATAATTTTGGTATCCAGCCCCTATTTTCTTCTACTTTAAATGCAGGATGCATAGATGTTACAATGCTAACATGGGGTAGGGATGAGGGAGAAATGCCAAAGGTCAATGCACTGAGAAACTTGTCATAAACTGAAATGTTAAATTGTCCTTTTTTAAAATGTTTTTTAAAGTAGCACTTGAAACCTCAAGAAATAAAATTATACAAAATATTAGAAGTTAAAATAACTTTCAGGTGCCACTGTATGAAGAGTTAAAGCTCTTTTTCTTTGTTATGTAGCGCTATGTACTGCAGTTAAGATCATACAGTGATCTGAGAGCTTAGGACACTACACAGTGGGGGTGAATGAATGATGGAGAGACAGCCTTCACTCAGATTTGCTTGCTTTTCCTAATTTCAGTCAGCACTTAAACACATTTTTATGTTGGATCAAAAAACAAAAATAACAAACAACTGTCTTGATTTCTGATGGAAATACCCGTTAGGTACAAGGTATGTGTCTCCGTTTTTATAAACATAGAACAAAGAATTTTACAAGAATACTATGATTTCACCTTAGATCTCAAAGCACTTCAAACCTAAAAGAAACTGAGGTGAAGGGGAAGTAACTATGCAGGAAGATTAATATAATTTTTTTAAAATCCTTCTTTTTCAGAATGTTAATTAATAACCAAACAGAGCTTGATTCTGCCCTCGAATCATACATAACATGTAAGAAAAGGAAGTGTTTTCCTGTAGTTAAGGCAGGTGAGTGGGAGTCAGGAAGACGTCTGAGTTCTATTCCCGGCCCTGCTGCTGAATAAATAGAGGGAGAACCTGGAGAACTCGGTAAATCTCTCTGGGTGAAATCTTGGCCCCACTGAAGTCAGTAGGAAACACAAAAGTTAATGGGAATTTTGCTTTTACTCATCTGTATAGTGGGGTTAATACTAGAGCTGATCAGAAAAAAACTGACCAAATACTTTTCATATGAATTTGCCAAATTTGTCAATCAAAATATCATGTGCAGTTGGTTTGATTCTGACAAAACCTTACATGGTTTCCTGCCCTCACCTGCCTGGCTCCCCAACAGCCTGTCTGTTGGACTGCTTTGGAGCCAGGGCTTTCAGGGTCTGTGGCACCGTTCTCTTCTGTGAAAATTTTTTGATATTTTTCTTTTCATTCTGACTTAGAATGAAACCAAATTTTGCAATGCTGAAATCATCTGTGAAACAGAGTCCCATATGGGACAGCCCCAGCTGGCGTAATCTAAAGGAACCCCTTTGTTAAATTATGCTGGGGACTGTTTTGACCACAGTTTGGGCCTTGTGGAAAACAAGGATGACTTAGAAGCAACATTCTTTTTACTCAGCTGTAATCTCTGCATATCTGAGACTCAGGCCTAGTGCACAGAACGTAGAGGTTAGATATGCCTTAAATTTAGAACTGAGTCCTATCTAGAGAAACAGTGAGCCAACTCTTCAGTGGGTGCAAACAGATGTAGCTGTATCATTTTCATAGAGCCAGGCTGGTTTTTTACAAGTAGCTGAACTTGCATTAGGATTTAAAGTCTCATCTGCTGGGCAATATTTGAGGGATATGATTACACACAAAGTATGTTCAGAAGGCATCATTTTGTTCTAAGAGGGCAGAATGCTATGGAAATATTTTCCATATGGAAATACTGGCTACCTGGTAAATAAGAGTAAATTGTAAAACATTAAGTGGAAATACTGTGCTGTAATTGATTGAGTTTGATTTATCTCATGTGACTTCTTAGGGCCAGTTTATGTCCATGTTCGGGAAAGTGTAGGATTGTACTGCCTTTGCCTCTGAATAAACCTGCTACATGTTTTAAAAAGGCATAATGCAGATTCGCTTTCTGGCATGCAAGAGGACTATGCCTGCTATGCCATCCATTAAGAAGTTGCAGCATGAGTTCCTGTCTATAGCCAGACAGCTCTCACGACCAGTATAGGGGAAGGATGAAGGAGCGGTCCAGGCAAAAGCCTGTATTATGATTCCAAATTAACTTTATCAGCTCAGGAAGAAAACTTGAACATCACTGTGGACAGCTCAATGCAAATTAGTGCTGCATATTGAACAGAGGTCAAGAAAGCTAGATAAATGTTAAGATGCATATGGAATGGGATAGAGAATAATATATTCTAATCCCTGATATAAATCTGTGGTATGTTCTCACCTGGAATACTGTGTTTGAATTCTAATCACCCTAACTGTAAAAGTATATTCCCCAATTAAAAGGGGGCTCAGAGAAAGGCAACTAGAATAATTAGGAGCATGGAAATACACATGGAGAAAATCGAGCTGTTTACCACTAATGTTCAACTAACTCATCCCTAATTAGAACTCTCTGACTGCTTGAGTCCCCAAAATTGGGCTGGAAATCTCATGTCAACGTGAATAGGTACTCGGGGTGGCTACCCCCTCCTGCTGATCAGACAGCCGTGACAACTATTTTTTGCATTATTTTAGGGATTTAGGTTGGTAACATATTGGCTTATAGGTCACACTGGCCAGTGTTCAGTATTTATTATCTAATGGCTCATTGGAGGCCACTGTGCATTGTCTAGCTGTAGTGATTTGTCTCATGCCTCTTAATTGCGGACCACTCCTACTGTATACTACCACTGGTCTCCTGCCAGACATTTCCCTGTTCAGTTCTGGGCTAGTCTCTTGGACTCAACTCAAAAGCTGCATACTATTGTATCCTCAGTGTCCACTCTATTCCTGCTGCTCAGTGGATTCATTGCACTAGAAATGTGATATGCTTACACAGCAAGGTCTGCCTTCTTCTAAATGAAATTAGCCATTCCCAAATCAACTCTATAGGTTGTGCTAGAAAAAAGTTTGTAAAGGCTGGGGAAAAAGGGAGATTGGTAGGATGTTCCTTTTAATTAATAATATGCAAAATAATAATCAAACAATATCTCAAAGCTATAACTACATAGGTGAAAAGAGTCAGACTTTGGCTAGATAGATGCACTCTCAATAAAAGGAACAAAATCCAATACCCTCAAAATGTGCATTTACCTTACTTCTTCACTGGGGGGGATGGTTTTTCTTTCTGATCTCCACAGTGCATCTCAAGTCCGATGTTTTCCTCTCCCTGTATCCACACCTACACAGAGAGGCCAGGTCAAGCAACACCGTGCAAATGTGAGAGGATAATTTTGCCTCTAGGCTTCTTTAACACAGGTGACAGATAAGAGCTAGATGAGTGTTTGCTGTAAGAATGCTGTCTTGAGAGGCTCCCCCAGTCAAAATGCTGCTCTCACTGGTGTCTGAGATGCTGTACGTATTAAGTGAGTCTAAGTGAAGAAACAACACTTTTTTCCACATGCTATTCTGAGTAAAATGTTCTGTTCTGTTCTGGATAAAGTCAGGCTGACAGTTCTGAATTTAGCTGCTCTTTCAAACATCCAGTCATGAGAATTTACCAATGCTGTATGTGTTTCATGGAAGACTGCTCATTATTTTCAGGAGGAAAATCTGAGCAGTGTCACCAAGGAAGTTGACACATTTGAAACTGTGTCCCTGTTTGTGGGTTTTTGGGTTTTTTTACATTCTTCACCAGAATCGGCTATTTAGCCCCTCTACTGTCATTTTGGAAAACCTCTAAGGATTCAGGCTGCAAACTGCTAAACTGAATCATCTGACAATTTTGAAGTCTAATATATATAAAACTGTAAAGACACTTTACTTTTAAATTTTTTTTCCCTCAGGTGATGACTTGTCACATCACGATGCTTCAATCCTGTCATATTATGTTGCAAGTTATGACCTAGAATGGCGTGAGGAATGTACCTTGTTCTGACACACACAACATTTCCAGATTTAAAGTGACTTTCTGAAAACCAGATCAGAGGAAAAAATTGAATTAATTTTATTTTTAATCAACCCAGTATTTTTAAAGGGCCTAATTGGATTGCACGTTAATGAGTGTGATATGAAAATACATCTTCATTCTAGTGTTTGCATAACTACTTTCTGTGAAAGGCAGCCTTCATGATACAACACAGTCAGGGCAACAAATATCAGTTATGTCTGCTATTGCATTTAAAACTTTTTATTGTGAATTTTACAGAATACATGTACATTATCCTTTCCTTTTTTTTCAATAACCCCTCTAGATCTAACAACAGTGGCATCTACATAATAATATCAAATGAATACCCTACAGTATGGGGTATGTGTTTATTTTGAAACCAGTGTTTTGCATTTTCCCATTTCTTTGCAAAAGGTTTTGAGTTCTGCATTGTTCTTGCTGAAACTTGGGGTAAAGGCCCACCCCCCCATTCCATGTCATATCCAGGGCCACTGCACTATCCCTACCACTCCACCGTGGAGGAGAGTACAGACCATCTCAGCCACACATATGCTGACCTGGTGGAAATGTGAAATGAAAATAACTGTTCTTTCCCCTTTAAAAGTTCTTTCCCCTGTATTCATAAGGCTTCATTCCATTGTAAATATGTCTGTTTGCACGGGTTTGGAATAAAAAGTCTATACATGGAGACTTAATTCATCTTTATTAGCTCACAGCATATGGTGGCTGGGGCTGACATCATTCACAGATAACAATAGGTGCATTTGAAACTTTATAGTACTGCA
Source organism: Mesoclemmys tuberculata (assembly GCA_007922155.1). Classification (NCBI taxonomy): domain Eukaryota; kingdom Metazoa; phylum Chordata; order Testudines; family Chelidae; genus Mesoclemmys; species Mesoclemmys tuberculata. The sequence goes on along the minus strand of ML675612.1, from coordinate 11,945,589 downwards.
CACACAGCGCTCATTACAAGGTTCATATTGGGTGCAAAAAAACCAACACTAGGCAGAGCACGCGAGAGCAACACACACTACTGTGATCACTAAGGCTGGGTCTACACTGACAGCAGCAAATTCAGTGCTGTCAGATCGATCGCTCTGGATCAATGAGCGGTCTGTGTAGACGTGCTCAGTCGATCCAGCAAGCGACACAGGAAAACCACCCCCGTAAGTGGCGTAGCGCTGTGCCGAAGGGAGCGCTGTTCCCTTCGACGCAGCGCAGTGTGGACGGCGCGCAGAGGAGACGCCGCAAAGTTGACAGGAGATACACAAGTGATTTACGTCGCTTGCATATCTCCCGTCGACTGCTGCCGAATCGCAAAGATAAGGGTAGACCGGGCCTGAGTGGCCTTTCAAACCCTTTCTGTATAGCTCCCCATTGTGCTCTTCTTACAGCCCTGGTATCTGGCTGCTCAAATTGACAGACTGCTGTTTCACCTCTACTCCAGTGGAAACTTTCCCCTTTTTCTTCTCAGATATTCTGAAGCACACATTTGGGAATTTTTCACTAAGGTCTAATCACATGAGTAAACAGCACCAGCAGCTTTTCAAATGGCCAAAGATACATTTAATTGTCATTCTACATTGGCTTAGCCTGTAGTTGAAGTGCTCCTTATTGCTGTCAAGGTGGCTGGTTTACGGCTTCACAAACCATAGGAGTAAGGGGTAGGCTGTATCTCCCAGGATCACAATTGGGATTTCAATGTCCCTAATAGTGATCCTTTTAGTTTGGAAAGAAAGTCCCTGCTTGCAGCTCTTTGAACAGACCTGTGTTCTTAAAGACACACGTATCATGCACCTTCCCTGACCATCCTGCATTGTAGGAAAAATGGCCTCAGTGATCCATCAGCACTGGCAATAATATAGAAGAATAGCCCTTTCAGTTGTTGCACTTTGTGGCAAGGTGGTCTGGTGCCAAAATAGGGATATGCATGCCATCTGTTGCCTCACTGCAGGTCAGGACTCCCATTGCTGCAAAATCATCCTGCACGTCCTATGTCCTGCACGTTGCCCACGGTCACAGTCCTGCATAGCAATATGCAATTAATGGCCCTGCACACTTGTATTGCAGCAATCCCCACAGTGGATTTCCTGACTCCAAACTGATTCTCAAGTGTTTGGTAGCAATCTGGCGTTGGAGGCTTCCGCAGAGTGATCGTCACTTGTTTCTCTGCTGTCCGGAGAGCTCTTTTTAATGTTGCTGGGGTGAGCTCCACACACAATTCTAGGAATGTGGCCTTGTGCATCCAAAAGTTCTGCAGCCACTGCTCATCATCCCATACCTGCATAATGATGTGTCCTCACCAGTCAATGCTTGTTTCTCAGACCCAGAACCAGCGTTCCACCATCTGCAGCTGCTTTGTGAGTGCCAAGAACTCTGAATTGTTTCTTTCTATGACCAACAGCAAGACAGCCTCCAAGGAATTGTCTTGTTCCACCTGCCTCCTCCGGTGGCTCTACAAATATTGCCGGATCAGGCGCATTGTGCTCACAATGCTCATCACACTACTGTGGAGCTGTGCAGGATCCGTGCTCCTCACAGCACGATGGATGTGTGCATTTGTGAGGCTTTTGAAAAGAGGCACAAAACCTGATACGATGCAGATAAAATTCTGGGATGGAGAAAACCGCATCATGGGACATTGAAACCATGTTCTGAGTAACCCCTGCAGGACTCCATGAGCCATTGCAAATTCTTCCAAACACCCTGTGCTAGATGGTGACAAGTTGCGCAATGGAATAGCTACACATGATGTCCCACTCTCTGTCAATGCTAGCACTGCTAGGGAGGAGGTGCACTGCTGACACCAGGATTGTAGTGTGGGTATGCAAAAGCAATTTAGTTTCTGTGGTGGCTGTATGTCGACATAACTTATGTTGACTTAATTTTGTAGTGTAGACTTGCCCTAAGTCCTATTGACTTCCAATGGGATTCTAGGTTTCTATGTGCCTACATCACCTTTTAAAATGGGAGTTAGGCTCCTAATTTATTAGGGACTTTTGAAAATTTTACCCTACTCCATTCTGAGCCATGTCATTCTTTCCAGTGTTACCTTTAAAAATATGGCCCTTTGTTACTGATGCATCTAAAGAGGCGGATAGATCTTAGGGGTGCTTTCAAAAGCACCCAGGCACCTAACTTCTGTTGATTTCGGTGAGAGCTAGGCATGTGGCCTCTTTTGAAAATCCTTCTAGGCATCTGAGTGCACCCTGAAGTGTCTAAATACCTATCAAAATCTGGCCCAAAGCACTTATATCGGTTTGGTGGGGTATTAAATTTCAGTAAACTGATTTTTTTTATCACAGTTGTGGTGTTTTGGGAACAAACATCTGATGTCTTTTATTGTGTGTGGCTTCTGCCCCAATAGTTGTGTTAGTTGACATCACTATAGTGCATGGGGAAAACAGGAAAATCCTTGTAATTTACTTATATTGTAAATGCAGTGTTTGTTGTTTTGTATTTTGTCATACGCCTGGAATAAAGATTCTAAATATCACACAGCTCTGTAAGGTTTGTATTAGTGTTGCCATCTACTTCTTTCAAAAAATGAATGAAGTAGTACATTTCAAAGGTGCAAAAATGACTTCCTGGGGGGCAAAAATCTCTATTTGAACAAAGAGGTCCAGAGATAGAGCGATCACAGGTTTCCTCACTGTATCTGCTTTGCTAGGACTTGGAAAGGTTACCACAGCTGGTGCCATAGAAGGAGAGGCAGGGCAGTTTTTGAAGGACTGACTTTGAGATGATCACAGGAGTTAGTAGATCCTTGCTAAACTTGGGGTGCTTCCCTGCTACTAGATAGCTCTACTAAGATGTTGCAAATCAGCCCCCACCCTTGACTCAAAGGACCACATTCTGTCTCTACTGCAGTCTACTTACATTGCCCTGGCACGGTCAAAGGATCACAAAGGAGATGAAACAACTGCCACAAAACCCCCCTGTCAGCATCTGAGAGGTGCACGTCACCCAGTACAGTTACGGTAGGGATGGCAGAAAATGTCTCGAAGGGCGGGACTGGGCTTGAGTACACTGCACTGGGACTGTGCTGTGCCAATATGATGGCTATAAAATCTTCACAATTTAGAGTAGCTCTGAAGGCCAGAGTCAGAAATAAGGAGGTATGAAGATGGCTTAAACCCACTTTTGTCCTTCACTCCAGTGCTGCATTCTGCATGGAACCAGAGGATTAGAGAATCTGACTCTAAGAAAATATTCATAGATAAAGAAATATCCAGAACCTTGGGAATCTTGCATGCTTTTGGTTAGTGATGGAGAGAAATGATTTATAATATAATGCTTGATGTCAGTGTGATGGGAACCCGCTGGCTCTCTCATATGAAATGCCTTTGCTGTATAACGGGTAGTGAATTACTTTCTGTGCCTGTAAAATATTCTCCTATAATAACTGGTTGGAAAAACAAAAACTTGCTGCAGGGAATTTGTTTAGCAATCTAAAAACTCTTCCAATGAACAGATGCTTGCTTCCTCAGCCAAAACATAGATGCCTTTTGGAAACTACAAAGGTGTTAAATAGCACCTAAAATGCACCTTTTGTTCCTTTATTCAGCCCATACAGACAAGCAAAATAATTATTTGCAGCAGGCAAATAAACTTTTTGTTATGACCCAAATGCTGACTGGGAAACAATTCCCACAGGTTGTAGATGATGTGGACAAGGATCCATACCACAAAAAATCATTGCCACATAAATATTACTTTAAAATAAAGTTATTTAGAAGAGGACAAATTTTTCATAATACCCCAGAGATCAGGAACTACATTTTCAAGATACTGGAATATCGTAAGTTGACCTCTTCATATTTCACATCCATCATCTGGGAGTTCAGAATATTCCAACAAACAGTAGGATGTAATCCAGTTTTAAATCATTTCCCTAGGTGAACAGATTAAAGGTTTTGTTTAAACTCTACAGGAGACAGAGACAGACATTAAAGAGATGGAGCCAGATACTGATTTCAATTAGAGCAAAATCAATGCATTTACTCCAGCATAACAGGACAGAATCTGGTTCCTGGAGATTAGACTTGATGGGCTAGATGCACCCATAAGTGAAAACAAGAATTGTATAGCATAAATGGATTCAATGATCCATAAAATGAACACAGATAAGGAATTTCAGTTTGGTTGGAGTCCTGAAGGCACAGATGCAGGAGAGGCCGAGGTTTTGCTTCCTACATGGAAGATGTTAAAGAATAATTCTGTTTTCCTTCTGTATCAGGGAACACCTTGAAATTAAGGTAGGAATTTTTTTTTATTTTCAGAGGCTGTGAGATTGTTCACAATATTTTTCGAACTTGGACCCCTAGGATCTGTCCATGAATTACATAAGCTGCCAACGTGCCTTAAGCTTTGACCAAGAACACCTATTAACTTTACAGGAAAAAGGGTAATTCAGCCCATACAATTCTTGGTCTTTCTAATGATATGCCAGCTAGGAGGTCACGAAGGTCCAGATTTTCCAAAGCATCTCCTAAAATGAGCCTACAAAATGTAGACTCTCAAGGAGGCCCTGATGAATGTAGTTATCCATTTTACATGCACAGATGTATGCTTTTGACCATGCATGTTCAATATAGATGTCTGCCCTGAAAAATGAACACAGTCCTTTAGCAGAAAGTCAAATAGGAAAGGGATGAGGAAGGCATGAACTGTACAACGAAACAGTAAGACAGAATTGTTTCAGAGATAATACTCTTCCCCCCCCCTTATTTTTGAATAAAGTTTCTTGTGCAGTGTTAGATGAAACCATCTCTTTCTGTGATTTTTAAAAAGAAACAAACCCCAAAAAAATCCCATTACTGCATAGTAGATCATTTGTAGGAGAAGACCCATAGAGTGGAGATACAATGGTCTGGCTACAGGAAAGCTGCCTTTTTCTGTTTGTTCAATAGCTGGTCTCCCTCTTAATTTTTTCTCTAATGTCTGATTTATTTTTTCCCCCCAAAGGATGGATTTTCCACCCTCCATAATGAGCTGATGGGGATCTATCAGCAACTGGTGAACTCCATTTGATTGACTTGCAGTTTTATGAGCTCACATTTTAGTAATTTCTCTTGTTTGTTTTAGGACTTGTTTCCATATTAAAGGCCAAGACCCCAGCTACAAACAAATTTCCTTTGAATACAGGTTTAGATATTTTCTGATCCCAGTTAATGTACCATTTCCTTAAGACTACTACTGGAGTGAGAGACCACTGGAATATTATCTTTAATAATTTTCCCTAACGGCTGTGCATATGGCTTGTTTCCCATTCCTGAAGTTCAATCTGCCTGCCCCTGTCTCTGTACCATTGGTGTCTGGAGAGCTTAATGCTCTCTGAACATTGCTGCTTTTGTTGTATGGCTATTAATAAAAGGTTCTATTATTGAAAGATTGTGAGTCAGAATGGCTTAATATTTCCTTGTATGCTTTCTTTAAAAAGGCAAATGTTTGGCTCTCCAAAAGCTCTTTTATTAAGTTTATGAACTACCATGAAATGCCCAACCATTCAAAAATTCATAAAACAAAAGCAAATAATTCCTAAATTTTACTCCCAAATTAATAAAAAATAAGCTAACAACTCTATGCAGTATAGTAAGCTTGTCTAGGACTAAAGGATAAAACTAAGGTGCAGTTTTTAGAACCAAACCATATTTAAATTATAGTGTACAAAAATTATCTTCCATAATTGACCCACATTTCCTATTTCAAACTTCTCAAAAACATTTTGGCTTACTATCTGGAAACTATCTTTCCCAGTAATTTCTGACTCACCCTCTCTCTCCACATTTAAATGCTTTATCTAGAGATCATATATGCTAATTTTGATGTAGAAATGTTTCTTGTGTTTATTGGGAAATTGTGGTAAAGGTGGGCTTAAAGTAGAAAGTGAGTTGCAAACTTAACTGTTTGTAGTTATCATCATGGACCCATAGACAGCTAGGTGTAACTAAATATAAGAAATAAAACTCAGAAATCTTGATTTTTTTGTTTTTAAATTCTATTTTCACCCCAAAGCCAAAACTGTAAACCCTGCCTCCATGAGGAATTCTCCTCAGAACAACTAAGTTCTATATGCTCTAGTTGCTATTTTAAATCAAACTTCAGTGTTCATTTAAAAGTTCATCATTATTCTTGCTTGTATCCATAGTATTGGCTCTCTTTTTTGGAGTTAACACTAAAAAACAAGTTCAAGTGTACTTAATGTGTGGAAGACAGAGAACAGATCATTTATTTCCTTTCCTTTGTGTTCTTCTTAACAATGCCATAGCTTACCCTCCCCAAATAGAGCCTCACTTTGGATGGAAATTAATTGAATAGCTATTGACTGGAATAGCTATTGCTTATTCCACAATTTCCCTATATAGACAAACCTTAAAGGTGATAAGAATAAAAGATTCGTTGGTAGATTGCAAACACCACTCCAGACAGAAAAGAAGCCAAGGCTACGGTAGGGAGACAGGACTGCTTTGGGAAATTATAGTGACAAAGGAGCTCAGAACTCAGGAGGCAGAAGTTTTAATTTGGACTTTAGACTTACCAAATCTAGGGTGAGGTCTACCTAGAATGGGAACTACATAGGGAATGATTACTGTCTCTGAATACACCTGTTTCCAGAACTTAGTAGGAGCCATCTACAACCAAAGAAAAGTTGAAATTTCCAGGAAAATTGCTCAATTCACCTTTTTATTTTTAATTTAATGATATATGCTTTTTCAAACACATCTGCCTATACAAACTTTGCTATAAAAGCAATGGAGTTTTACTTTAATGAATGACTCCCATGGTATAGTTTTAGCTATAAAGATTCACATCTCACTAACTTTTTGGAAAGTGCAATGGAGTGCATGAAATGGCTGTGAAAAAAAAAGAGAAGATGCCAGTCTGAGTTTTGGAGCTTCACATAGCATCAGACCTTACAATGTATAAAAGATTTTGCCTGAAATTAATCTGTATAGAAAAGGGAGCTTTTAACAGAGCAGAACAAAATCTTTTAAAATTGTCTTGTTCTGTTATTGCTATACATTTGCCAACACTCTAATCCCTTCTTGGGTGCTGTTGTATTACCAGAGGCATGGAAATGTGCTGGTGTTGCAACAACCTGTTTTCATTAGAGCAGAAAGAAACCCAGGCCACGCATGCTTGAACGAATTTCCATACTACCTGCAGAAGTTTAAGTTTTTAAGCAATAAATCCACATAACATCAGCAGGTTTTCCTGCATCTGTTTACTCTGGCTTAAGACTAAAAAACTTCATAGTACATCACAGCACTTCTAAAACTTTCATTAATGACCTCTTAGAAGTGAACTGCAAATATAAATTACCCGACTCTGTCTTTTGTAAATTAATGAAAAGCAGGAACTGCAGCAGATTGCAGTATTCCATTAGAGAGCTAATCCAAACTGCTTTCTCTTTGGTATAGTTAAGTCCAGTCTACATTTACCTGGCAATTCGGCGGCAGTCAACAGGAGTTATGCAAGCTCCACAGAGTAGCTTGCATAACTTCCATTGACTATTGTGCTTCTTTTCTGCACGGTGTCTTCACTGCACTGTGCTGATGGGAACTGTGTTCACGCCACTTGAGGGGGTGGTTTTACTGCGTCGACTTCTGGATTGATTGAACGGGTCTTCACTGACCACTCAATTGATCCAAATAGTTTGATCTGATGGAGGTGACTTTGCCACCATCAGTGTAGACATACCCTTAGTTGCAATGCAGAAAATGATCCAACCCTAGAGCCTCTCAACTCCATTTTTCACCACCAGTACACTTTTAGAACCCCCAATGCCTCTGCTGGTATCATTGAAAGGGTAACACCATCAGTTTTTTTCACTCAGTAGTCCTTGGGTTTACCCAGCACTTCTCTCCATTACCCTATCTTCTGCCTGATGTTTACCTAAAAGCTCACTGAGTAAGTTGGCTATTTCAAACACTTCAGCATGTTCTTATTAGATCCTTTCCTTGAGTTGTGTCAGTCTGATTACTGATCTTTCCTCTCTACTGAAGTTGCTCCCAGGAAGGTCACCCAAGCAATAAAAGGAGACTGTTTTCTCCTCATTGTCCTACCACAACAAACATGCTTGTAGGACACATACGAATTTAATATACGTAAGATGAACTCCAGGGAATCTGAGTCAACTCAGGCTTAGTGTTGGGCCTTCACTTTTGGAATTTAGTTCCACTAGAAAAATATTTGAGTCCCAGCCAGACCACTTTCAGGGACAAGAGTAAGGCATATTTCTCTCTCTTTTTTTTTTCTTCTAGACTTGCCAATAATTAAGTCTCCTTTGAATTGCAACCAGGACCTTCCTTTTTCCTCTGTTTAAGCAAGGTAGGAAGGCAACTTATCTCTTCTAGGTTCTTCTCTCGTAAAAAGTCCACATGGTCTTCCAGGCACAAACCCAAAACACTGCTCACTTTATACTATCTGAAGGCTGCCTTTTCTCCAGTTTTTCTTATCTCTTTCTGTTTCCATCATTCAAATGGAGAGCTCATGGCTCCAGCCATTCTGGACTTCTTTGGTTTGTCAAATCCCGTAGCCATCAGAGATCCTGATGTTGAGGGAAAATATCTTTCTAGCTACCTGATCTCATCAGGTGGGGGAGAAAAAGAATCAGAATATTTATTCTATTATTTAATTGTATCAGCTATTCCACTATGTCTTCCATCACATCACATAGGGAATCTGAGGCTAAATTAATTAAAATGTAGAAAGCTCCTAGGCTAAAAAGTATTACAGAACAAGTATTATTAAGGATTCTGGTTTTAGGTTAAGATTTAGCAAATAACCAATGATAAAAATCCCTATGAAGCAAAAGCTTGACAATATATTTTATAATACTGTAGTAATAAAACTGTTTTGCATGTGTAAAGCCAGATGCTAAGTTAACTTTGCGCTGTGTACTTAAACTGGACAGAGAAACCCCTTAGGTAACTCTCCCGGCGTAGGGGGTAATCTCCAGCAGGAATAAAGCTGGCAGAGGAGGCTATGTGCCAACTCCACTGCAAACTCCTTCCCTGGTGGAACTATAAATCTTGAAGTAAAGGGGAGGCTGCATTTAGGGATGGGGAAGGAGACTGGAGTTGGGGTAGGAGAGTGAGACTCTTCTATTCTTGTCTGTCGGTTGAAGGTAACATAAAGCTGCCCCTCCTGCAACTTTAAGTTTTTCTGGAGTAGTGCATAGAATCGGGAACTATGATTGTGTCCACCTGTCAGCAAAGCTCAGGCACAATGGAAAATTGAGCCTATAGTGCTTTTCACCTCAACACATCCTGGAAAAAGCAGGCATGAGACTTTTGGGCAATTATACCCCTTGCATAACTTACACTTCCATCTCTACCTTCAGTGTCTCTAGAAACAGAATTGTAATTTGCCCATTTGCAAAGCATTGAAATAATTCTTGACTGTCATTCATTCTGTGTCATTGTTAATGGATTTTCACTGTGCACAAGTTTAGCAGATTAATGGGCTTCATGTTGTATACTGAGTTGCCTCAATAGACTCCACTTAGTGAGGGAGACAAAACTATTGTGTTCAGGTCAGGGGAGGTGAACACAGAAGTACTATTCACAGGAAAGATAAGGATTCTTCAAAGATGGCTTATTCTGAGGTGATGCATTGAAAGTTCACTTCACTTCAATTGCATGGAAGTCAAGAGATTATTTTGTACTATACAGACAATAGAAAGGGAAGGCTCCTGGATTAATAACATTCATAATTTATTATTATGTGGCCATTCCACAGATATGCTATTTTGATCAAGTTTCTAAAATATAAATCTTTTCATTTAAGAAAAGTACACGTTTGTTTTGGTTTTGGCACCTTTCTGATACTATTAAAGCTCTAGAACATTCCTCTGGGTTCTTCTTTCTATCAGCCAACTCCAGCTTTTGTTTTTCATTTTCTGTCTGGAAGATGCAAGTAATTAACTGGTGATCTGGTTTTTACATATTACGTTACCATCATACAAAATGGAGAAATGTTCACATTGATTGGATAAGAAAGTGATTCCGATTCTATCTATTATAAAAATCCTTTAAAGAAAAACTCGCATCAGGCATTAGAACTTGGATGTAAAATTTAAAATTGAACCTGTGACAAACTCAAGGGGGCAGTGCACATTGCTAAATTCGGCTAAGCACTAAGGGCCAATTTCTGAAGACCTGGGACTTTTGTTTGACTGGGTCTTAAGACAGGACAGGATGAATTGTTTCTGTTAATGACCATCACCAGATGGAAAACTGTGGTTCAAATGGTGCAGAAAATCCAATACTGCCATCCCCATTGAGGTAACTTTTCATTTCCTCTCCATTTCCCTACCTGTGGCTTATGTGCAAGCTCCTTGAGCAAGCTGGTTATTTTAAACAATTCAGCTTGTTCTTATTAGATTCTTTCCTTGAGGAGTTTGTCTGATTTCTAATCTCTCCCTTCTACTGAAGTTGCTCCCACCAAGGTCACCCCTGACATCCCTCTAGCCACAACAAAGTGCCTGTTCTCTATATACTTTTTATTTGAGCTCATTGTTGCCTTTGACTTTGTGACCCTGTTCTTTCCCTTAGGTTCTTTTCTTTCTTGGGTTTCCATTACTTTGCATTCCATGGTTCTCCTCCTGCTTTACTAACTACAACTTCAGCAATGCCCGTGGTGCCTCTGTGCTTCTCTCTCCCTCTCTGTTGACATTCCTTAAGACTCCCTCAGTCCCTTCTCCACCCTTCCTTCCTCTACACTCAATCCCTAGGTGACTTTATCTGCTCGAGGGATGTAAACATTCATTTAAAAAAATCTATTTAAACATTCTAAAAATCGAACGTTTAAACGGTTAAACATGGGAGGGGGAGCCATGCTGGGCTTACTGCCAAGCAAGAGCTGCCTAGCTGCAGCTGCTCCTTGCTGGTGGGGAGGTGAGCTGAGCCCAGCTGCAGCTCTCCCCACTGCGGATGGGGAACTGCGCTGCACTCAGCGCCTCCCATGAGCCAGTTTACACAATAATCAGCTGTTTAAGACATTTAAACAGCTGATTACTGTTTAAACATTTAAATGGTTAGGCTTTTACATCCCTAATCTGCTCCCATGATTTTAGTTAACATACGTGCTAAAATGAAGAAATTTGCTGCCTTATAAGTAGCAAAATGGTTTCTGGTCTGGATAACGCTGTAGTGTCTGTTTTTAGGAGATATATTATGTTGGAGTCAGCATCTATTAATTATGACAAAATTATGCCCCGGATTACCCAAGCTCAGAAGATATCTGGGAAGTTTTATTTGTTACTCTACATTCAGTTGCACTTTGTGTTATGTTTCTCTCTGTTATGTTTTTCTCAGCCTCATACACATCTGGAAGTGTTTTTATCTTTGCAGCGATGAATTCTGACTGAATGGCTTCCCATAAGCTTGGAATTTCCTAGGTTTACAAGAGAAGTTTTCTTTTAATTGAGCTAGCAGCAGCCATCATTTCAGTGTTGCAGATTTTATGGAGTCTTTAATCTAATGCATACCATTATCTTTATTAAATACCTGTTTTGTGGGAAGTGGACATTATATTTTAACCTATAGGTTTCAAACACTTACTGCACTGGTATTTCCATTATTAAATTAGTCTGTCCAAAACGTACTTTTTATTTTAAGCAAGAGCAGTTTCCAGTGAATAATGAGACATATCACTAAATAATGTAATCTAACATTCCTTGGCTGTAGAAAGACATTTCGGTTAAGTTTCAGAACATAATCAGGAGAGTACATTAGCTCATCCAACGTACATCTAAAACAACATGTCATTACGAGCTCACACCATTTAGTAAGTCATTTGTTCACATTTCCAAAACATAGTCAGTGGTGATTTACAGCCTGCCCTGTCCTTCAAAGGCCATGGGAAAGCAATTCATCAGTCAAGAGCTATTTATGTAAGTGTCAAACTTCAGTCCTGTTTACCAAAATGATTTTGACTCTACTTAATTTCTTCAATTAAGAGCTATTAGCTTTCTCATAACATCTGCTCAGCACTTTATAAATGGCCATAAAACAAAACAAAATAAAATGCTGCTCAAGCATCTGACCTGAAGCATCTTGAAAAAATGGCAACTTTTCAGAAAGTAGGCCTGCATCTAATCCATGTAGATGGTAGAAGATTTTGAAGTATTGATTTGAGTATTCTCCAGAGCAAAAATATTCTAGAATATATGTCATTTTCATGTATTCATTTTAGTCAATGCTTCTAATTGATACATAAACATGGGCTCTCTCACTCAGCATGAGAATCACTCAGCAGCTCTAATTTCCAAAATTACCCAACATGAAAATGAGTCAGAGACTATACACAGGGTTTAACTGACAAGGCATATTAAATGAGAGAAACAAATGCTGAAATTGGGAGTACTTGTCAACTAATAAGTGCAATGGAGCCTCAGACAGAAATCATTTGCTGGAAGTGATTTCGATGAATTTTACAAGTGGCTTTTCTACTGCCAATGAGTTTCCTTAAAAACAGCTTCAGCATGTTGATGAATGGAAAGGGAAATGACACCATGAGTTATCAAGACATACCCGCCTTATAAAAGGAGATAAGCCACTACCCAGTAGCCCATCAATTTAAAACAAAATGAGAATTATAGCAATTATTGATTTTTTTTCTTTCCTTAAAGAAGTTAAAAGGACTTCTAATTATCACCCTTTCAGAGTAGAAGGGGTAACCCTTGTTCTAAAACAAGTTAGTCCACAGTGGGAAGATCTTAGATTAAATTATTTAATTTAATGGGTGTGTTACTATGTACAGGAATGCTAGATTGGGGGAAGAAGGAGAGAGGCTTAAATCAAAACTTGAGAGCCAAAACTCCTTTGGATTTTTGAGGAAATAGGATTCAGATTCCCAGATCTTCCCAGAATTCCCTGCTTTGTTTTTTGTTTCTCCTGGGATAACACACACACACAAAAAAGAAAGCATCTTATTTTCTTGTTCCAGTTCAGATATTCACCATGAGAACAGCCATTCCGATAGGATTTGAGCCATGTGAGATTTACTGATCTTGTGGAATGTTCTTAATTTTGTTTTGCAAACTGTCCTAAAAATAGCCCTCAGTAATTCACCATAATTGAATCTGACTCCAAATCTTTGCCTTGATCTGGCTTTCAGCTTGACTGCCAAGCCGTGGTCTAAACACTCTCTGAATCAAAATCACTCTATTCTCCCACTACATGAACATAAGAACAGTCATACCAAGTCAGACCAATGGTCCATCTAGCCTAGCATTCTATCTTCTAACAGTGGCTAGTGTCAGTGTTTCAGAGGGAATGAACAGAACAGGACAATTTTTGACTGATCCATCCCCCGTTGACCAGTCCCAGTTTCTGGCAGTTGGAGGTTTAGGGACACCCAGAGCATGGTGTCATGTCCCTGATCATCTTGGTTAATAGCCATTAATGGATCTATCCTCAGTGAATTATCTAATTCTTTTCTGAACTCAGTTATGCTTTTGTCGTTTGTAACACCCTATGGCCATGAGTTCTGCAGGCTGACAGCGTGTTGTGAGAAAATCTGCTTTCTCTTGTTTGTTTTAAACCTGCTGCCTATTAATTTCATTGGCTGATACCTAGTTCTTATGTTATGTGATGGGGTAAATAACACTTCCTTATTCACTTCCTCCACACCATTCATGATTTTATAGACCTCAATCATATCCCCCTTTAGTTAGCTCTTTTCTAAAATGAACAGTCCCAGTCCTTTTAATTTCTCCTCATATGGAAATTGTTCCATACCTCTAATCATTTTTGTTGCCCTTCTCTGCACCTTTTCCAATTCTAATGTATCTTTATTTGAGATGGAGTGATCGAAACTGCATGCAGTATTCAAGGAGTGGGCAAATCATGGATTTCTATAGTAGAAGTATAATCTTCCCTGGTTTATTATCTATCCCTTTCCTGATGGTTCCTAACATTCTGTTAGGTTTTTTGACAGTCACTGCATGTTGAGCAGATGTTTTCAGAGAATTATCCATGATGACTCCAAGGTCTCTTTCTTGAGTGGTAACAGCTAATTTAGATCCCAACATTTTTATGTATAGTTGGGATTTTTTTTCCAAGGTTCATTACTTTGCACTTATCAACATTGAATTTCGTCTGCCATTTTCTTGCCCAAGCACCCAGTTTCGTGAGATCCCTTTGTAATTCTTTGCAGTCAGCTTTGTACTTACCTATCTTGAATAACTTTGTGTTGTCTGCAAAATTTGCTACCTCACTGTTCCCTCCCTTTTTTCCAGATCATTTATGAATATGTTGAACAGCATAGGTCCCATTAGAGATACCTGGGGGACCCCACTATTTTCCTCTTTCTATTGTGAAAACTGACCATTTATTCCCATCTTTTGTTTCCTATCATTTAACCAGTTACTGAACCACAAGAGCACTTTCCCTCTTAGCCCACGTTGCTTACTTTGCCTAAGAGCCTTTGGTGGGGGACCTTGTCAAAGGCTTTCTGAAAGTGCAAGAACACTATATCCACTGGAACATCTTTGTCCACTTGCTTGTTGAGCCCCTCTCAACATTTTAATAGATTGGTGAGGTATGATGTACCTTTACAAAAGCTGTGTTGACTGTTCCCCAACATATTGTATTTATGTATGTGGCTGATGATTCTGTTCTTTACTGTAGTTTCAACCAATTTACTGGTCTATAATTGCCAGGATTGCCTCTGGAGCCTTTTTAAGAAATCAACATTACTTTTGCTATCCATTTTGTATAGAGGCTGATTTAAGTGATAGGTAACATACCACAGTTAGTAGTTCTGCAATTTCATATATGAGTTCCTTCAGAACTTGGGTGAATCCCATCTGGGGATTTATTATTGTTTAATTTATCAATTTGTTCCAAACCTTCCTCTATTGACATCTCAATCTGGGACCGTTCCTCACATTTTTCATCTAAAAAGAGTGTGGGGATCTCCCCCCACGTCCTTTACAAAATTAATTTAGTTTCTCTGACATGGTCTTATCTTCCTTGAGTGCTTCTTTAGTATTTTGATCATCCGGAAGCCCCAGTGATTGTTTTGCAGGCTTCCTGTTTCTTATATAATTAAAAACATTTTTGCTGTTAGTTTGTGTCTTTAGCTAGTTGCTTTTCAAATTCTTTCTTGCCTTGTCTTATTATACTTTTATGCTTGACATGCCAGAATTCATGCTCCTTTCTATTTTTCTCACAAGGATTTGACTTCAAGTTTTTTAAGGATGCCTTTTTCCTCTAACTGCCTCTTTTAGTTAAGCTGTTTAGTCATGGTGGCATTTTTTGGTCCTCCTACTTTATTTTTATTTGGAGTATACATTTAGTTTGAGTGTCTGTTATGGTGTTTTTAAATAGTCTCTATGCAGTTTGCAGCCATTTCACTCTTATTACTGTTCCTTTTAATTTCTGTTTTTAACTAGCTTCCTCATTTCTGGGTGTAAGTCACTCCCAGAGTTGTATTGTGCTAGAGAAGTAAAGCGCCTAGAACCAAAAGCCAACTGCTCAGTTCAGTTATAACAAAAACCAGCCAGAACAGTTTAGTTGAAAGGAAGATGGAGAGAGAAAGATAAGTTTTGAATGAAGACACAAAAGGATTATTGGATTCTGTGAATCTGATCCTCAGGTCAGGCCAAGATACAATCTATGCAAGACCTGAATCTCCAATGAAAGCTCGGCTTCTGGGATTCTGTCAATTATATAAGCTGCGTAACAGCCAAAAAAAGTCCATTACACAGAATGCAAAGCACCCAGCTTATGCCTTTTCCCAACCTGCTCTGGACTCATGTCCTACAGTGGGTGTGAGGGAAGGAGAAGGGTTTGACATAGGGCTATGTATGCTGTCTCTTTGCCAGCCAAAGACAGCCCACACTGGAAGAAATTGCCAACTGCTCTGCTAGACCACCTTCCTTGCAGCACAAAGGGGCCAGAGTGGGATCAGAAGACTGTCCCTCTTTTTAAGATGGGGAGTTACCTCTCTTGCATTTCTCTAAATTCTGCATATTGGCCCATGAGCTAAATTATCATTTGGGAAATAAACAGAATTATTTTCGCAACATTTCAGTGAGTCTGGCTTTTGTTTTCAGAAGATATCTTGAGCAAACAGGTTGGTCCTCATGATGACCTTGGTTCCTTGGATCATAGCTGTCTACCCTTTACCAAAAAAACTGCAAACAAAAGCTAGAAACGTTTGGTTGTGTGGGTAGGTTAGACTCTGGTTGCTCAAGCTGCTAATCTAATCTTCGTGCTAATAACTATGTTAGAAGCAGTCAGTAAGAAACAACCCATTTAACATTTAGATATTTATGCCTGTATTTGGCCTTTTATATAACTGTCTAATTGTTTTGCACGCATTCTCCTTGTATAGCTGGGAGGAAAATATAGATAAAGGCAATAATGTATCTGATTTTTCAAATTCATTATTGAGATTTATTGTTCTTTTGCTTTTAATTTAAAGTTCTTGATTGTTTCATTTATTCTAAATGTGCGTATGTCTCTTTAACTTTCACCAATGTTCAGAATACCTTAATTCCTTGTGTAATACAAAAACTGCAATTTATTCCTTAAAGGAAACATCTGTGGTGCTATAGTAGCCACTAAGGGACAAGCAGAAATGATGAAGTAGAAATGGTTCCAGAATCACGGTATTTGGAACCTGAATGCCCATGATATTGGGGTGAAAGTGATTCAGTGCTATAGGAATGCAGAAATCACAGATCTAAATGATAGGGCAGCATTCCTTAATAGCCAATAGAGTATAGTGAAGGACTATGAGATGGAGATGGAGAGTCAGTCAGGGCTGGCTGCTATTTCACACTTTCCTTTTTATGTGAGAGGAAGGGGGGCAAGCCCATATAGAAATCAGATTAGAAGAGGGGGAAGTAGATGTCTGTCCAAACTCCTCCAGTCTGTAGACGCTCTTTTATTTGAGCTCTATACAGTCAGAATTAGGGTTCAGAGTTCATTCTGAGGCACAAGGGGAACAGTTCCAGGGAGAAGAAATGGCATGCAAAGTTCTCCTCAGCTATCGATTGATTTCTAAATGGAAATTCAAGTAGAGTTATTGCTGGTTGTACCACTACAGCATTAAGTCCCTGCCATAAGAGGGTGTAGCTACGGTAAAGATGCCATTGGGAGCCAGCCATACTACTGAGGAGGAAGAACACAAGGAAGGGAAACTGCTCCAGAGGTCTGGTGGTTTACTGAATGCAGGATTTAGGTCAGTGAAATGAAACCAAGAGCTGGTGTCTGTATTCAGTGCCTCACCAAATAGGACGCACTGCTGTGTATAAGCAGAGATAGTCCTATTGTGGAGAAAGGGAGGGCAATCTTCTGGGCCTTTTCTATTTTTCAAAGGTGAAAGAAAATGATGCTGTTTCAGAGAGAGAAGGTTTACGGGAAGAAGACCAGACTGATGCTGAGCAGAATTAAGTGTTTTTCCAATTAAATCCTCAAATCTTGCACCTAATATTTAACATTAAAGTAATTCAGCTGTTGTGAACACAGGTAATTACTCAAATGGTAAGTTTCCTGCAGCAAGGCTAGTCTTTCTTTTATTTTTGTGTGCCTAGCACATGAGTTTCTGGTCTATGACTGGGGCTCCTAGGCCTAGATTCTCCAGGGTATTTAGGCATTTAACTCCCATTGATTTCAGGAGCCTAAATACATCTGAGGATCTGGACCGTAGGCTCTATCACAATGCAAATAATGGGTATGAAAACAATACAAATAGGGGGAGCTGCACACATAGCTGGGGTCGGGTAATGGTGCAAGCATCCCTCATCTTTGTGTGTCCAAGGTAACATTAAGATCCACCTGCTTCCTGTCTTCTTTGATGCAATTCATCCATTGCTTTCTCAGCTTTCTTCGGAAAGTTGTCACCCTCTCATGCCATGCTGTCTTCACCAGGTCACTTGGATTTGCTATTGGTCACTTGCACGCAGAATTGTTTGACTTACATGTGCGGTTACACAATTTGCACTTTATATGCACCTTGTGTACAAAGTAGATGTACAATTGGTCGTATGTTAGCCCATAGTTTGGAAAACAAGGCCCAGAAAGGAACTAAACATCAATATAATTTAACGTTTTCTCTCTGCCTGTAAATGAGACCAAGTTGTAGTCTAGACAAATGTATAGATGAATCTCACAAAGGCAGCCAGAAGTGTTTGAATGGGTTTTGTTATCAATCATGTCAGCATGACAAGAGAGAAAATGTGTTCTTTGTAAGTTTTAACCTTCTTCTAAAGGAGACAGCATATTTGGTTGACGCATCAACACTTCAATTATCATAAGCAAAGTCTTATCTCTAGTTGTCATTTTTGCTGCTGTTGAAAAACAAAGTTTTCAAAAGTGCAGATATATTCTTTTGTGCTGGTAATACTTGTTTACGTAACAAAGTCCAGTTTAAGTGAATGGGATGGAGCTATTAAAGTGTTTGGAACTAATGGATAAATAAAGTAGACATCACCAAATATGCTACAGCTACATTTTAATATTTTATTATATATATTTCCACACATCCCACCAATATTTTCCAGTAATCTACCTACTAATGTCTGTTCCATCCAGTTAAGGCACCTACCCAATCATACACCCTCCTCTAACTTACCTTCCCTTTGGAAACTTGCTACACTAACGTCTTCTTCCCCTTGCCCGTCAACTGGGATCAGGTAATGGTGCAAGCATCCATCATCTTTGTGTATCCAAACAGCATTAAGGTCCACCAGCTTCCCATCTTCTTTGATGCAATTCATCTATCACTTTCTCAGCTTTCTTCAGAATGCTGTTACTCTTTCATGTCATGCTGTTTTCACCAGGTCACCTTCATTCATCCTCTGCATGTGCCTGAACCAGCAAAGTCATGCTTTCTTGATTTTTGTCAGCCACATCACGACTTTGATTTCCTAATACTTTTGTTTCAAAATCTGTCTTCTCATGTAACTCCACTTATGGCATGGAGTCATCTCATCTTAAAAATCTGGAGGCATTGAACCTGCCACCTCTTTACCTCCCATACTTCTGCACCACACAGCATTGTGGGGGCTACCATTGTTTTATATTGTTGGGTTTTTAGTTTCAGTGTCATGCCTTTGTCATACAGTGCCCTGAGATGTTATTCCACACTCTTTTAGCAATCTCCAATCTGTTGTGATACCATACTCCTTCCTTTAAGTGTCTCATTTTTGCAGTGCTATAAAACTTTTTTCCAGACAGCTTTGGGTCATTTATAAGCTTGGCATACACATTATCTAGGGCACTTTATTTGGCCTTCTTCACTGCCTGTTTGGCAGCTCACTTCACTTCTTTGCATTTGTTTTCATTTCCATTTGGATTCATTTCTTTTTCTTTACATGACATTTTCTTGTTTCAGATTGCTTCTTGCACTTTGTCGGTCCATCATTCCTCCTCTCTTTTCCTTCGTTTTCCCCTTCTGCCTTCACCACAAACCTCAATCCATGTTCTTTTGAGATGCTTCAACTCCTCTTCACATGATGCCAAAGCTATTTGTGGACAAACTTATCTGCCACACTTTCCCTTAACTTCCTCTACTTCAATCTTGTTTCTTCTGAGCTTACTTCTTTACTTATCCAACACTCTATTGCAATCTTTGCCACGAGAAGCCTGTGTTGCACCCACTACCATCTTGCTAAGTATCACTTAGCAGTCCATGACTTGAGTCCACTGAGATTTGCTCACCAATATCATATAAATTTAGCTTTTGTTTCCACCACTGATGTAAGGAACCACATCACTCACCCTAATTTGGAACTGTCCATTGGCTATTATCCATTGGTTGCAAATACACGTGTCTAGTAGTGCTTTCCCTTCTTCATTCAAAGTACCTAGGCTGCCTTTTCCTAAACACATTTTATACCTCCTTTTGTTTTTGTCTGCGAGTGCATTCAGATTACCTAACACTAACAGAAGCTCCTCCAGTGCTACTGTGTCCACTAGTGCCTGCAAATTCTGGCAGAAACTCTCCTTCTCTTCTTCATCACCTTCTCGTTAAGGTGCATGCACTGATATCAGAAACATGACACACTCTTGCTACACTAGCATTGTTATACTTATGAAAGAAAAGACTAGCAGGATCTTATTCAGGGGGACAAGGCAATATGCCACATTTCTTGTAAATGTAAGAATATCAAAAAGCAGTCACATTCACACACACCTTGATACCCAAGAAGTTCTGCAAGCTGGTGTCATATAATTATCAGTCCTTTTATGCGTTGCTCACACCAGCCTAATGGCCAACTAGCCTGGGCTCTAGGAGGGAGCTGGGCCTCTGTTGGTCGCAAATCTGATGTTCCAAGATGACAATTGCAGAACAAAACCCAAAGTTTCCATGTTCTTACCCCATCTTTTATAGTTACTGGCTCTCATGTAAGTCTATGGGCCTTGCTGTGTCATGCTGCCTCCAGGTTCAGTATGGTTGTTAATCACCAGCTAATTGGAAGCATGACTATTCTCTTATTTCTGTACTTTGTTCATTCCCAGGGTGGATCCTTCTGTACTTTAGGGTCATTTATCTGCACTTTAGGGTCGATGATATGTGTTCTTCAGCCTTCAGGGTCAGGATGGCAGCTGGAGTCTTCACTCCCTTTCTGTTGTCAGAGCAGTTTAGGGTGGTGTCTTTTTATGCCCTGCACATACATTCCTCACTTACACACACAAAGAGAATTCATCAAGATATGTTAGATTCAATAGTACAAGTTTCAGGAAAGAGTTTACTTCAAGAAACTAACAAGATGGAGTTCACTTATGCCACACTAAATAGTACTGTACCATTATCATAACAGTAAAGGAAAAATCTATATCTACTTATCTCACTTACACAATAAAACAAGGAGTCTACATGTGATTGATTTGCACAGCTCCAGGGGATGGCTCACAGCATTTCCTTGCTTATCCTCAGATAGAGGCAAAGGCTTGTCTCCTCAACCCACTTTAGCTAAGAGACTACATCATTTTTTCATCTTGTCCACTACGTACAACCCTAAAGCCTCACAGCCATATGCTATTTCAATATACTTGTGGTTACCAAACTGGTTCATGGACCCCTAGTGGTCTGAGAACACTTGCTGTTAGCGTGGAAGACTTGGTGCTGGTTTTCTGCCTCATTTCTAGCTGATGAATAGCTTTGAAAGACACTGAATATACATTAAATGCTTTCCTAATGTTAATTTTCCAAATTCATTTGCACAAGACATTTGATTATTAATGGGAGGAAGACAGTCAAAATTATTATGACCAAGAGGAGAGTAAAATGTAGTGAAGATTGAGAGCCCCTGAGCCATAATCATGTCTGATCATCTGCTAGTATAAATTGGTGTAACTTCATTGAAGCCACCTGAAGATTTGACTCAATTTGGCAACTATGATATTAAATGGCCACATAATTTAACTGTTTGCCAAGATGTAACATAAAATATCTCGGTTAATGTTGCATAAATGAATACAGTAGGCTATTCTCCTATCTTCTTCCAGCTCATCAGTTCGTCTTCCCCACCAATTTGCTTTCCTTTTCTGTATATGTGTATTTTTCTTCCAGATGAGATGTAAGCTCCCAGCTATTGCCACCGGTGTTCACTAAAGGTTCTCAGAATAACTAGAGTAGGGCAAATAACTAATCACAAATAATTTATTTGAAGCATTTCATCTCTTTTTCTGTTTGCAAATTGCTTGCAAACAGATTACACTTTCTTAGGTTAATTCATTACTCAAAATTATTCACTTACTCACTTCAGCTATTACTACTTGATCTGTAGTGTTAATCCTTTCTGAGCAGTTTCTTAGACTGAGGCTTAGACTAGATGAACCTTGCAGTCCCTTCTAACCATACTATTCTATGATTCTTGTGAGTATTCAGTATTTGAATTTGAACTGCTTTGATCGGATACATAGGTTTTATGGTGCATTTATGTTTCCTGATACGATTAGCAGAACTTTTAGAATCAGGTTTTCATGATACTGGTTTGATGAACATTCCTACCGGTAAGCTCATTTGTTGGAATATTTTTGCAAACGTGGGAGGGAGGGAAGGTGTGACTGCATCCCAAGTGAAGAAGGGAAAAAAGGTTATTTTTACAGTGAAGCATTCTTTTGGAATTTGGCTGAAGAATTTTCTTGCATTGTACCAGTGGAATAAGAGATTAAATGCCATATTTTCAAATATATGTGGGCCTACATGCACATGTCCAATTTATGCTCACAAATTTCCTAAAGGTTGACACAATTAAGGCTTCACTCCTACACAAAAGAAAGTACATTTGCAATCTGTCTTCTGAATGCAACTCAAGGCATTTCTGTATCAAAGTTGGACATTTGTAAATGCACATAGATACAAATCTGTTTGAAATTGTAGTCTTAAATATTTGGGTTTCATTTAAAAACATTAAACTGATCAGATGGTGTTCTATGGTCCTTAATGATTTTTTTTTCCTATTGCAGTTTTTCTGGGATTATTCAGTGTTTTGGAAGGATAGATTTATTGAATGGGTTTATTAGATGATGCACCGATGAACTTAATCCTTCAGGACCATTACATTTCTTTGGTATGTGATTTATTTATAATTAGTTAAGAGTTTTAATTTATTTTAATGTGGAAACTTTGGTAGAGTGGTGCAAAATCAGTTTTCTGAGCCAACCTTTCTTGATGATACAGCAAGATGACATAATTGACTGGCTCACAGGTCTTCTGAGTAATTAATTACACATCTACCCGATGACAATACCGTGTGCAGTAGAAAAAGCAAAAATTCTAATTAGTATGACTTGTACTAAACAATGCAAGAACTCAGAAAATGAGCATTGCAGAAATTAACATCTCAGAGCAACTCAAATATGGAAAAATGTGAATAACCCAGCTTTGCAAAAATACCACAAAAAGTTACCAAGCTATGCACAAATTCTACATGCCTGTCCTTTATCCTGATGATTGATAATGATTAAATAACAAATGTTAACAAACAAGGTGAGTGAAGTAATATCTTTTATTGGACCACTTTCTGTTGGTGAGAGAGACAAGCTTACATAGAACTCTTCCTCAGGTCTGAGAAAGGTACTCAGAGTGTCACAGCGAAATACAAGACCAAACAGATAGTTGAGCGTAATGTTATTTTACTAGCTTCTCCATTAAAGGAAATTTTGCGTGGCAGGAATAACCAAAAAACATAATAATAAATAAGGCATATTCTCTGGGGCAAATCTCAAATAGCAATGCCATTTATTTTGGGGTTAGTCAACCACTAAGAAGTCTCAGATAGAGGCATTACGAGACGTTCCAGCAGCTGATCATGATCCACTGACACCAGTTTCCAAAGTGCTGCTGAGGATCTCAGAATGCCTTATAAACATTAATTAAATAGTTTCACAATACTTAGTGAGGTAGCTGAGTATCATTATGCCCATTTTACAGATAGATAAACCTGAAGCACAGAGAGATTAAGTAACGTGCCTAAAATTGCATAGCATGTTTGTAACAGAGCTGAGAGTAGAACTCACATCTCTGAACTCCTAGTCCTGTGTTTTAGCCATAAAACCATAATGACCAAAACGTGTTCATTGACTGGATCATTAGTGATGAGCCAATGGACTAATATTCAGATTCAGATGGCGATTGTATTCAAAAATCACAATAGTCAGACCCCAAATAGTGCACTTAACAGAAAATTTAAAAGCTTCTCAAAGAATTTACAATCTAAGGCTATGGAGACAATAGCTTAGATGTGAGAAGATGCAACCACGTCATCAGAGAAGCAATGAACAGAGAGAGTAGAGATTGGATCTAGAGCTGAATTTCCCAACGTTCTGAGGTGATTTGGATTCAAGATTTGGTTTTAACCCTGCTTTCAGTTTTCCAAACTGGTTACAGCAAAGTTTTTATTCTCCCAAATGTTTCAGGTAGCAACAGCTTACTTGATATATTAGAGAGAGAGAGAGAGAGCGCGCTTTCTGTTTCAGGTCCTTTAGTGGAAAGAATATAGCCTATTAATTGCTTGTTTGGGAAACAAGTATTTTGTGCTTTTTGCAATACTGATGCTAGATCCCTGTATGATTAGATATGGTTTGGCATGTTATATTTTTATAAAAGACAGACAAGATGGGTGAGGTAATACCTTTTATTGGACCAGCTTCTGTTGGTGAGAGAATCAAGCTTACACAGTACTCTTCTTCAGGTCTGCAACACATTTCCTTGACCTGAAAAACTCTGTGTAAGCTTGAAAGCTTGTGTCTCTTGCCAACAGAAGCTGGTCCAACAGCACCTAGCTATTGCAGCACCTAGCTTCTCTCTCTAATATCTGGGGACCAAAACTGCTCCAACAACCCTGCATATTTGTATAATGCCAATGCTTTGTCAGGTGACAGTTATTCATTCCTGTCAGGGGACCCTAAGATGCTCAATCTAGGGGTCAGTCCGTTTGTATATAAGAAGCAGTGACAGAAGCCCTGTTGTTTGTAGATATAGGAAGGAGATGACTTTGGGTTTTTATGCTGATAAGTATTTTAATATGTTTACATGTATTGGTAAAATGTCAGGGCATTTAGGGTCCCTGTGGGTTTGTTGGTTTTGGTGTTCAGTATTTGTTGGCATTTTAACACAACATAATTTGTAAGTAACAAATTATCTGGAACAAGTTCTGTGTAAATGTCAGGCAGGTGTTTGTTTATTCATTTGCATAATCTTTTTCACTAGAAATGTCCTACTTCTAGAATGCAGCTAAATTTACCAATATTTCAAAATGGCTTTTTGGGGAGCTTAGCTCACTCTTGATTTTCTTTTTATTGTCCTCCTCTGTCAGTGCTTTGCAGCTTCCCCACTTTAACTTGGCTAGCTACAGACCTCGATCTCTTCTTACTGGCAAGGAGGTGCTTCACGCTCCCAGTGGCCAGGGAGATTGGCATTGGCCCTGCTAACTAAGGGCAGACATCCGAATATTACCCAATATTGATCTTCTGTCGTCATCTTGCTGAACAGGATTGTTATTCAAATCACCTAGCTACACGGATCAGTTTTTGATGGTATGATACTGGGAATTTTTTCCTGCTTCTGGAAGCTGCCTTTCCTGAATGAACCCATTATTGGGTATCAAATGCACAACAGTACAAAGCCTTGGCTGTATCTGAGGTTTCTTGTTTGTGGGAATTTGGAATAATTAGAGACTATCCTGCAATTTTTCCTTTTTCCAGTCTGATGGGTGAGTTGTCTTGAGTCTTAGAAACTTAAGAGTACGAGTGGGTGCTATCGAAATAATAACCCTTCCTCCCCCCCCACCAACAAAAGATATTTTAAAAAATATTGGTATGAGTCATTCTGGAGCAAGTAAAACAAGTGGGGGAAAATGTGCTAAACTTATATATTAAACAAAAGTGGAAACTAGGCCAAATGTGGATAAGTGGGAAGCAGTAGATGTGGTATATCTTGACTTCAGAAAGGCTTCTGATACCGTCTCAGAAACGAACTAGGGAAATACAACCTAGACTGGAAAACCATTCCCAGAGTGTTATCAGTGGTTCATAGTTAAGCTGGAAGGGTATATTGAGTGGGATCAGTTCTGGGTCCAATTCTGTCAATATCTTCATTGGTGATTTAGATAATGGCGAAGAGAGTACATTTATAAAGTTTGCGAGTGATGCGAAACTGGGAGGGGTTGCAAGTGCTTTGGAGGATAGGATTAACATTCAGAATGATCTGGATAAACTGTAGAAATGGTCTGAAGTAAATAGGATGAAATACAATAAGGACAAATGCAAAGTGTTATACTTAGGAAGGAGCAATTGGTTGCACACATACAAAAAGGGAAATGCCTCATTAGGAACAAGTACTATAGAAAGGAGTCTGGGAGGTCATAGTGGATCATAAGCTAAATATGAGTCAACAGTGTAACACTGTTGCAAAAAAAAGCAAACACCATTCTGGGATGTATTAGCAGGAGTGGTGTAAGCAAGTTATGAGAAGTAATTTTTCTGCTTTACTCCATGCTGATTAGACTTGAACTGAAGTATTGTGTCCAGTTCTGGATGCCACATTTCAGCAAAGATGTGGACAAACTGGAGAAAATCCAGAGAAGAGCAACAAAAATGATTAAAGGTCTAGAAAACATGACCTATGAGAGAAGATTGAAAAAACTGGGTTTGTTTAGTCTAGAGAAAAAAAGAAAGGGGGGGACATGATAACAGTTTTCAAGTATTAAAGGTTGTTGCAAGGAGGAGGGAGAAAAATTGTCCTTACCCTCTGAAGATAGGACAAGACAGCAAGGGTGGTTTAGGCTGGACATTAGGAAAAACCTTAACTGTCAGGGTAGTTAAGCACTGGAATAAATTTTCTAGGGAGGTTGTGGGATCTCCATCATTGGAGATTTTTAAGAGCAGGTTAGACAAACACCTGTCAACAATGGTCTAGATAATGCTTGGTCCTGCCATAAGTGCAGGGGACTGGACTAGATGACCTCTCGAGGTCCCTTCCAGTTCTATGATTCTATGAAGTTTGTTTCTGTTTGGTAAATAATTTCAATGTCTTATAACTAAAAGAAACATAGCTATTCTCAGGTCTTCACTGACCGCTCAGTCGATCCAGATAAGTCAAACTGATGGTGGCAATGTAGATGTAACCTAAATCTCCTAGCTGAAGGGGCATCATTTGCTATGGGGCAAGATGTAGAGTTACCCTGTGACAGATATGGCAGTTTCCTGCAATATCCTTGGGAGACCTTATTTAATTAAATTTAAGTACCTTAGTGGCCGATTATATTAAATTAATGATTTATTATAGACATGTAGGTCTGGAAGAGACCTCAGGAAGTGATCAAGTCCAGCTCCCTGCACTATTGCAGGACTAAGTAATTCCACAACATCCCTTGGAAGCCTGTTGCAGAACTTAGCCACCTTCATAGTTAGAAAGTTTTTCCTAATATCTACCTAAATATCCCTTGCTGCAGATATATATTATTCTGGGCTGGGATTGTATGTAACCTCTGGAGGGAGGAGATATAGCAGATATGAGATCTGGGGTTCAAAGAGCTATCTTGAGCAATGTGCAGACAAGAATGGACTTTTGGATCAAAAAGCACTAAGTGATTTTCCTGGAGAATATCTAGGGGGAGGTGAATGCAAATTCCCCACCTGCACTGTTGCAAAAAAACCAGCCTTTTGAAGTTCCACCCTGAGGAATGGGCCATTTTCTGCTGATCACTTGTTGCGTGAGGCCAAGATCTAAGGTACCAGCTGCATAAAGTATTCAAGGTCATTTTGATTCTGAGACCGTTATGAACTTGTAATCACAAGGAAAACCCAGTTGTGTGTTTCAAAGAACTGACACCTACAGAGTGTGAGGTTGGAGTTGGGGTGACTGCTCTGATAACTTTGGTAACATGTCTGTAGGTTTTTCTATTGGTTTAAATATGTTTTCTCTGTAATGCTTTCACCTTACAAATAAATGTGCTTTCTTAGAAAGGGCTGTGTGATAAGTTGTAACTGTGGGCAATTATGCTGTTCATAACCTCAGGAGAGAAAGGGGAGTGCAAACGCTGGCCAATTTAGGCAGCCTGGCTTGCTGGGTATATTACAGTGTAGGCAGAGAATTGTGCAGCCTGGAAAAACCCTGGTCAGGGGAAAGCGAGACGTGGATCTCCATCCAAGACAGGTGAGGTTGAGGAGCTGGTAGCCTAGAGTGGGTGCCCTTGATGTAACTTGAAGGGGTGGATTACAGGTACAGTTGCCCTGAACTGTTACTGCCCCCTCCAGACTTTGCCTTGCTTCCTCTCCTCTCATGACTTGTCATAGACTTGTATGACTTGTATGCTCCATCTCACCCCCTGACTTTGCAGGATATAACATCAAAAATAATGTTCTATATAAGCGGATATGACTTTGCCCCTTCACACCTCCAAAATCTTCTGAAAAAATGCCTCTGCCTGATTGTCAGCTGTAGCTGTCTCATATTATCTATAAATCAGATAAAGAGGAGGACATATAACACACGAGTTCCATACTGACTGAGTTAAAATTGAAAAAGGACTATGTCTTGTGTGAGTTTATTTTCAGTTGTACAACCATCACCATTTAATAGTGAGTCTTTTCCAGCTGATATCACACTGAAGTATTTTCGACACAACAGCTTTTCCATCTACCTACATCTTCAAATAACTGCAGTAAAGTGTGGTGCCTGTAGACTTTGTGGGAGCCACCATTGTATCTAAAGTCCTTTATGAACAAAATGTGTTCACTGGATTATTATTATTCCTACTATTGCTGCAGAACCAGCATGGCTATGGAAGATTGAACTAGAATCTATTCTGGTTTATGTGTAATCAGAAACGTTAAATTCCATTTGGAGTTCACACTACGTCCTCCGATACATTGGTACAACCCCACTAACTGAAGGCAGAATTTGGCTTGTACCAATGATAGATGACACAGAAAGAATTTTCAGATTCCAGTTTGAGTTTGCAGTGCTGGCAGTTTTGGGGGGAATATCCTACATAATTTTACTTACGAACTGATCAAATGTAATCTGGCAGTCATGGAGGCAATTAACAAGAAATCTCTAAATGCCATTTTTACAGTCACTTTTTGTTAAAGAATCACCCTTAAGACACAAGTTAATTTCAGTTTGGTAACTTCTTCTAGTCCCCATTTAGTGTATGTCTCAAAACCAGTACACAATGTGATCTAATTGGCTGTCTTCACTCAAGACTTTTAGGAACAGCAGAAGTGTTTACAAGTCATAACAGACGAACATTTGTAGAGTTCTGAGATGAAGCTTGCACAGACATCCATTACCTGCATTATACCTTGCTCCAGTGAATATTAGCTTCCTTCTTTCGTGCTGTAAGCAAGATCTGAGTGTCTGAGTGGACCTCCCCTTGCTCAGTCAGCTGAAAGGGAGGGCACTTTATGTGCATGGGCTCTGTATCTGCCCTCATCTCTATGCTGAGCAGCATGATAAGAAATGGTCAGTTTTGGCTGGTATTGCGTTACAAATCACTGGAGTGTTAATTGCAGGGATAATGAAATGTTGTCTCCCTGTTGTATAAATAGAACAGTGCTTAGTATGTTTTGATGAAAGATTCACTCTCATCTGAACAGAACTGAGCAAAGGAGACATTTGGATGCCAGAGACTGTGAAGAGGGGCAGAGAGCAGTTGGGGAAATTGTCTGCACTAGTCCTGGCAACAGTCTACCTCAGGCATGGAGTGACTATCTTCCCCGACTGCTAAAAGGTAGAATTAATGATTCCTCTTGGAGTCCTTTGTTTTGTTAAAAGGAGGGACATGGCTTCTGTGTTTTCCCATGAATGAACGCTGACAGCTGAAATTCACTAAGAGCTGAAATCACTAAAGGAACTGGGAAACTTTGACTGACAAGCAACACGGAGGACCCAGCAGGGCCTGCAGACGGCAGGAGCCAGCAGCGGTCAGTGCCAGCAGATGGGGGGAGACAGCAGCAGGGATGCTGCGAGGCCCATGTCCAGCAGGAGCCTGCAGAAGCAGACTGACTGAGCCCACAACCAAGAGGTAGATAGTATAACTACGACCATCAATAGGGCAGGGGAAAGTGAGAAGGGAGAGGTGAAGGACACGCTCCATGTACTCTGGGGTGGGATGGGTTCAGCTCATTGTGCTCATGAATTCTGTTTGCACTGTTTTCCCAAACCAGTGCTGTGTTCCTTCCTTCCTTGTCTTAAAAGGTTTACTTTCTACACTCCCACTCTGTGCTGGCAAGACGGGAAGTATTGCCTTTTGGGGGTGCCCAGGGGATAGTGTGTGACTTCCCAGGTGACTGGGCGGGGTTTGAGCCAGTTGGTGTTGTGTCATTGATATAGACCTATCAGACCTATAGACCTATAGAACCCCTAGATATAGAACCCGGCCCTTTGCTGCTGCCGGCTTTTCCTGGCAGAAGGGTTACAATGAGAACTAACCTGAGGATGTGTGATAATGAAAAGGCAGAAGAATGTTGATGCAAAGTCTACCATAAAGTATGTGAAAATTAAAAGTTGTTCTGGTTAATTGTTTAAACGACTCATTTCCTTTTGACGTTTGCAGGATGATTTTCTATGCCTCTGCAGTTTGATTTTTAGAATATTATAATTTAATCAGAGATCCAAATAAATTAAGAATTGTTATGAAGATAGAAACACTGGCAGGTTTGAACACTCCTGTCTGTGTGCACCCATAACTCCTACTGAAATTGCTGGGCCATATGTTGCTTTTAGTTAGCTTGGTGTCAATCCAGAGCAGTGCCAATGAAATCAGAGGAGAAACCCTGAAGTGAAATCCTGACTCTGTTAGAGTCAGCCTCTTTGAATTAATGTCGCTCTAGCAAGGACATCGCCCTCTGAATTTACCGCTGTTAAATGAAAACAGAATTTGACCCACTGGACTTATGCAAGCCTCTCAGGAGGAGGAGAGTTCCCGAGGGGAAGAAATCATGGTGACAGCACTAAATAAAGAGGTTTAAGTCAACAAAATTAGATTTTTCCCCCACTATCCTTTTCTTTTTTTGATCTATAACATAGCACTTCAAGAGAAATGTAAGAAAATTAATCTGTATTAAAAAAATTGAGAAGGAATTATGCTTTCTTATACCTTGCTAAACTTATGATTTCCTTTCTTAATCAGACATATTTTTGGCTACATAGAAGATGCAATGCAATTTGTGAAATCTGAAAAAGCTGCAGATAACAAGAAGGTGCATGAATCTCCAGCTGTGTTGTGAGATAAAATATAATTCCATTATGGTTTTGATAATACCAGTGCATTCCATATAAGAATCAGTTGCCAGTGTCTATCTGTAATTCAAGACCGAACAGCTTTACTGCTTGGCTGTTTCTTCCATGGTTATCACTCCGTCCAACTGATTATCTAGTAAGGAATGTGTGTTTTAATGTCATTAATATTTGATGATATAAGAAATAATTCCCTTAATATTTGATAATATGAGAAGCACAGAGGTGGTGGGAAAGTAACATACTCTGGAGTAAATTTTGCCCTCTACTTCATGCTTGTAGCACAACTCGTGTGGCTGCATATTTGTATATGAGGGAGTTGCAGCAGTGGAACAGGAGCTCTAAATGTGCTTGTGCAGATCCATATGGAGGATGGGACAGGAGATAAAACGTGGTGGGGCTGGAGCTACACGAGTCCATTTCTTGCATTCCAATCATCTGTCCACAGACAGTGAGAGTACAGGCACTATGGAAGCACTGGATCTGCAGTCATGGCCACCACACAGCTCTGCTGCTGCTCTGCTGCCTAGAGTGGTGGATAGTTTTATAACCAAACCCAAATTATTATTCCCCTATAACAAGATTGGCTATCCGGGCATGGTAAGGTTGATAGGATTTACCCACCATGAAAAATTATGATTGCTCCATTTCCCTGTGTTCACCTGTTCAAAGATGGATTCATACATGATACGAATGAGGCAACTGTGTTGCAAGAGAAAGGTAACGTTTTATAGACTGCGCCATGGGGAGAATCTGTCTATTTTAGGATTTTATATTGCTGCCCATCACGGGAGAATCTGAGCATCTTTCAGGTAAAAGCAATAGCAAAGTCCCCAGTGGCCTTCATGAAGTCTCTGGTTCTTTTCCTTTTGGGAGTAAAGCTCTGTTTGGGGCATGTTTGCTTGCTTGATTGTTTGGGGGTGGTGTGGGAGGGTTGGTTGGTTGGTTGACAGATTTGTTTGTTGGCTTGCTATAGGTTTATTATTTATTTATTCTCCCAGCAAAATGGAAATATTTTTGTTTTAGTAAGAGGATTTGGTGTTCTTGAACATACCAGAATGACAGCCCAGAAAAATAAAGTCCATGATTTATCATGAAACAGGTCAACATGGGCAAACAGGAGTGCCAGCTTCCTTGTACTGTGTTCCAGCCTCTCCTGGAGGAATAATCATCTAGGCTGAGAGAATAGTTTAATCTCCATGTCTCATTCAATCTCTGGGAGTCTCTGCTGAGAATTAATTTAGTAGTTGATTTTGAGATGGAAACAACTGTTCTCTAGCCACTAAACTGAGAACAGCTGATTCATATAAGTCACTGAGCCCCTAGATGTTACAACTGTCAGTTGCAATAAAGCAGGACTGATTCTGAGGCAAAAGGCTGTGTAACCTATTACCAGTCCCCTGCGACAACTGATGGAAATCTTTTCAGAGGAATGTTGTCATTCAAAACATATGGCAACCGTCCTTGTACAGAGTTTTCAGTGATTACTTGTAAAAGGCATTACAAACTTAAAGACATTTCCCTTCCTGTGACTTGTCCTCTTTCTAATCCATAGCATCTGTACAAGCAACAAGAGATAATAGGAGGTTATTGCCACTAGAATGCAGTTTTCAATTACTCTGGCTCAAATCTTTGAAAATTGCATTAAGCTGTAAACATTCGTCTTATGTGCTCACAAAAGGCCAAGGAGTTCCTTGAAATTGCCAAAAGTATTAATGTGAAGTTCCCATTATTGATTATAAAGACGTTTTATCATTAGCAATGTTATTGCTCTTCATAATATGCACTGCTATAGACTAAAAGCTGCCATAGCTTATTGACGGAATGCTGTATAGATTGTAGCAATGCAGTTTGCAAAACACTTACTTATACAAATGATGATACATAATATACATGACACAACACTGTGGGACAGATTGCACCTTAAAGTAGGTGTTGGTGTAGTCTCTGTGCCCAGGTGGGGTCACTGGGAGGATTTGTGCCTCAGGGTTCCCTTGGCTATATCTAGTATTCATGAAAACCTCAGACCATTATCCACACATATTTGTATTCCCAATGTGCATCTTGTGCATGAAAAACTTCTCTTACTTGAATTCCTTTGTATCTCAATATTCATTGTCCATTTAGGCATCCAGGCATCTACATGTTCTGTATAAGAGTGTCATATGTATTTATATATAAGTGCACAAATGTGTGCACACAGTTTAGAAAAATCTGGCCCTGAATTGTTAATAATACTTAGTTATTTTCTTCCCTGCATTTGTCCTAACAGATTCATAGACCTCACTGATAATTCTCTTCACTGAGAGTCCCCTGTTAGGTAAGGAAATTGTAAAAAGAAGAATACACACTCAGCATCCAGTGGCATGCTTACACTTCTTATTTGCTGAGATTTTGCTCTCTTTTTGCTGACTGAGTGCACCCAGCAGAAAGAATTGTCTATATCAGGAAACTAACCAAAATAACTATTCCAGAATAAATCGACATGTTATTCCAGAATAAAAGTCCATTTTTTCCCCAGAAATAATTAGTGCTTATTCCTCAGTCGCTATTCTGACCAATTTCCCTGTGGAGACAAACTCTTACGTTTTTTTGATCTCTTGGAGTGCTTTAAACTGCACCAATTGTAGTTGGCATAGAAACGGCCAGCCAGACTTGGGTGGTGATTTGGTTTAATGTCTGCAGAGGAAACTGTCTGACTTGTTTTTATTTGTGATCTGGTGCAAAGGATTTCCTGTAGTGTACAGCTGCACCTTTAGGGCAATCTCAGATATGTCACTCCGTTGACAGGCTGAGTTCTGTGTGAGGAAACTTACAGGACACTTGCTTCTTCAGCTAAGGAACAACAAACGTGGAGTTTCTAACCATAAATACTCTTAAGAACTCTCCAGTCAGCTAAGATTAAGACATAACATGACAAAGTAAATACATTTCCAGTGTGTCAGGCATAAAATGCTAGAGCATTAATCCACTGCGTCTCTTCATAATGCACCTGCCAATCTAGAGAGTGGCCCTTTAAGAGCTGTGTGAGTACCTAATCTGTCTTCCTTGCTTCTAGTAGAGGCCAGTTGATGCAGTTAAAAGGAAAGAAAAACTCCTTGCATCTGAGTTTTCTGGGACATCCATATTCTTTTGCATCATGCCAGTCAAGGCTTACCTAGCAACAGAATTTCTTCATGAATCTGCTACCCTGTTTTACAAACATATATGAAAATAAAAAGTTCAGCATGTGAAAATTGACTCTGGCTTGGATCCTATAAACACTTGCACAGCTGAGTTGCTTTACACAGGTCAGTAGTTCCACTGAGCTCCGTGGGATTACTCATATTAGTCATGAATGCGAGTGTCTGCACGATCTGGGTCGAAATATGTGGCATAAATCCAAGCCAGAGTTCAGTCAAAATTTTAATTGACGCGAATAAGATTTTCATGTGAGAGAGACACTCAGGCTTGAACATGTATTTGTGCATGCACCCACCCCTCTAGTTGCCCTAAGTCTTGGAGAAGATAATGGATTTGTCTTTGCTTTGCTAAAGCACTGGGAGTTGTTGATGATCATTGCACTTCCCCTTCATTACAAGCCATTACAACCTTAACTACCTAATGTCTTTCCTTTAGGTTCCAAAAATCAATCTTCTCTTTTTATCTCCTTCAGGGACATGATGCTGTTAAGTCTTTTTGCATCAGAGCCAGTCCCTTTGTTTCCACGGTTTCTAGCATTTTGATGAAGCTAGAAGTGCTGAAGCTGCTCTTTAATAACCTGACTCCATGCTGCTACAAGTGCAAAGAGCCCAGTTTTGGTTGATTGCAGTCACAAAAGGCTTATTCCAGCTCCCTGCTCAGTTGTTTCATCTGAAAGTATTCAATATGTGGGATTTTTATTTATTTATTTATTTTTGTTTCACTGTGTTTGATTGCTGTGCACTGACACCAGATAAAAGTCCAAGAAGGATTATTTCCAGGGATGTCGCTCAAGGACTTGCCACAAATCTGCAAGTCCCCCCTCCAAAATTTCCAAGGTATTTCATTCTATTCTCGAGTTTTTCCCTTTTGTTCCTCTTCTGAGGACTAAAAGCTTTTTATGATAGGACTAGAAAGCAAGCACAATTTTTTGTTTGTTTGTTTTTTGTTCACTGGTACAACATAGTGCTGTTTATTGCACTGGCTTTCTCTCTTACATTTTCCCTTCTAAAACTTGGCACTGTTCATTGTTCTCTGCATACTTAGTTGAAAGCAGGGTGAATGATACTGATCAGAATCTGAAGCTCTGTAGTCTCTGCTATAGGTTGGTATTGCACTGGATCAGACTGGCCTTAAGTGTAAGCATTTAGAACCAAAACTGTATTTTCAATAAAATGCTTCCTTGGTTCTTTGAATGCGAGCTAAGCTGCCAGAGAAAGAACGTGAAATCAGAAGAGCGGGGAGAAACTGGAACTAAGTAGAAGGAAGAGCAAGACAGCTGGAGAGGAATGGGGAAAGGAAACGGCACAGAGTGGGAAGAGAAAGGTATAGAAGGGGCAGATGCAACATAGCAGCAGCAAAAAGGCAAGAATGATAATGTAAATGACAACATTTTGCACTTAGAGCACAGTTCCTCTGAGAACCTGATCATGTTTATAAATATGTGTAAGTGTCCCAGTCTTACTACAGGAGAAAATGAGACACAAAAACGTTAAAATGACCAAAGTCATACAGTTGTCAGTGACTGAGTCAGGAATAGAAGCCAACTCTCTTGACTCCTTATGCCTTCCGATACCCATTAAGCTCTGGTTCTCAGCCAAGGGGACATGACTCCTACAGTGTTACAAACAGGTTCCATGGGGTCATGATTATGTCTCTTCCTTTATGGGTAGCTAAAGGAGAGATTCTGATTTCTTTTCCACACCATGACCTCATGCTAAAAACAGGAAAAATGTTGGGAACCCCTATAATCCCTATATGAGTGCCCCAGGGGTCGGTCCTGGGGCTGGTTTTGTTCAACATCATTAATGATCTGGAAGACAGGGTAGATTGCGCCCTCAGCAAGTTTGCAGATGACACTAAGCTAGGGAGAGTGGTAGACACCCTGGAAGGGAGGGATAGGATACAGAAGGACCTAAACAAATTGGAGGATTGGGCCAAAAGAAATCTGATGAGGTTCAACAAGGACAGGTGCAGAGTCCTGCACTTAGGATGGAAGAACCCCATGCACAGCTACAGACTGGGGACCTACGAGTTACGCAGCAGTTCTGCAGAAAAGGATCTGGGTGTTACAGTGGCATCTCCATCTTTAGAGGTTTTTAAGGTGTGGCTTGACAAAACCCTTGCCGGACGATTTAGCTGAGGATAGTCCTGCTTTGAGCAGGGGGTTGGACTAGATGACCTCCTGAGGTCCCTTCCAACTCTAATATTCTAATATTCTACGATTCTATAACAGACAATGCTGCCTCCCAGGAAGAAAGAGACAACAAAGAAAATGTGGCTAAGTAAAGAATATAAAGATAAAAGAATAAAGGATGCTTGGAGGGAGAAGGGAGTGTGGTGATAGGCAAGAACAAGGGGGACAGGGAAACAAAAATGGGGAAAAGAGAAAGACAGACCAGTAAGAAGAGGTGGTGAGTCAAGCTTCCCCTAGGGGAGGCTAGCTACTTGTCCCACCTCTTCTGCCCACAGGCCTGCTCCCTCTCTATCCCCAGGCCCTGCTCCTGCTTGCACCCTCTCCCCCCCACTGTTGGAGGGACACAGAGAGCAGTGCAGGGGAACGGGGAGGGTGTGTCTCGCAGGGGTTGGGAGTGAGAAGGGACATGACGAGTGGCTGGCGTAGGAGGTTTCAGGGGGTTGAGGGTTGGAGGAGAGGTGGGATACATGCAGCAAGTGGTGTGGCGTGGAGGAGAGGAGGCAGTGGGGGCCTCAGGGAAGGAGTGGAACAGGGACAGGAAGCGGTAAGGCCAGCATGGCGCAGGCATCAGGTGGCAGGTCATTGGCAGCTGCTCCAGAGGAGGCTTAGCTTCCCCTGGCCTATTCCACCTGCTGCCTATGCCAGGAAGCCAGCAAAGAGTAAATAAGAAATAGAAGCAAATATTTGTTTAGCAATAATACACAGAAAGTATTATTTTGGGACGATATTTGGTTCTGGATCCCCAAAATATGTTATAGAAAGGGTTCCAAACTGCACTTTTATAAAAAGTCCTGGAAGCTTGAGAGCACATTGACAATATGAGAGACCTAGCAACTTCTATAAAAACACTGATAGTTACTGTACAGTATCTTCTTATTGCCTTATGTTCTGACAGTCGAGATGTCAAAGAGGGTTAAAACCTACAGTGTAAGTGGCCAGAGTATACAGTCACTGTAGGTTTGCATCATAATTGGGTAGTGGATGAACAGAAGTAGGACTCTCAGTGGGGAAGGTATTTTGTTGACAAAGGAAGAGTGTAAAAGTTGTCTTTGAAGCAGTTTTTGTGACATTTGGGGAACACATGGTGTAGAATACATATATAGCCTAATTCTGGAAGTCTCCCTTTCTCAGCTTTAATTACACTCCAAAAAATTGAATTCACTTAACAACAGTCCCAAGTAGGAATGGGTAAATCATAATTAAGGACAGTTTTCAACCTCAGTATTTTGGGTGTTTTTGTTGTTAACGACAAAAGGGAAGATAGAATGTTTGAAGTAAAATGTTTCAGGTATTCCATAGGTGGATTCATTTTTCACTACCCTCCTAGAATGTTCTGTATTTGTGTATGCATGTGGGCATGGCATGAATAAATACAGATTTATCGATCCTCGTGTGCAAATTTACCTTGTATGACAGGGATAAATCAAGCATGCAAATCATGCATCAAAGTCATGACAAAGGCTACAAATGCATTAAAAAAAAAAAAGGTATTAAAAAGTTTAACAAATGAAGGGAGCAAGGGGGTGCCGAAGACACTCCTCACTTGGGGTGCCATTTAGTCTAGGCCTGGGGCTTGAGCAGAAGTATTTAC
The DNA here is from genome assembly GCA_007922155.1 of Mesoclemmys tuberculata. NCBI lineage: Eukaryota > Metazoa > Chordata > Testudines > Chelidae > Mesoclemmys > Mesoclemmys tuberculata. Next base: position 11,907,858 of record ML675612.1, on the reverse strand, counting down.
TAAGTGAAAATTCACCATGGAACTGATGATTTCAATACATTTTTACACCCTACTTCACCTGGCTAATATAAGCCAAAGATTTTGTGTGTGAAGTGTGACATATTATCATACTTATATAATGGTGAGTGAATCAAGCTTACGTTCCAGGAAAGAATTCAACGAGATTACCTTGACAGGGAATAGATTTCTCTCAGCAGCTTACTTGGTTGGCCTCAAACACGAAAGGACAAAAATTACCTTTGAAGAATATCATTACTACAATTGCTCTGTCAAAAAAGCATTCGTTCTATCTCTGAGGCACTTTATTGACAGCTGAACGATTATTCACTTTTTGGAACAATTTCCAGAGTTCCTCATTGCTGTAGATATCCCGCTCTTCAGCTTCCACCAACAATTTTATAACTCCTGTAGTAAGCCACTATTTTCTTCTTTGACACAGTAGATTTTCATAGTCAGGTGGGGGGCATGGATCAGCGTTCATGTCGCACTCTGTCACTACACAGCCCAGGCTGGGGAAGCTAACGATCAAACAGGCAGACCAAATCTGGTGATGAATCCTGGTCACATGCCAGCTTGCCAGCCAATAAGAGGACTAGTAAGGTTTCTTCTTCAGGTTTGATTTGATCACTTTTGCTAAACCTGACTTCTTGTCTCAAAGTCATTGACTATATTATGTATTGTGGGGGGAGGCTTGTATTCTGGTCTCCTTGACCTTTGAATCTCTCTGCATTACAGGATTTAGCTGAGGCACGGCAGCCGTCATCCTCCTCCTGAGATGTATTATATAGAATTCAGAGAAATTGGCATTTTTACCAGGATTTCATGAACACATTCATCTCACTTCCAACAGGTAAGATACATAATTCTCAGTGATCTTTTTGATAGACTCAAATGGTCCCTTTGATGGTCTATTTGAAGATAATTTGTGTGTAGCCAGTTTACAAGTCCCCTGCAGCTTTGCAGATGAAAGAGGTGAAAAAGCTCTGTCTCAAGAGACCATGGCCAATTGTTTATTTTGCATTGTGCCTTTTGATATTTCTGAGACCCTAATAATTAGGGCTGCTTATTTATTTTTGGATTTTCCCAGTGTTCTATCACACTCTAACTCCTGGGATGAAGCCAACAGGCTTGGAATAAATCTGTTCCTGACTAAAATCCATATTTTTTGATGTTTGAAAAAAGTTTAGCAAACGCTACTTTTACTTTTTAGCACAACTTGCTTCTGTGTGTCTGGCCTTCAGATGATGCGGGTGTTTTGTCATACCTACTCTTTTAAAATGTTTAATCATATCATCCAGTATTTGCATAAAGTACTGAAGTAGATTTCTCCTCCATGCAAAGCAGATACTTATTCGAGCCCGTCAGGCCAGCATTAACTGCTCCCTTGAACACCCAATCTGAATCCAAGACTATGGTAAGCTTAGAGCAGGACCTTTTTTCTTCCATCATTACACTAGTAAATGCCGATCGTTCTGCATCATGAACTACCTACTCCCACAGTTATATCGCAAAGTATTTACAATCACTCCATCTCTCAGCTTCACTGCTGCCAAGCCTCCTTTCCTTTGTCTTTGTACATAATGACTACTGCCACCCATATACCACATCTCCTTCTCCTCTCTAATCTTGTCAGCATTTAGTTCTTTCAAGATTGGATGTTGAGTGCTAGCTGGACTCACTTCTCATGTGTGAGGTACCCCTGCTATGCAGATCCCTGCAACCCATTGCTTTAATTCTTTTAACTGTACTGCCTCCACATTTTCTCCCTGCAATGCCAGAGTCAATTTTTGTATGATCTTATCACTAACTTGTCCAGCTGATGCTTCTCCCTTCAGCCTGAGTGGGGCATGGCGATGACTGCCAATGAACTCTGACCTCCCACCAGATATTTGTGTTTAATTGCCCAGTTAACACAATTCTCACACAAACTGTACTTGTGTTCCATACTTAGCATTTGCTTCCCAACTATTGCAACTGGCCAATCTGGATTTCCATATTTCTGTGTGATCACCACCCCTTTGCTATTTGGAGTTACTATAGGGTACATAAAAATGGTTTACTTGCATCTGGGCCTTCCCTGCCCTTCCTTCACCTGAACAACAAGAAGAACCTGGGATACAAAACCTGATCCCCAGGAATCATTTCTCAATTGAGAAAATAGGTAATTTATCTTAGCATTCCTATAAGCAGGAGGGGCTGCAGAAACCTGGACAAGCCCTGGTCCATCGTTACACCCCACAGCTGTACTGCAAACTGGAAAAACTCCAGAGTGCTGCCGCCCATCACACTGGCATCTCCATAGCTGGTCTTGTAGATTTGCCACCTTATCTATAAGTTGATTCTGTTCCTTCCTGGTTTTTTTCATAACTCTCACTCAGTTTCAAAAACATCTAATTGGATTGCATAGTACGCATCTTATACAATTCTTTTTTCTCTTTCAGTTCATATTTCTCCCCTTCCAGCTTGCTTACTTTAAGGTTCAGATCTCTAGTTTCATTACTCAAGGTTCCTATGCCCAAAATTAGTCCCTGTAAAAAAACTGGTTTTCTGTTTATTCTTTTTACCCTACACTATTTGTTGGAGTTCCTTTTGCATGTGGATCCAGTTTTCCCTTGAGACTTCCCTGGAGAATCCTTGGACTTAACCTACTTCTCTAATACATTAGAAACCTCCTCAAATTTAAATGATTCGAATAATGCTATTACTGCACTGTTAGGTTGTGAGCCTCACCAGTAAAGATATATGTATAATAAAACCTATACATTACCTGCTCCAGACGAGTGAATCCAGGTCACCTGATCCAGTCACAGATCTGAGTCATGGGCACTAGTAATGTTGTGATTCCCTCTGAGACCTTTCCACTTGGCTTATCCAGAACACCTTGTCCAGATCTGGGAGACCACTGCATCCAGTTGGGTGGGATCCAACAGATTCATTTTGATTCCAACTCATCACTCAGCTATGTTTCTCAGGGGGGTGGCTTTTTCACACCCGTGAGCGACAGAAGTTACACCCACCTAAGCATCAGTACGGACAGTACTTAGCGCTTCTCTAGCCAATATAGCTAGCGCTGCTTGTAGGGACTGAAGTAGCTAAGTCATCGGGAGAACTCTCGCCCATTGGCTTAGAGTGGCTACACTAGAAAGCTTACAGCAGCACAGCTTCATCGGTGCAGCTGTGGCTCTGTAAACTCTCTAGTGTATCCATAGCCTCAGATTAGTTTATTATAGGCATGTAACAGCTCTTTGCTCATGCTGGCCAGGTACCTGGTGATACCACAATTCCACTTCGTGTAACACACCACAGAGTTTACAACTTTCCTAGCTACTAACATCTATACTTCTTGCATGGAAAGACCAATCGCTTTACAGATTGCATTAGGCAAGCTTATCAGTTCAGGCTGTTTCTGCCTCCCTTATTTTCTATAAACATTCACAATAGTTGTTTCATCAATTACTTCTTTGGGTTTGTTCAGTTATGTCTTGTCTTAACTGGGGTGTGCTCATGTGAGCTCTGCAAGCCCTACGACAGGAAGCAGAAATGCCATAACAGCTTGATATAGAATTTCTATTCAGTCAAAAACCAGGAAATAGTGGAAATGCACAGTGAGCCTATTTTGGTCGCTATAAGGCCATGTCTACACTACAGAGCTTTCAGTGGCATAGCTGTTCCGATGCAGCCGCACTTCTGTAAGATCACTTATGTAACCGCTCTATGCTGACAGGCGAGAGCTCTCACATCGGCATAATAAAACCACCTCCACAAGTGCCAGTAGCTATGTCAGTGGAGGAAGCTCTCCCGCCAACATAGCGCTGTCCACACCAGCGCTTCTGTCACTGTAACGTATGTCGCTCAGGGGTGTGGTTTTTCACTTCCCTGAGCAACATAAGTTATACTGACAAAAGTGGTAGGGTCGCCAAACCCTTTAATTCTATTCCCCTCAGATTTTGTGTAAATGTCGTTCTGACAGCTCAGATAAAAGTCTAAAGAAATGGTCCTATTTCCACAGTAATATTGCCACTAAACTCTGAGTATAGGACACCTATGGATTATGTCAGATCACATTTAGATGATGAAGATACTCAGTTTCAGGTAACATGTTATAGACAGCATGTGGAAGAAATACAAAAAGTTCAGAAAAAGGTCAAGAGAACAATGTTAGTGTCACTCCACTTGTAGGATTAATTCAAACTTCATAAACTGCAACTTTATTAACTGGAGAAAATATGAACTGAAGGATATAAGTTTTCAGGATAATTAAGGGAACAATGAATGGTGATGAATGAACCTCCAACGGCTCAGTTTGGATAAGCATTTTAGCTCAAAGCTTATCTGAACTTTGTCATACTTTTCAGCCTTCCCTAAGTTCCTTGCCACTTAGTCTATTTTCCTCTCCACAGCAACATTCATATGCCTGTCCTGCATCAGGAGACTGTGAGATGGTCCCTTGTCTATTGGCACACAACTTTCAAAATTAAATTTTGCGCTCTATTTTTAACCCATCACTGACCAGCACAACTGCAGCCTTTGTAATTATCCTCCACTTTGGATTGCATGGAGCATGCAGTTCAGCAGAAGGTTTTCCTTTTGTGATTCATGTATGCACCTTAAAATTATATATAATTTGGTTATCAAACACAGTGACTTCTTTCTTCACACACTCCTAATGTGGCTCATGGCTTAAAGCCAAAATGTTGCCCAGAGTGCGCCTGTCTAAAGGATGATAAAAGAGGAAACGTCCATCCATCTTTACCGTAATGGTGACAGTCCTAGGATCTGAATGTCCTAGAAACTTTGTTCAAGGTTAAGCTTCATCTCACATTTTCTGTCTTTGGGTAGCTTCAGTAGTGACTAGTGGGTAGCTTTTTCTGTATGTAGGTCATTGACGCTTTTGGAACAATTTCAGATTGTCTCTGGTTGGAAATAACTTTCCAGGGCAACAAAAAGTCTGCTGCTTTGTATGTTCCCTCCCTCTCCCCCCATCTCCTGTCCCACACTTGGGTTTGAATTTCTTAAGCAGAAACCTCAAATGTATCAAAGCAAGGCCAATGAAGCACAGAGAAAAAAAAAACTTTCCAGCAGTGTAAGACGGACAAACTCGAGACTGTCTGTCTGCATTTGCAATGTAGTGCCTTTTTCTGACACAAAGGTTTGTACCATTTATTCTAGTAGTGGAAGATGAATTCCAATTTACTTCATTATTTGCAAAAGATAAATATGTTGTCAACTGTAACATATTTTCTTGGCATGTGTGCTTGACAAATGCTCATGGATTAGATAAACTAATTGTATGCTACCAGAACCTGTATCTTTCTTCATATATGCTGCAATCAATTAGAAGGGTGGTTTACTGCTGCATAATTGTGCATTGATTCAAACTGCTATTTTTTGTATAGCATAGAAAAATCCTTTTGAGTACAATGAGCACCATAAGGGCAAGAGAAAGGAAAAGAAAACTAGATCTACTGTGCTCCCATCCTATTACTTGGATCTAACTTGTAGAATATTTTTCCCCCTCTTCATGTTGAAGATCACAGTGAGAAACGAAGGACCAAAAATGCTTAGCATTGACCACACATCCATTTCTGAACCCTATATTGTGTAGCACAAGTTTGTCATGCTAATTGACTGACCCACTAAATAAGACCTCTCATTGTTTAATTTAAGAGTTGGTGAACACCTACACCATCCATGGGAGCAGTAAGTTCACACACCTCTGAAAATTAAGTGATCTGTTGTGACCCTAAGAACTCCTTGGTGCTAGCTGGCAAAGGGTTCACTGTTCTGTAACAGCACCTCCCATCTGGCCTGACAAACTCACTACACCTAACACTTTGCTTACCTATATCTGTATATTGTATCCACTTTTGCGCCCCCACTACAGAAAGGATGTGGACAAGTTGGAGAGAGTCCAGAAGAGGGCAACAAAAATGATTAGGGGGCTGGAGCACAAGACTTATGAGGAGAGACTGAGGAAACTAGGCTTGTTTAGTCTGCAGAAGAGAAGAATGAGGGGGAATTTGATAGTAGCCTTCAACTACCTGAAAGGGGGTTCCAGAGAGGATGGCGCTAGGCTGTTCTCAATGGTAGTAGATGACAGAACAAGGAGCAATGGTCTCAAGTTGCAGTGAGGGAAGTCTAGATTGGATATTAGGAAAAAGCTTTTCACTAAGAAGGTGGTGAAGCACTGGAATGGGCCATCCTTAGAGGGTTTTAAGGTGAGGCTTGACAAAGCCCTGACTGGCATGGTTTAGCTAAGATTAGTCCTGCTTTAAGCAGGGGGCTGGACTAGATGACCTCCTGAGGTCCCTTCCAACTCTAATATTCTATGATTCTATCTCATCTATAAAAGGCCATGTGAGGTATCTAGTGGACTTTTACATCATTACTAAGCTGCATAATCACCTTGTGATGTAAGTGTACAAGTGATGAGTTAAGAAGTTACGGATATGTGCTGAAGGTAGGTTCCTAAAATATGTTATAGAGGCAGAGTTGACAAAAGTTTTGTCAGATACAGGATGTTTATGCATTGGCCTCGGTTCATAGGTAATTAAGCACTGTAAGCGAAACACAGACGGATCACATCTGCATCCAAAATCAACAGGGGATGTGACGTCAACATGGGAAACAGAAACTAAAGCCTTATCTAAACTAGAATGTGTTGTCAATGCAATTTACAGCGATGATCAAAAAGCACTGTAATTACAATGCTTGTGCCTGTCCACACAGCACTCGTTGTATTGTCAAAGCACGTTCACACTTGGTGCTCTAGCAGTGACAGTGAGAGCAGTGCACTGTGGGTGGCTACCCTCTATGCAACTCGCCACCTTGTGCTGCTAGGAGTCATGGGAAGATGGAGAGGATCGCAGTGCAGCATGGGTGCAGGCTCAATGTTCCATGATGCAGTGATTTCCATCCTGTCATTCCATGGGTTTCTAACTGCATTTCGTGGCATTTTTCAACGCCCCAGTTTCCTGTGTGCCTGCCATCTCTATCTGAAAGGATGGATCCTCCACTGCTCTCCACTGTTGTGAACACATTGCAGCTGGTCTGCAGTATATCACGAACTCCCAATCAGACCAGGAATTCCAGGTGCCTGACCTCCTACGTACCATGCAAACATGCTGGATTACTGTTTGCATTCAAGAAGCAGCTGCACATGCTACACTGCCGCTTTTGGGCACATGAAATAAGCACTGAGTGGTACGATCTCATTGTCATGCAGGTCTGGGATGATGAACAGTGGCTGCAGAACTGTCGAATGTGCAAAGCCACCTTCATGGAACTCTGTGTGGAGCTGGTCCCTGCCCTGCAGCACAAGGACACCAGAATGAGAGCTGCCGTCTCACTGGAGAAGTGCAGGGTGATCGCCATGTGGAAGCTGGCAACTCCAGACTGCTACAGACCAGCCACTAATCAGTTTGGAGTCGGTAAGTCTACCTTTGGAGCTGTGTTATCGCAAGTGTGCAGGGCCATTAATTGCATTCTGCTATGAAGGACTGTGAATCTGGAAATGTGTGTGAAATAGAGGATGGCTGCACAGCAATGGGATTCCCTACCTGTGGTGGGGCAATAGATGGTGCGCATATTCAATTTGGCCCCGGACCATCTTGAGACTGAGTACATCAATAAAAAGGAATACTTGTCTATGGTACTGCAGGCACTTGTAGGTATTTCACTGACATCAACGTGGGTTGGCATGGGAAGGTGCATGATGTACGCATCTTCTGGAACACTGGCCTGTACAGAAGGCTACAAGCAGGGCCTTTCTTTCCAGACCAAAAGATTCCAGTAGGGGATGTTGAAATGCTCATAGTGATGCTGGGAGACCCAGCCTACTCCTTACTAGTGTGGCTCATGACGCCTTATATGGGCAACCTATATAGCAGCAATGAGTGCTTCAGCAACAGATTGAGCAGGTGCCAAATGACTACTGAATGTGTGTTTGGCAGATTAAAAGTTTGCTGGTGATGCCTTTATGACCGGGTTAGACCTAAATGAAGAAAATATTCCCATGGTTATAGCCCCCTGCTGTGTGCTCCATAATGTTTGTGACGCTAAGGGTGAAAAGCGTCCCCTGGTGGAGCACAGAGGCGGATTGCCATGTGGCTGACTATGGACAACCATAGGCTATTATAGGGGTTAAATAGAGGGGCCATTTTAATCAGGATTGCCTTGAGGAGCCATTTTGACAATGAGCAACAATGAAGTGTCTTTGTAAACAGCACTGTGCCATGCTATGGCTGCTGTCCAGCTTGCATGGTGTATCACTGTGAGGTGCAACCACCATGTGCAAGAGACAAATAAAGATCGCTGTCCTTCATATGTCTTTATTAAACAAAAATTATTCACAACACACAAAAAGCTGGGCTGGAGGGGAGAAAGCAGTGAAGGACAGTGTGAGCTATGACAGCTGGATGTAAGTCTAGCTATCATTCTGGAAGCTTTCTAAAGGGCTGGAGTGAATGGGGTACCAAGATAGGCCAGGAGTTTGGTAGGAATGTGTGGGTGGCATTTGGAGAGGGCATATAAAACAGTTCTATATTGGTTGCAATGGGGAGGGAAAGCATGCATGAATTCATTTGTCATAATTAGTGACTTTAGCAGCTCCATTTGCTTCTCCATGGCTTTTATCAGGCATTTGTGACCTATCATTTGCTCCTGGTTTTACCTCCTCTCCTGCCTATCAGTTTTTTGATTTTTTGGTTACACTGTATCTCCATGCCCTTTTTCTTCCCCTCACCTCCCTCCTCCTCCACCTCAGAGGACTGGAGGAGTTCTTGGAAAATCTCCGCTTTGCTACTCCATGGTCATTTACTTATCAGCCGCAGGCATATGTGGAAGGGTTTTCCCTCAAGGGAACAACTGTAGAAACACAATAAACAATGAACAGAAGCATGGTTATGAGTGCGACAACAGTATTGCCTCATTACTGTAAAATACTTCTTTCTCACTGTCCCCTGGCAATTGCACAGCTTGACGATCCACCAGGGCATGGTGAGTTGTGCCCAGGGGGAGAGGACACTCAAGCTGTGGAAAAGGTTTTGGCTGAATGCTTGGGGTATTGATGTAGGTAGATAGGGACAACATTTCAAATTGTGCCACCATTTTCCACAGGCGAGGGCCATAGAAGCCGATATCTCACTCCTAAGAGTAAGCATGGATGCTAGGCTGCATCTCCTCCATGAGAGCAGCTTCAGACTGGGTTCCCTATGCTGCTGGCCGGTGTGCCACTTTGGTCCCTGCACAAGTGATTCCTGTGCCAATTGGCAAAGTTTTCTAGAATGTTTCTTCCCCCAAAGCAGCTCTGCTGAGGCACCTCCAGTGGAGGATTGGTGAGTACCTCTCCAACAAAGCTTCCTAGAGATCATGCTGGAGGATTCCTGTGAAATCCCGGTGTGCATTAATACACTTCGCTGCCACATGGTTCACCTGAACAGGGGAATGGGAAGCACATGCAAACACAACTACTGTTGTGCATTTCAATCCATTCAACTAGCTTTATAAAGTAAGAAAGCAAAAGACAGCTGTACCTCACGTAATCGAGCAGCATCAGCTCAAAAAAAAAAGAAATCACTTACCTGAGCAACCCTCTCCTGCATTCTGCGCACCAGAACTGGAGGGCTGGGACTGGCTCAAACCCTCCAGGGTCAGAAAGAGGTCCTAGTTCCCTATGTCACTAAATGACATGGTTCCCTGCCCCACATCATCCTCCAACTCGACCTCCTTGTCCACAACTTCGTCACCGGGGTTGAGTCCAGTGTCTGCTGCTTCCAGGCCTGTGGCAGTATCCAAGGGTCTCTTGGTGGTGGAGATGAGTTCGCTGATGAGGATGGCTTCCAGCTTCTTACAGAAGCAGCAGGTCTTTGGCTCTGCACCAAAGTGATGGTTTGACTTCTTTGCCTTTTGGTGCCCCTTCCACAGCGTCTTCATTTACACATAGCACTGCAGCCTGTCCCATTCATAGCCCTTCTCCACCATTAAACGAGAAATTTGACCATATGTATCAAAGTTCCTTCAGCTGGAGTGGAGCAGGGACTGCACAGCCTCCTCTCCCCAAATTCCAATCAGATCCAGATGCTCTGGTGTGCTCCAGGCAGGAGAGCGTTTGGTGCTTGGAGCTGCCATGGTCAGCTAGGAAGATGAGATGTGAGCTCTCCATGGCAACCAAACAGGAATTGGAATTTGATAGATTCCTGACTCTTTGAACGGGGAGGCGTGGATGGCTGCAGGGCAGCAGAGTTCAAACTGATGGCTAGAGTGGTCAAAAAGGGCATCGTGGGACATTTCCCAGAGGCCAATTACTGTGACAAAACCAAGTGCAATGTCTACGCTGACTCTGTGTCACAAAAGTTTGGCACAAAGAGCTCTATGCCTCTCACTGAAGTGGTTTTATTTTGTCTCAAAAACAGGAGAGTTGGCTTGGTGTGGAGGAGGGGGGATTGCAGCAGGTGCACCACCACTGTTTTGGCACAAAAAGCTGACTTTGGTCAACAAAATTTTATAGTGTAGACCAGGCCTAAAACCACAGAGGGTTGTCTTGTCTCTGGAGTACAAAGACAACGCACGTTGAAGTTTAAGACAAAGCAAAAAGGACAGCATTTTTGCATTCATGAAAGCTGGATCATGGCCATGTGGGCTAATGAACCTGGGAGGCTGCTTTAGGTGAAAAATTGCTTTAGACAAAGATTTTAGCCTGTAAGAGTTAAGTTTATACTCTAAGAAGCAGGTTTTTCCTTCTGTTTTATATTCTCATCCTTGCTTACTGTTTCTGATGTCTATTTACAAAAAGGATTTAAATGTATTTGTTTTCACTAAGGGCTTGTCTGCACTTACCTCGGTGATTCGGTGGCAATCAACCGGAGTTACGCAAAGAACTTGCGTAACTCCCGTCGACTTCTGTGCTTCTCTTCTGCGCGCTGTCTTCACTGCACTGCATCGATGGGAACCGCATTCCTGTCGATGCGGCGCTACACCACTTGAGGAGGTGGTTTTAGTACGTTGACTTCTGGATCGACTGAGTGGCTCTTCACTGACCACTCAGTCGATTCAGTTAAGTCCATCTGACAGCAGCGATTTTGTCATCATGAGTGTAGACATAGCCTAAGAGTACATAACACAGCACTGGAATAAAGAATTGATCCTGAGTTGTGCAAGTCCACTTGTGTACTTTGTCTCTTCGAAGACAGCTTTACCTGGTCATGTCTATGGGTGTGTCCAATGACAGGTGGGAGACTACAGAGGGTGAACTGTCAGAGAAGCTTGACGATTGGTGTGCATCTATCATTACCTTGCACAGAGAGAGTGAGGTCTTTGCTTGTTTGTTGCCAAAGGCTGTTGGTTTCAGGGAGCCAGGCTACTGCGGGCAAGATTGCAAGCTACAGCAGTGCAAGACATAAACATCAAGTGGTGAGTTGCCTCATGCCCCTAAGTCCCCGAGGGGAGTGTCATGCTTGTTTAGGTGCTTAATTATGGATTTAGCTGCCTGAGTTTACACCAACTGATTTGGAATATGTTGGCCTATAGTTCTTTATGCAAGAATTAGGTTTATTTCCATCTTTTTCAGAAGAATTGGCTCTCTGCACAGAATTACTAAGCATCCATGACTGATAAGTGAAAAAGCTTTTAACCTCCAGACCCCAGAGGAACCCCTCCCCCTACACACTACGGCTGGGTGAAATTTTTCAATACATTTTTTCTAACAAAATATGTTGTTTCAGTGACCCTGAAACATTTAATGAATTCATGTCACTTTCATCCAATTGTTTATTTGGAAAACAACAAAAATGCAAACATAAATATTGAAATTTGATATTTTCAAAACAAAGCATCTTGATTGTTTCAGTTTGAAGCAACGTTTTTAAATAAGTTCCAGTAATTGTAATAAATTAATCATTAAGTGCTCAGCACTGAAATGCAATATTTTGGATTGAACAGAATGATTTTTTTTTACTGTTCAATTCACTGAAAGTTTCAGAAATTTTCATTTTTTGTCTACCTGAAATTTTTTTTGCAACTTTTTGGAATTGACAACCAACCAAACTATCAATTATTACCCGAGCTCTACAGCACGTACATGTGCTGACGCATGAGGACATCCTGTGTATGTAATGTGAAATGAGTCTTACTTTGCTGCTTGAAAAACAAGGAAATTGCTATTTGTTACCCATATGCCACCTGCATTACTTCTTTACAGTAGAGATGGATTTAGACTACCTAGCAATTATTTTAAAAATCTATACAATGATTAACCAACCAATATATAGCAAAGTCTACACACAATAAAAGTTAATGAGCTGGTGATTTAAACCACAAAATATACCAACCCACACCACCGCCCAAGAAAATCTCATCCAAATCCTTCCCTCCTTCCCCAAAGCTATAGCAAATAGCTCATCTATGCAGCATATCCTGAAGGTCAACAATCTAGGGATAAGCTTATAATGGCATGTTACAGTAGTTTCTAGCTTATGTAGATAGAGAGTGAAGGTAGTTTCTTAATCATAGGACAGGTACCCTCAGCATACCCACTTATGCACTCTATTATGCTCGCTCTTGTTCTTAATTTACTTGGTACACTTTTCTTATCCTTCCTAGGCTTTGTCTACACTAGCATTTTTGTTGGTCAGGGGTGTGAAAAAAAATACATCCCGACCAACAAGTTTCACTGACAAAAACACTAGACATAGCTACCGCCACTTGTTGGGGGAGGGTTAATGATGCCAGCAGGTGAGCTCTGTCTCCCATTAGCACAGAGCAACTACCCTGGAGACCTTACAGTGGCACAGCTGCAACAGTACAGCTGTGACACTCTAGGGTCTGTAGTGTCAACATAGCCTTAGAAAATAAGTTGCTGCAGTGATATTTAGCCTTCCAATCAGTTCCAGTTCTCCTTCAAGTGATTGCTCAAATCCATTCCAGTATAGGTGTGTGCATGCCACCGTGCATGGGTTCCCGGAACTTTTTTCCCCTTAGCAGACCCCGTAGGGTCGGCTCAGGCACCCCCTGGAGTACTGTACTCATGCCACGAAACATAAGGCACCGCCGACCCTACAGCCCCTCAGTTCCTTTTTTCCTCCCATGACAGTTGCTGGAACGAGCTTGCCATCGCAAGTATCTCCACCCCTTTGTGTTTCAAAGATTTTGTAGTTAGTTAGAGTAGTGTTAGTGTTAGCTAGTGGATTAGATAGGAGCCCTTAAGGCTCATCAGGGGCCCAGCCATGCCCGGTTCCCCTGACTTCAAGCCTTGCTCCGGCTGTAGCAAGGCTTTCCCAGTTGGTGACCCCCACGAGGTGTCTGGGGGAACAGCACCGAAAGGACAGGTGTAAAATCTGCCAAAGTTTCAAGACCAGGACTCCGAAGGAGCGGGACATTTGGCTCAGGGCTACCCTCATGGAAGAAGCCTTGTCCCGTGTCAGAGCCTTCTCGCTCCACGTCGGCACCGAGTGTCTCCTTGGTGCGGAGCGCGCCGTCGGCACCAGAGCCATTGAGGCAGCAGTCTCCGGTATCAAAGACTAAGAAGCAGCAGCTGCGCATGGTGTGCGCTTACTCCCCCCATCTCCTGATACCAGTGGGGTCGAGTGTTGGGATGCAGCCTGGGCCCGTCAAGCTTGTTCCAGGGCCCGTATCCCCTTGTGTAGAGCCACTGGAAATGGAGGAGTACCTCTACCGGTGCCGTCGACACCGGAGGCTACTCGGGCAGCGAGAGCTCTGACGGCCCTGCCCATGCCTCAGCCCCCTCTTGGCTGAAGGAGAAGGAGCCAGTGTCTTGGGGTAAACCCGTGCTGGGTGCCCCAGGTGGCTGGTTGAGATCCCCAGCTGGGGAAGAGTCTCCCACCAGGCAGCCAGCACGGGTAGAGCGTGGAAGCTCCCCGTCTAGCTCCAAGGCTTCCTCGTTGAGCTCATCTCCACACTGGGGATGGTCCCCAGCACCGGAGTCCGCCGGCACCAGATGCCATTCCAGGGTCAGCAGGAGCTGATCATCTTTGGGCTCGAGGTCTCTGGCACCAACCCGTTCATCACAGTGCCATTCTAGATCCTCATCGAAAAGCCCGGCACCGGAGCATTTCCCGGCACCGTACCATAGATCCCAGTTTCCAGAGTTCTGGCGTGGCACCGCGTGGGTCCAGTCGGCACCAGTCATCATCGCTGAAAGGAAGTCTTTGGTGCTGAGAAGACAGTCGTCTTCGTCGGAGCACACCTCATCCCGGCATAGTTCCCATTGGCATTGGTGCTCTACATCGTCGAGGTCGTCCAGAGGTCGCTACCCTGCTCAAGGTAGCAGGTGGGATCAAAGCAGAGGTCACCGCTCCAGGGTCCTGAGCCCCCAAAGAGTGAAGGGGCCCCAGGATTCCCAAAAGCCCCTCCAGGACACCCCACAGCCAGTAGCAATGCCGGCACTGGGGTGGCCCCAAGGACCATGGCAATGGCCTTACTGGGGACCATGCGGGGCTTAAGTGGGTACAGGCACTGTCTCAATCCGCTCTTCAGCTGCCCAGTCGGTGCCCCTTGCTACGGAAAAGGGGCACGAGGACCATTGCCTGAGGAGGAGTCAGACACAGGTGAAGGACTCCTCAGGGCCTCAGAAAAGAGGCAGTCACTTGCAGTCCTCCTCCTCCTCCCATGATGAGGCAGCCTTCCGGGACCAGAGGTCTCAGTTGAGGGACTTCAAGGCTCACCAAGAGCTATTGAAGAGGGTGGCCGCAAACCTTTTTGGGGACTATGGTATACAAGGTCCTTCCCGGGTAGCCCTGCCGGTGCATGACAGGGTTATGAAACTGGCCAAAGCACTGTGGCAAACCCCTGCCTTGGTAGCCCCTACTTCCAAGGGTGCTGAAAAGAAGTACTATCTGCTGGTGGAGGAGTTTGAGTTTATGTTCATGCACCTGGCCCTGGGGACTCGTGGTAGATGCTGCCAACCAGAGAGACAGACAAGAGTCCCAAGGTAGTACACCCAAAAACAAAGATGATAAAAAACTGCACTTGTTCGGGCATAAAGTGTACTCTACAGGGGCCCTGCAGCTGCGTATTGCCAACAATCAGGCATTGATGGGAAGGTACAACCTGAACCTCTGGAACGCTCTCTGGAGGTTTGCAGAATCCTTGCCCCAGGACCAAGCAGCTGACTTCGCTATGGTCCTGGATGAGGGATGCATTGTGGAAGCAGCAGCACTGGCATCTCCCAGAGAGGGCCAGAAGGGCCATGATGTCTGCGGTGGCCATGAGGAGGTTGCTGTCCTCGGGGCTCTCCCAGGAGGTGCAGCAGTCAATCCAGGGCCTGACTTTGATGAGTCAGCCCTGTTCTCAGACAGAACTGATGAGAAACTGCATGCTCTTAAAGACTCCTGTGCCACCCTGCGGTCACTAGGCCTGTATACATCGCAGGCCTCTAGGCATCAGCTGCCCCAACAGCCCCGCCAACAGACTAGGCCACCGCCTAGACTCTATCTACCCGGCAGGGCCTGAGATAGGAGTAGACGGTACGGCAGGTGTAGCAGGCAAGCTGCCTCCTCTGGAACCCAACAGGGATCCTCCAAGGGCCTGTATGGTAAAAAGGCCTAGTTTTGACGGTACGCCTGAGGGTGGCACCTCCCCTGCTCCTCTGGATCCATCCCAACCTTTCCTGGGCAGGCTGCACCTGTTCTTCAGCGAATGAGAAAGCGTCACCTCAGACTGCTGGGTCTTGGACATAGTACAGAGAGGTTTCGCCGTCCAGTTTGTGGCCTGTCCACCAAACAAGCGTCCCCCCATCCCTCTTCAGGGACCCCTCTCATAAGAAACTACTCATACAGGAGGTCAACAACCTCCTCGACCTGGGGGCAGTGGAGTTAATTCCCCTGCGGGAAATAGGGAGAGGATTTTATTCCCATTACTTCCTCATCCCGAAAGCAAAAGAGGGACTAAGACCCATTCTGGATCTTCATGGACTAAACAGGTTCATAAAGAAACTGAAATTCCACATGGTCTCCCTAGCAACTATCATCCCAGCTCTGGATCCAGGGGATTGGTTTGCTGCCCTTGACCTGAAGGATGCATACTTCCGTGTATCGATCCTTCCCAGCCACAGGCGCTTCCTCCGGTTTGTGGTGTCTGGTTGCCACTATCAGTTTACACCCTCCTGTTTGGCCTTTCGTCTGCCCCCACGGTGTGTACCAAATGCATGGCGGTGGTGGCTGCCCATCTTAGGCAGCAGGGGGTCCAGATCTTCCTGTACCTGGACAACTGGCTGATAAAGGGCAGGTCCAGGGCCCATTTCCCGGACAGTATATCCCTAACCTGTGCCACATGCAACAGGCTGGGTCTGCTCATCAATGAGCAGAAGTCCATGCTGTCTCCAGTACAGTGGACAGAGTTCATAGGGGCCTCCTTGGATGCAGTAAGAGCCAGACCCTTCCTTCTGCAAGCCAGGTTCGAGACTATGGTGGCGATTATCGCCCAGCTACACAGGTACCCTACAACAACCACCAGGCATTGCCTACAACTATTGGGTCACATGGCTATTACCAGATTTGCCCGTCACTTTGGGGTATGCTTATTTATTAGGGTTACCTTCCTGGAAGAGGGGGTGTGATTCTATTAATGTGCTGCTTGTGTTACTTGTGTGTTCATAGGGTTACAAGTCCCCTCCCAATGGAGCTATCCTGCAGGACCTAAGGTTTTCAGATTCAGAGAAACCCCCCCCAGATACACACAACCATTCCAGATTAACTGAGTGCGTCTGAGCAGACCGGGCTGTCAGCACTCTCAGCTGACCCCTTATACGTCCCTGAACTCAGCAGGCCGGGTGACACAGCACTGTCAGCTGTCACCCTCATGTGCCAGTTGCACCGCACCAGAATGGAGCACACTTATGAGCAGGCTGGGTCCAAACAGCACTTTTCAGCTGTTCCCCTTATGTGCCCCCTGGACTCAATCAGGCTGGGTCAAACAGCACTTTCAGCTGTCACCCTTATGCGCCTCTGGACTCCGTAGGCTAGGCAGAGCAGCACTTTTCAGCTACCCCCTTTATATGCCTCTTTGCAACACAATTGTTCTAGCAGTAACCCCCTTGATAAGCAAACCCCATAGGATTTTGGGCATTCCAGGGATCTTTGGCTTAGGTAAAAGAAGCGTTGCTTCAGAGCAAGGTAGGGAAGCCAAGAACACAAAGGAGTAAATGTATTTAGAGAGAGAGAAACTGGCAACCAGTTTGATTACAATAGTTAGTTTATTGTCAGATATATAAAACTTATGATACTAAAAGTGATGCCATACAAGGAGAGAAAAACAATCTAACACTTACAATACAACAAAATTACAGTAGGGGTATTGGAGAAGGCTAGCCCAGGTTTGATTACAAAAGTAGAAAGTTATACCTGGATTAAAGAGAGAGAGAGAGTTGGGAAAGATGGGCGGGGGGGATCTCACCACTCCTTGCAGCTCAGAAGTTCCCAGGAGTCAAGCTGTTCATCTTAGGGTCAGGAACACTTGAGGGAGAGGCAAAACCCACAACAGGATCAGTCAAGAAAGCATTTGGGTCCAGGCATCAGAAGAGGAGAGCAAGAGAGAGATTTGAACTTGGGTAGGGGTCTTTTGTAGAACCAGGTTTGTTTGTGGGTAAACAATGTCTCAGTGAAGTACCCCAGGGTGGTTTTCTCTATGCTGGACAATAGGAGCTGATCGCTCCCAGCTATAGTCAATGTTCCTTGGGGGAGCTCACAATGCAACCAGGCAGATTCAGTGTTTTGCATATCAATACTAGAATGGTCTGATAACTGCGGAGCTGGATGGGTGTAGGTGTGAGTTCATTTACATCAAGAGCAGAGATCTCCCATAATGCAGTATGTCCCTGCCTTGCCAATCCCAGAATTCAGTGTGATTCCTGCTTTGGAGCTTAGTTCTCCATTCTTCATGCTAATTCTTGATCCATTTTTGATGTAAATGAGGCTCCAGTTCTTCATTCAATGTGTTAATTTAGATGCCTCTTTTTACATCTTCTATGTAGATGAGGCATGGGGCGTTGTCTTAATCCTATCACTCTTGTTTGGAGGGTTTTAGGTGGGTCTCCCACAGCCTTTTCATAGCTTTTGTTTGTGGTTCAAGCAGAGGCTGGGGGGGATTCAGGTGAGCCAGAGAGAGAATAGGGGTTTTTCACCCTGGTTCCCCAAGAACACAGAGCTGCCAGGTATCATGGCAGCAACCCACTATGCCATCGTCTAGCAGGTGAGGGAGGACGGGGTTTGGCAGAGCCGTGCTGTGGGCAGCTTACCGGTATCTCCTACCCACCTCCAAGGTATTGCTTTTTAATCACCTATACTGAAATGGATATGAGCAATCACTCGATGGAGAAAACATGGTTACTTACCAGTAACTGTTGTTCTTCGAGATGTGTTGCTCATATCCATTCCACACCCACCCTCCGTCCCCGCTGTCGGAGTTGGCAGAAAGGAGGGACTGAGGGGCTGTAGGCTTGGCGGTGCCTTATGTGCCGCGGCATGAATGCGGCACTCCAGGGGGCACCTGAGCCGACCCTACGGGGTCTGCTAAGGGGAAAAAAGTTCCGGGAACCCGTGCACGGTGGCATGCACACACCTATACTGGAATGGATATGAGCAACACATCTCAAAGAACAACAGTTACTGGTAAGTAACCATGCTTTTCTTTATTTGACACACATGGAAAAATAACTAAAAAGCTGAGCAGTAGCAGCTTTGCATGATGCACAAGGACATAACTGAAGACTAATACTTTCTCCCTAAACTCTTTACTCTTTAGACTTGGACAGTTGCTGAGCTACCATGTGCAACAACGAAACAATTAGCTATAGGTTTCTACTGGAATTTCAACATTTTCTATTGCACTCTCTGTGCTTTCATAGGAATTCCTCTTCCTTTAATGCCAATATCATCATTAATAATATTTACATCTCAGATTTTTATTCACATAGGAGCTAACTGGGGACTAATACATGAACTCCCCTGTCGTGAGAAGGAAAAGACTTCATAGGGTGAAATACAGTTGGGTTAGGATGGGACAAAAGGCAAACTAAGTTATTTTTGACTGCAGGACCATTAGATTTTTCAAAAAACTGTCTCTGAAGTGACAGATGTTAAAATTTCACTTGTGGCACTGTGTTTAAAAGTGGGGAAAAAAAGCCTCACAACAACATTAATATCAGAAAGTCTTTCAGTGGTGCTATTGTTATGTCTGAGAGAATGGGGAGATATCTGCAAAAGGAAAACAGTGGCACAAGGTAGTTTTGTTTTTGGGGGGATGGACTCCTAGCTCCATGTGATGCCATTAGCACAACATACAAAAAAACAAACAAACAATACGCCTTAGCACTTTTCATGCACAGAACCCAAAGTCCTTCACAGAGATGAGTAAATGTAAATATTCCCAGTTTACAATTAGGAAAACTGAGGCACAGAAGGGATGGATTACTTGACCAAGGACACAGCATGACCTCATGAAATCAGTTCCCTGAATCGCACTCCAATTGCACCATTACTTTTTCCCTGCTTTGATGCTAGAGAATGGGATGTTGGATTTTCCGAGGCAGTGGATATTCCAGATCTTCCACTTCCTCAGAGAAACCCACAGGATGGGATTGGAGGAGACAGAAAACTCCATCAGGTTGTCTTTGCCAAGTTTGGGGGATGGAAATATCCTTTCAGATTATCTGGGTAATATATGTGGTGCAATTTCCTAACCTTGTGGCTCCATAGGGAAAGGAAAGCCAAGAACACAACAGAAAGCTCTGCAGTAAGGATTACTTCCTCCATATTGCTCTGCTGGCACATCTCTTCATCATTGCTTGTTATTAAACCCAGGAGAGTTAATGCTCCTAATTAGACATTAACTCCCAATCTGATCAGAGATCTGAAGACCCATTAAGAGAGACTACTATAGAGAGGCCTCTTCTCTCTCTTCTCCATTCCATCCCTGCCAACAAAATGCACAGATAGACAATCCCATTATGCTGCAGACAATGAAGTTCTATTGGTCTGAAACAGAGGACAGTGCAGAGAATTCATTGTGCCCATCAGGAGTGGTACATTGGATTACAGCTGTCTCCATTTTGGAATTAGAGAAAGGAGTGTGTGGGCTCATGTTTTCAAAATGCCGCTATATTGAATATCAGGAACTTGTTTTCCCATGATAAGATGTAAGTAAAAATTTTCATTCTTTTTCTTTCTTTGTGTTAAAATTTCTGAACCAAAGCAAATTTTCATTTAATTTGATAATCAAGATTTTCAAATTGATTTGAATGACATTTCAATTCATTTCAACAACTGATATGTTCAGAATTTTTAAACAACTTTAAAAAAAAATCCCCCCCTCATTTTTTTCTTCTTTTGTGCCATTGCTTGCAGTAGAATGAACGCTATGGGTCTCCTTTTTTCCTTCTCGCCTTTTTCAATTTAGAAAGAAACAAACATTTTGAAAATTCTCCACAAAATAGAATTTAAAAAAGTTCCACAAAATCAGAATGGTTTGTTATTCCAAGACAAAATTCCACCTGGAGGGCATATGGGAAGCCATGAGCCTGGAAACCCTGGCTCCCAAGCAACCTATCTCACACAAGCCTTCCGGTATCCCAAATCTCCCTTAGTCTGCCCGAGTGCAGCAGAGCTAGGAGTCTTGGGGGTTGGGAACTGGCTTGTTCCCAGGACTTCTAGAGTCTGTTTCTTGTCAGCCTGCCAGGTAGATGTTTGAAGAACTTACAGGAAAGTTCTGTGAGAGCTCAGCTTGAGTTCTGTCAAAAATTTATTAAAATCAAATCCTCTCTGCAAAACATTTCAGTTTTGATGCGTCTGCGTTCACTGATGGATAACTATTTCCCTGGAGAATTTCTGACCCTGCTGGGCCCGTGTAGTCCCTTCATAGTACAGTTGTTGTGTAAACATTGAAAGAGAGGACACAGGCACAGTCCACTTTTCCCTTTTTAAATTCTAATCATGAGGGGATTTTTTATGTTTGTTTGGTTGTCAGGAGAGTTATACTGAAGAAAACAAATTAGGGTAACTCAAGGATTCCAGATGGCACTCAACAACTTTCACCTCTATATCACTGGGTCAAATCCAGCCCATGTCAATAATTACAAACAATCATTACCTCGTGATGGATTTTTAGTGGCCTGTAGTAAATGAATGGGTGTTTTCTGTCCATTTCTCATAGGGCAGAGTCCATGTTGCAAAAACCACCATCCCTCCTAGCACTAGTTGGGATAGGGGCCCAATCCCCGTAGACAGCCCCGGGAGAGTAGGGGTATGCAGTCTGACTTACTCCACCCCCCACCAGAGTGATTCCATCCAAGAGGGGTTTGAGGCACATTGGCAATATAATGTGAGGAAACATACACTGCTGCTATTCATGTTGTAAGGTTCCTCTAGTGTGAAAACTGAGAATAATCTATCAGGAGATGTGAATCAATATAAAAAGAAACCAGTATCATCAGAAAAAAACCCTTACATTTTTAAAATTTTAATCATCCACTGGAACATCTTGTAAGGGCAACAAAAATTTTCCTGTAGCTTCCTCTAATGTGCTGCTAAAGTATATACCAGCGTATACTATATATAGGCCATGTGGAATCTGTTCTTCCTCTTTGTACATATTTGTATCTTTGCAGAAGAACACTAAGACAGTAACATGTTTTGCTGGTGTTGTTTGAGTGAAGCTTTAAAGCAAGCGAGAATCTGATTTAGCTAAACTTTAGAGAGACATAGGAATTTAAGGTTGCTGTCACCTCAGTGGTTTAGCTGTTAGGGACAGCCTATCGTATTATGGACATGGAGATTTGTTAGTCACCATGATCAGGGAATTGAAAAGGGCTTTCCATGCAGAACAAGGGCTTTATGTTTTTTTCCTATTTTCTTCTGTGGATCAAAAAAATTGATGTTTAACAATCTTTAGAAGAATAACCACATGCATAGCCTCCTTAAATTGTGCCCAGGCATTTGTCTCTACAAACAAACTGTTACTCTTCAACTGGTACTAAAAGACAGATTGCCCTAACAGGACATATGAGGAGCACTAACAAAATTTATCCCAAATTACTGCAGGGAATTGAATTTGTAGTTCAGCTGAAACAGTAGCCATCTCTATTTAAAATGAAGCAAAGAGAAATCAGCTTGCCTAGTGATGTGTGCTCTTCTGGACGACCTTTGGCAAACTATAGTAGGTCACATGACTCACGGGGCTGGAATGGATGGTGTTTATGTGCAATTTTTTAAAAAATTGTTCTGTAAATAGTTAAAACTATTTCTTCTGCAAGATATAATTCCTTTACCACTCCTAAAGCATCAATGTCATTAAAGAAACAACATGAAGGTAGGAAACTATTAGAATCTCCATTATTTAATAATGAAATATGATAGGAATGTATCATTTCTTGCTAAACTTGTGATATATTTTTGACAATCACTTTATTTTGCAGGAAAGTAATTTCACAAGTTGTCTGCATTAGTATATATATATTGTTTCAATATGGGCTGGAAGCTACCACCCTAAGCTCTGATGAATATTTTTCTGAGTTTATTGACCATTTGTAATAATTCCAAATCCAGAAGTTGCTATTCTAACAGAACCTAAAAAATTTGGATTTATTCAAATCTAGAGAACTATATTATAATATGTTATGATTACACTTTTTATTTCATTTTAAGCTTAACACATGTAATATCCTCCTAATTAATTTTATCCAATCATAAAAAAATCTGAGTGAATATTTATTGTTTGTATTATCATAGAGTCCAGGAGCCAGAATCATTGACCAGGAGCCTATTGTGCTAGGTGCTGTACAAACATATAAGGTGAGTTTAATATAATGTGCTTCTTAGTCACAATGAAACATACATTTCATTTACAGTTCTTGCCATTAAGTAACTGGATTTTAAATTGATATTTAACAGTACATAGGCCCCAATTCTCCCCTTGTATAACTCTGTTGGCCTCAGTGGAATTACAGCAGGGATGAACTTGGCCCTAAATAACATTGTGAGTAAATATTTGTAAACTATTTCACCATGCATACACAAACCAATGAAAAATTATTTCCTTCGATGATAATCAAAATTTACAGATGAAACAATGTAAGAAAAATGCTTGAGAACTCAGTTTGATTGAAGGATACTTGCTTTGTATACTTTGCCACATGATGTTGACAGTTTGTTTCAATGGTTATAAAGCTAAGTTTTTCAGTCTCAATGTCTACTGTCACTAAATTGTCTGATTTCCCATAGTTTCCCACAACTGAAAATTTAAATTGATAAAAGCAGAAAGTGCTTAAAAATAAATTACCCATCAGTTTTAAAAACTAAATTGAATTCAGCCATGTGTATTAATATCTTATTTCACACTGATATGTTGCAAAACTAATATCTGCTACATGATTAAGGGACTGGAGAGTCCCTTCT
The DNA here is from genome assembly GCA_007922155.1 of Mesoclemmys tuberculata. Taxonomy (NCBI): domain Eukaryota; kingdom Metazoa; phylum Chordata; order Testudines; family Chelidae; genus Mesoclemmys; species Mesoclemmys tuberculata. The sequence goes on along the minus strand of ML675612.1, from coordinate 11,884,459 downwards.
CAAACTGTCCAGTCCAATAATCATGTAGAAGGTATGCTGTAGTCATCTGTGCCGTGGCTTACTGGCCTGATCCACCTAATTCTGCTCTGACCATCTGATTATTGTACGGAAGCATGACCAATACCTCAGTGGTCTGCCTAATCGCCCTCTCCACACCCATTCACCTGCACATCTCACCCATGGAATGGCAAATTGGCATCTCAGGGTTCCAAGTTCATTGCATATCAGTGACTTGTAGGTAAAAGGTGCTCGGTTTACAAGTAAAGAGGGGTTGATTTTTTTGGTGGTTGTGTTTTTAAACTGCTGACTTTGCAAACTCCACTGGGGATCTGAAAGTCAAGCTAGATTCTTTTCTCTTACATTAGCACTGATGATAAAACTCTGCAGGGCAAATGATGTCCACAGCTACACCTGTGCAACCTCATGGTTTTCAATTTATGGTCCAAGGAAGACAAAGATAATAAACACTGAGGATGAGTAACCCTTGGAAGAAGCCACCAAGGGAAGTGCTGGATTCTCCATCTCTTGATATCACCACATCAAGACTGGATCCCTTTCTGGATGATGTGCTTTAGTCAGACAAGTTAGTGGATTTGATATAGAAGTAACTGGGTGAAATGTAATGACCTGTGATATAAAAAAGGTCATACTAGATGATCATTAGATTCCTTCTGGCCTTTAAAATGTGAGAATCTGTACAGCAGCTCATTCAAGGCCCATCAAAGAGCAGTGGGGTTGCACGGGTATGATGTAGCCATGTCAAACACAACATCGTTACAACAGAATTTATCATTCATTTCCACCTATCACCCTTGCCAACTTTGCCATGCACCCTTAGAAAAAAGGAAAATTTAGGCTGAATATTAGGAAAAACTTCCTGATCGTGAGATTCACAGCCTAATAGAACAGCCTTCCAAAGGAAAACACTTTAGTTTGGGATATTTGAGAACTAGACTGAACAAAACACTCTACAGGAGGCAACAGTCCAACAGTGGCAGAAAGGAGAAGGATTGAATGATCTAATAGGTCTTACATCTCTGACTTCTGGAAATCTACACACAGAAGGCAGAAAGTCATTAGCTCTATGGTATTGTTTCAGTTGGAAAACAGGGAGAACCCTCCATAGAAGTTGAAGGTCCATAGGTGATAAAAGGGCAGACCAGGCCCAAAAGATGAGACCAAGATAACACAATTTTCCTTTCACCAACCCTACAGAGAAATCAAAGGCAAAATAAATACAGTATGTGGCCCAGACTGTGAAATCCTCCACTGCTGGGTGGAAGTTCAATGGGCTGGCAAAGGAGACAAGCTTCAGTGGGGGAGCAATTTCTCTCTCCACCCCAAAAGAAGCCTCTCAGTTCCATCATCTGGGTAGACCTACCATTTGGAGCACAAATTTTGCCTGCAATAACCAAGATTACAAGATCTTTGGAGTAGAATTCATGGCTTTGACTCTTTCTACAGCACTCACTAAATAATAAACTGTACTAAATCAATACAGGTTTTCCACAGACATTCTATAGGTTGAAATAATTTTTTGTTTAAACTGATGAGCAATCTTTGCAGATTTACTGTACATGGAAACAAATGCTTTCCAGACATTTATGGAATTTTACTTTGCTTTATAGCAAAGCTGTCAGAAGGTATACTGTAGAAACAGCAGTTATTTCTTCAAGCTAGGATAAAGTTTTTAAAATGCATATCTTACATAGGTATTTCCATTATACTCGCAACCGCAGAAACACCCAGTTTAGTTCAGATTTGTGTCAGAAACAGTATAAGACAGCCCAGTTGCAGATATATTCTATTTTAATTTCTGAGCACAACACATACTGATTTAGGGCTACTGCTTACTTCAGTGGGATCGGATTGGTCCTTAAAACCCACTTTAGTAAATTGTAATTTCCCGTTTCTTAACATTTTTGCTTATAAAAATGCCCATGAACATGCCATCACACAGTCAAGAAGATAAAATGCTTGAATACAATGTCTGAAAAGGGGAAAGCTAAATCCAGCTCAAAAGGGGCTAATCCCAGCAAAAACAGGCCCAGATTTAACAAAGAGAGGGAGGATAGCACCTAAAATTCAGTCGCTAAATGTGCATGAAAGATTGACCACAGAACTGCTGCTATGTGATAGAGAAATTTATGGAGAAACTAGCACATGCTGCACCTGGAGATGTGCTCTGATGAATAGCTCCACATAAATCTAATGTAAAACTTAAGATATCATATACTTTAGCTTTCAAATTTGGAATGTAGTAATCCAACATGCACCACAGTGAAGTAAAGAAAATTGGAGAAGGGTGAAGACTGACAGCTGAAGAAGTTGCATAGATTCTTACAAACTTACCTTTGGGAATATTGACATTGCTTCCACTCTCCCCTCACCCCTCTTGTAAATTAAAGGCCCAGTCCCATAAGGGTCTGAGCACCCTTAATTCCCATTGACTTCAGTGGTTGTTGAGGATGCTTTCTACTCCCAGGAGACACACAGCACAGGATCCAGTCTTTAATTTATATGAGTAAAATGAGTGGAAGGCAGGCTTAGCATTAATATTGTCCCCCTTGCCTCCTGGCACCATGGAAGCAGGAGGATCAAATCCATATGGAAGCTTCCCAGGGAATTTCTGAAGTACAACTGTCTTCACCTCTACCTACAAACTATTCCTACTACAGCAACAGATTTTTTAAAAAGTATAGCTATCCATTTTTGCTATGGCTGTAATATTCATCTCCATAATAGCTGAGTGCCAAGTAGTTTAAAAAAATGTGTGCATGACTCATTTGTAGGTTGGAGGAGTTGAGGGCCTAGAGTCATGGAGAAAAACACTAGACATTCAATTAAAGCAGCTAGTGGTTTTGTTTTTCGAGGCAGGCTGATGTGCACTCATGAACACTATAATGGGGGTGCTGTGTTAGGCCCCAATCTGTAAAGCCTTATGCACATATTTAACTTTACAGTGAATAGTGCCACTGAAATTAACTAGCTTCATTGGCGTGCAAAGTTAAACATGCATAAATCTTTGCAGGACAGGTACCTCATGCTTAGTTTTAGGTAACTGGATTGGCACTGGACGTGTCTATGAACCTTTATGTAACACCACTACTGCAATTTAGCCTTCAGCCACATGACTGGTCACTCTTACTGTCAATACCCTGTATTATACTGATCTTTCTCCTCTTCCTTTCTGAAAATGTGACAATCATTTTCTGTTAATAAAACCATTTCTCAAATGTACATCTCCCAGAGGAATGGAATATCCTTTGGATCATTTGACTTCTAGTAACATTTCAATTGCTAGTTTTACTCTTAGGTCTGGAGAAGAAATCCAAAGCACTGCAGAAAAATTACAACGGGGCAGCCACGAGGAAGGGAGGAAAACTTACAAGACTCAGGAAAGTTTGTGACATTCCTTTGATCCTCCTTGAAGTCATCAATTACAGGCTTTGTTTTTCCAGCAGTGACTTTTTAATATGACAATATAATACAGTTGACACTGTGATGCTTTGTTTTTACAGTGAATAAAATGAATGAACAATGGGACAAACAACCACTCCCTTGGTGTTTCTTTGGACTGACCATAGAATTCAGCTTGTGCCAGTATTAATTAATGTACCACACAACATGTTCATTATTTTCTCTTATGCTGCATATTATTAAAATGCTTAACTTTGTTGTTTTTTTCAGTGAGTTGAACTGTTGAAAAATATTCCACAACTAAATAGAAAACAACATCAGAATCAATCTTCTTTATGTTAAGCAAGCAGAGAGCATGAGCTTTTCTTTTCTTCCTTCTGCAATACATTGTTTAGCAAAAGGATCTAGAGCCTAGAAAGACACAAGTAGGGAAAGCATTATTAGCTTCTCCTACGCACTCCATCTATCTCTGTTGCTTCACACATCTTTGCCACTAGATGTGCAAGCTGTCCCTCATCACCACACTTTTGGAACTGACTTGAACAAAGACTACCAGTTGTGAAATGCTTGGGGTGGCCACAAATATTGACTAAATCTAAGTGCATATGCATGTTCTTGTCCCATAGAAAGGCCATTGGATACATTATGTTCTGGCTCATCAACTACTCATCGCATGCTGTAAAAAGACATACAATAGACAGTTCTTTTACAAAACTTTTCTATATCTGTTTTTCTGTAGGGAGACTCTGTGTGTCCATGCGTGCAACTAATGGCTAAATAATGAAATTGACATTTTTATTATAAAGTATAATTATAAAATAATTAGGACAATGTAGCACAGTAGAAACTGGAACAAAAACTGCAGCTGTGGAAGAGTTTTACTGACCATGGTGCAGATTCTCTGCCCTGCTGAAAGTCTGTTCAGTGCAGCTGAGACTGGGCCTCTCTGGCCCGGATTATGACTCCAAGATTTCTGGACAGATCTGTTTTGCCCGGAACACCAGCATAAGTTAGAGCATCTTGGTGATGCAATATATGTAACGTAATCCGGCCACCCTCACCCCACTCCTCAACATGCCCCCTGCCCTGGGGCCAACTATGCCAGCTGCACACCAGCTCAGAGCTCTCTCATGCCAGAGTTGATGAACTGTAGATACTTTCAGCTTGCTTTGGGCAGTTGAGGTGTTGCAAAAATGCCAGAACATAATTGAAAACCTGGCTCCAGATTTTCAAAAGAAAAAAAATAACTTGTGTGCTTACATAACTGCAAAGCACTTGCACATCTCTCATTGCCCTAGAATAAGCAGTAAGGTATGCAATTATCCCATTTACATACGAAAGTGGTGGACTTTGTAGGTGCACATGCCTTTTTGTGGCCACACCACATGCCCCTTCATTTGAAAACTTGCCTGTAAGTGCTGAACTGGGGTCTTTCACCTTTAATCTACAGTTCATCTTTAAAAGCATGGGGATTGGAAGATGCTTGCATTTTGTACAGTAGAAGAGTTCATGAGACATACAAGATAAATGAGAAGGCTTGATGCCTGACCCGCGTACATTGTAATAAAATAGTATAGTAACAGCCCTGCATCATAGGTCCTACAGAAGTTAGCGCTGGCAATTTCATTTTCTTTCCTCTCACTGAGTCATAGTTGAACTTGTTATTCTTGCATTCTTTTAAACACATGTAGGCGCATTGTGACTTTTCTAACATGAGCAGAGATGTCAGTACATTTCCCTAACAAGTGCCTTTAAAAGACCAACAACAAAAAAAAGCCTTTAGGACCAGCATTAGGCAATAGTTCTTTTAATTAGATTTTGGTTCCTCAGTCATAACCACTCCTTTTCAGACCAGATTCTTTTTCTTCTGTCATACCAGCTCAACTGAAGAAGCTGACTCTTTAACCTTTGTTAATGATACTGTGGGGTCATTAAGACTGAGTAATTGAGGCAGCTACTACATTGTTAACACATGATCTTATTGAGTGTCACACTGTGAAATTTCCTAGCTTCTAGGCCTGTTGATAGTGGCAATTGCCTTTGTTATGCTTTTTAAACAACATTTCCTTTCCTTATCTGAACTGGCTGAAAAATGTCAGCATGAACATTTGACTAAGACAGAAGAATTTGTCTTCAGGATCAAGAAACTGCTGCACCCTAAGCTATCCCACATTGTGGTGATAATATTCAATGACAAACTTGCAGATCAATTTGATAAATGTATCATGCACTTCTTTGACTGCTTCTTGGACTCTGCCTATTAATCCATCTTCCCCCACAGCTACTTCTAACCGTCCAAACATGCCAGCAGCTGGGAAAAGATGCTCACTTAAAAAATAAATAAATCAGCCAGGGAGGTGTTCTTTCTTCCCCCATCCACCAATGTTCTGTGTGGATGGGGAAAATGAGGGGTAAGAGTGGGTTTATTGGGCACCTGCCTGGTCTCCAATGCTTTATCCAGCACTTCCTATCAAGTCTATCTCCCAAAATTTCATCTAGGCACAAACCTGTGACAAAACTGTTTAAAAGGTCTCCCCTCCCCGCCTGGTCTTTGAACTGTTAGTATAGTTCTGCAGTGGCTGTTTAGTTTCTTCTCATAGTTCTTCCTCCCTTGTGACCTGACCGTATGGCACACTATGTCTGCAGCATATAAACTATGCCAGGTACCTGAAGGAGAGCAACAAAAAGCTGCTCAAGTTAAAAAAAAAAGTCTCTCATTTGGAGGATATGAACCATTCTTTCAGTGACAGGTCTCAGCGTGACATGTGCATTATTATAACACTTTCCTACAGGTGCAAATAACAAGGAGGCAATGTAAGCTAAAGCAGGAACACTATTTACAATGAAAAAAAAACTCAGAAAAGTATGCTCTGGATGTTAAGTTCAAGTGAACTCTGGCCATCACTTGGGATAAGCCATCTGAAAAGTGATGAACCAGAGGTGCTGTATGAGACACCCCTGCTATGCATACAGTATTTTACAATTTATAATACAGCAAAAACAACAGGATATATCAGCAAGTTGGATTCCCACCGGCACTATGCAAATTATAAATATATGAGCAATGCAACCTACTTAGTAAATGTAGGCATTCATCATGATTGCTATCCTTCCCGAGTGCTGTTTTGTGTGTGCGCACACACTATTTTAAAAAATAATTGGATTCTCATTCTTTTTCTTTTTTTCCTTCTGTATCTTTTTTCCCCATCACTATCAAAAAGAAAGTCAGTTTTGCTTTTTTTAAGATAAAAGTTTATAGATACAAGTGTGTGCAGCTGTAGTTGAAGTGCTGTGCAAAGTCTCATCCAGGCGAAAGCAAGAAAGGAGAATAAAAGGAGCTATGCTTAAATGGAAAAATCCTTGATGATGACAAGGCTCTGATTATACAGGCTTTAATTTTCAATTATTAGTTAAACACTGAATTGATAGGATTAAATGCTTTCCAATTTTGTTTTTAATTAAAAAAACACCACACACAAATTGAAGTGACATGTTTAAGGGGTAAAGTACAAACACACTGCTAGCCTTTTTAATGGAGTTTTCAAATAATACATATAGTAATTGGAGGCTATTTAAGGATAATTGTATAGTTAAAGGATGTTACTGGAGGAAGGAGGCCTGAGGTGTATTTCCATCTTGGACAGAAAACTTTCTATGACTGTGAACAACTAATTTGGGCTTGATCCTCCTCTGAGTTTCATGGGTGTAAATTATGAGTAATTCCATTGCATCCAAACTTGTATAACTGAGACCTGAATCAGGACATGCACCTTTCTGAGCCTCAGTATCCTGAGCTATAAAATTGGGATGATAATACCTACGGGGTATTGTACAACAGGGAGTTGTTAATTATTATTTGTAAATCTTTGCACTTTCTATAGACATTCCATGCAAGGATCTCAAAGTATGATTGGGCAATTCTATGGCATTCTATAGACACACATTAAATGATAATTATACTTAAATGTAATAAGATTTCTCAGCTGATGCAAGTCAGGGCCCTGGTCATGCAAACACAATGTGAAATTGACAAGAATCACTAAAAATGTCAAGTTTATTCATCCATCCACCCAAGCACCCACTTTCACAGGGCCTTCCTTTCAAAAGTTTCTTCTGTGTTGGAGAGTCCTACTGGGTTGAGCTGAATTATCTCTACTTTAACATGGGAATACTAGGAGAATTGGTAAGTTCTCTCAAACCAGTAGCAATTTAACTACATGCATTGAATATGCTCATCGTAGAATTGGAATGCTAAACTGAATGCTAGCTACCTTTGCGATCAGCAGTGTCAATGGAATGATATTCTACTATTCCACGGTGTATGAGGTCACTTATCTTAAAGATTTTCAAATATTCAGGTGACTGAAAGTGACTGGTAAAACATTTTTATAGCAAATGCCCTCTCAAAAACAAATTCCCGCATTTTTCAAATTGGTTGTATTATGCATGTCCAGAACAACAAGTATGGAAATGTTCCAATTATAATTGGTCCACATTTTGTGGGCAAATAGATCGTGAAGCATATGGTTTAGTCCAGAGTAAAGTGGTACATATTTTTGCTCATTTGTCCTGTCCATTTTGTAGGAATTCTTTAAATCAATTATTAGAATGTCAATTTAATAATTTTTCCTTGACACTCTCTCTCTCTCACACACAGACACACACAAAGAATATTTCATCATAACGCTGCAATACTTTTCCCCGAGCAAAGCCCAGGTCAACAGAATTACATGGGCGAATTTCATAGGGGGTTGAGGTAGATAAAATACCCCGACCCCCATCTCATCTGCAGAAAAGGCACTGGAAGTATTCTGCTGTGGTTACTGCAGCCCCTGGACTTCATCACCCTCTGCCGGTGCTGTAATACCCTGCCCTAAATAAGGAAAGTCAGTGGATTCATGTAATCATGGATTCACATCCCTCTACTGCCCCTCCCACAAAACCCTCTGTACTACACCAGATGAAGCCCTTTATTGCAGTGGTGAAAGAATGAAAGTAACTTAAAATTATTTTAAATGTATCAATAAAATGAAATACTCCAAATTTATTTTTAAAAAGTCACTTAGTGGAACAAATTCCATTACTCTTTTCCCCACAACTGTATTTAACCAATACAATTAATGATTTTGATAGAAAAGGAGTATTGATAATATAATTATTATGGATCAAATCCCGTACTCCTTGCCTCAGCTTTAACACTGAATTATGTCCCTTTTGCCAAGTAAGAGCTACAGGATTTGGCCTGGTATGTTCATCTGAAAAAAAAAAAGACGAAACTATTTACTATAACATAATAATTCCCAGTCTGTATATATTTTGCTTTGTTTTCATGATTCACACAAACTTATAAGTGCCATGTTTGCTGGACTTAGGGTTTTTTTTGGCATGTATGGCTCTCTGAAATATGGCATGAGGCAATAGTAATTGCCATTCCAAAACTTGGGAAACCCACTGATGAAGCAGAAAGCTACAGGCTGATTTCTCTACTATGCACGACCTATACCGTTTCATCCTCAAAAGAATATGCCCTTTTACTGAGCTAACTATCCATGTCAAACAGGCAGGCTTCTGGCCAAAACACAGCTGTTGCAATCAAGTTCTGGCACTTACAACTCATATTGGGGCTGGCTATCAGAAAAAACTAAAGAGTGGCACAGTATTTGTCAACTGTCATCTGTGTAAGACATTGTCTGGATTAAAGGCCTGATGCTGAAACTCGCAAATAATATCCCTTGCTATCAAACACTTCACCTGCTGTGGACCATGCTGAGTAAAAGATACCTCCAGGTGTCTCTAGGTAAAAAGACCAGCTCAGCCCATACCATAAAAAATGGGCTACCACAAAGCTCTTTACTCATACTAGTCCTTTTAAATATTTACATAAGTGACACTCCTCCAACAAAATCACAAAAATTTGGATATGCAGATGATCTTGCCAGGACAATCCAAGCACCAAACTTCCATGACATTGAGAAAGCACTAACTGAGGACCTCCAAATTATGCAACAATACTTCTGGAGATGGAGGCTCAAACCAAACCCTGGAAAAACAATAGCAAGTGGATTTCATCTTGATAATAGGAGTGCTAAAAAAACCACACTAAAAGCAGCTTCCTGTGGTAAAAAATGTGTGACATGATTACACCCCATCATATCTTGGAGTGAAATTCTCTCTCTCCCTTACCTTCCATAGCCACATTGAGAAGGTAGCTGCAAAGCCAAAAAATGAGAGCCAGTGTAATTCAGAAACTAACAGATACTATCGGGGGGGGCATCAGCCTTGAAAACATCTGCAAAGGCACTTGTATATTTGATAGCTGAATACTGTGCACCAGTATGAAGCAGAGGAAGCCACACATGACTTGACGACACCCTGTTGAATACAGTGATGTGGTGCATCACTGGAGCCCTTTAAGCAACTCCAACACCATGGCTACCTGTTCTAACATCGCTCCCTTGCCAACACACCAAACTGCTACAACACTTCACAAAGCTCAGTGAATCCAGGAAAACAGATGTCTTCCTGTCCAAAGACCTTGACACTACCCTCCTCCCCCAGTGCTATAAGTCCCACAAGCATTTCTGTGAATATTCGCTTAGCCTCATGCAATCAGGCTCCGATCAAAGGAAGGCTTGGAAAACATATTGGGCTAAACAAGACAAAAAATAAGCAGTTTGTGCCAGATCCCATGCAGAAGATTCCTGGATTCAATCTTCCATGGATATCTTGTTTAACGTACAAATGGAAAAATCAAGAACTCCCCAGTGTGCTAATGTGGCTCCCCATGACAGTCCATCAAACATATCATGACCTGCTGCCCAATTTATAAATATGAAGGAGGCATCACTGCAATAAATTCTGCCACTTCTGATGCAATCATCTGGTTCGATCAACTTCGGCTGAAATTGTAGTTGCTGCTCTTTACCAACCATACAAAAGAAGAAGGTCCTTCCCCCCCCCTCCAACTATGGTCTCCTGGGCTTTGTCTATGCTAGTAAAACTTTATGACAGTAATTCACCACCAGCGCAGCTACATGGGTGGTAGCAATGTTGGAAGCTATAATACAGATAGTGGTAAAAACACCTACGTCCTATGTCATCTAATCCTGGTCTCAGTCTTAGTAAACGGTAATTTTCATCTTACAGATATAATCACTTCCATTCTTTAAGTGGTCTTACTGCTAATCTAAGTAGAGTTAGAGACTTGGTGGCAAAAACACCTAGCTGTCTACACTACATCTTTCCCTCACTTCTACCACCAAAGGATGCCTGGACGTTAAATTATCACTATGAAATTTCCGAGCATAGGCAAGATCCTACTGTAGGTCATCGGCATATCTGAAGGCTGAAATAATGGTGGCACACGGGCTTGGAATTTTGAGGATTTGCTGTAAGTTTTTTGGTGACATATTTTGGTATGTGGCTAAACATAACACGTATGTTACGTTGCTCTAAAATAAGCTCCAAACCAGGGAACTGCACTGAATGAAGTCTTCGCTTTTACTTTAATTTTTTTTTAAACAAGCAAATTTGCCATGTTTTTAGGTTTGATAGCGTCAGCTTCTACTATTGTGTTCCTAGCACTACTGTGCATACCAGGTGAAATCCCAGGAACTTCTTGAATGTCATACTGACCTTGGGATTCTCAAAAGTGCTCAGCCTATCTCTGCTCCCATTGAACTCAATGGCAATTTTACCATTGATTTAAATGGGGGAGAGTTAGTCCAGTGCAGAATGCTTTCAAGAGTATAACCCTATTTAGTTTAAATAGTTTAAAATTCTTCCTCAAAATTTTACAGGTTGTTTCTGATTAAGCCTGGTGTATTATTAGGATCTCCAGTAAATGCTAAACTCTCATGACAGGTATGAAATATACAAACAAAATCTGACCTATAGATGTGTTTGTAAATTGTCAGATAAAGGAGATGCCATGTTGTCATGGCATAGTACTTTTGAATGAGAATGACAGAAACAGAAGACAAGAGGCTGAAACAGACCTTTCAGTAACTTCACCATCAAATTGATAAAGCTGCACTCAGACTGCTTGAAGAATGAAAGAGTGATTGCATCTGTAAGATAAACATTATTGTTTTTATTTTAGATGTTAACCTTGATCTAAAGGGAGACACTGAAAGCACTGAACTGTTTTATTTTCTTTATTATTGTCCATTAGTAGTGGGTGTTCCCTAGTGGTTGAAGAAGAGGCTATTATAAATAAAAACAAAGCAAACAAAAAAAGGATGTTGAATCAGATTAATGTATCTTTTGAACAGTTTTCATTTCTCTGCTTTCCTTGAAACTAGTATATACTTACAAGTGAATATTTTCTGATTTTTCCTAGATTTCAATACAATAACTCAGATATTTTCTCTTTCCAGTTTGTTAGAATATTTTTATTTAGCTTTCTTGAAAATATGTGTTACCAACTGCCAGTTCAAATGCTCTTAGAATTTTCTCTCTAGAAATATTTCACTAATGCTGTTGTTTTGTAGCCTCTATTCAGAAAGGCTAATGGACTATCACATGCTGTGATGTTATTTGATTGTTGGGAAGCATGAGGTAGCATGGGGGCACTTTTTGAATATACACTGATTTTGGAGGAACAAGAAACCATAATAATTCCATGGCAAACATTATATGCCCATCTTTCTATGTGTCTGAGGTTGGGAGGAACTGTGTATAGACGACATACAGGTAGTAAATATAACAAAATGCTTCTTCCCCCAACACACGTCCACAAATGATTTTAAACATCAGAAAGTTTCATACTAAATATAGGTCCAAATCTGAAGCCTGGATTTGAACTCATTTGAGCATTAAATATGGGATCCGCATCTGGATTCAAATGTCATGGCTGTGCTACCAGCCCCAGCCCTATACTGGAAAACTATCAAACTCTGCGGAAGTTCAGATCATAATCTAGATGCAAACTTCATGGCTTCAGCCCATTCTTACTTAAAGATCATCTAGTCCTGAAGAGGTATTATGAAGAGCAGTGAGAAAAGGAAAGTTATTGCCCATGTTTCATTGCATAAGAAAGCTGTTAACGGACAAGGCATACCTTTCCCGTTTGATATAAATTGTCTCAAATATTGGTCCCTTTTATACTGTATGTATTATGCTGTTTAACTATTAACCTGGATAAAGGATCTATTTCCATTTGCATAACAATGAAGCACCCTCAAAAACGGTGTGAAAGACTCAACGTGTTAGTTGCATTTCCTTAGACTAACCACCTTGTGGGGAAAGTGGGGAAAAATCTTTTCATAAATGCATATCAAGATTCCTGTAAATAATAAAATATTTAAAGAAGCAAAAAGCTAACAGAAAGCAGACTAAGAGAAACACCTATGTTATGTCAAAATTAATTGGGGTTATCTAATAACTGGTGTACACCACATTACGAAGTTTGAGTTCTGGAGCAATGGATCCCCAATACAAGAATACAAAACTATATAAACACTTTTACAGACCAGAGGGAAATGAGTTATATACTGAAATGGGGGAGAAATGGGATGACATATGCCTTGCTAGGACTTGACACAGAAAGAGAGGCCAGAAAATTAAAGACTGGCATAGCCAGGTCTGACAACTTTTAATGTCATTTGTTTCTTTGGGGGAAAAGGGGAGGAAAAGGAATCCTTGATTTCCATAATTTTTAAAAAGTGCTTCCTCTTTTTCCAGTGGATTTTAAATGTGGCTTTCAAGTGATTTTAAAAGTGAGAGAAAGTGGAATAAAAGAGCATATGGTTATCTGTAGCAAAAATATAAGACCAAACTTTGCTTTCTGAAAACACAGAGGTTACACATTGGGTCACAGAAAAATCTTAGAAATGTAGGGCTGGAGGGGACCTTAAGACATCATCTAGTTCATATCCGCGGTGCTAAGACAGGATCCATTCCTGACAAGTGTTTGTTGGAATCTCTTAAAACTTTCAGTGACAAGGATTCCATAACACTCTAGAAAACCTATTCAAGTGCTTAATTATAAGGTTAGTTAGAAAGTTTTTCTTAATATTCAACCTAAGTCTCCTTTGCTGCAAACTAAGCTGATTACTTCTTGTTTGACTCTTGGTACACATGGAGAACAATTGATCATTATCCTCTTTATTACAGCCCTTAATACATTTGAAGACTTTGTCCCCCGTCCACCTTCTCTTCTCTAGACTAAACATACCTAATTCTTTCAGCCTTTCTTCATAGGTCCAATTTAAGGTCAGAAGGAACCATCATGATCAGCTAGTCTGACCTTCTGCACATTGCAGGCCACAGAACCTTGCCCAACCACATCTGTAATAGACCTATAACCTCTGGCTGAGTTACTGAACTCCTCAAATCATGATTTAAAGACTTGAACTTACAGAGAAACTGCCATTTACACTAGCTTAAACCTGCAAGCGACCTGTGCCCTATTCTGCATAGGAAGGTGAAAACTCCCATGGCCTCTGCTAATCTGACCTGGGGCAAATTCCTTCCTGACACCAGTTGGACTCTGAGCATGTGGACAAGACCCACCAGCCAGACACCTGGGAAAGAATTCTCTGTAGTAGTAAATCTGAGCCCTCCCCCTCTAGTATCCCATCACTGCCCATGAAAGATACTTGCTGCTAATAGTCATAGATCAGCTACATGCCATTGTACATCGTCCCATACCCAGAATAAACTTACCAAACTCAGTCTTGAAGCCAGTTAGATTTCCCCCCCACTGCTCCCCTTGAAAGAACTTCTGTTAAGAAGTTAAGAATTGTTATAGAACTTCACTCCTCTGATGGTTAGAAACCTTTGTCTAACTTCAAGCCTAAACATATTGATGGCTAGTTTATATTCATTTGTTCTTATGTCCACATCGACACTTAAATAATTCCTCTCCCTCCCTGATATTTATCCATCTTATATCTTTAGAGAGCAAACATATCTCCCCTCAGCCTTCGTTTGGTTAGGCTAAACAGCCAAGCTCTTTGAGTCTCCTCTGATAATGTAGGTTTTCTATTCCTCGGATCATCCTAGTAGCCTTTCTCTGCACCTGTTCCAGTTTTAATTAATCTTTCTTAAACAGAAGAGACCAGAACTGCACACAGTATTCCAGATGAGGACTCAACAGTGCCATGTATAACAACAGTACTAACACTTCCGTCTCTGCTGGAAATACCTCGCCTGATGCATCCTAGGACTCCATTAGCAGTTTTCACGGCTGCATCATGTTGGTGGCTCCTAATCATCCTGTGATCAACCAATAGACCCAGATCTATTCCCTCTCTGGCTCACCTGAATCCCCCCCAGCCTCTGCTTGAACCAGAAACAAAAGCTATGAAAAGGCTGTGGGAGACACACCTAAAACCTCCAAACAAGGGTGATAGGATTGAGACAACTCCCCATGCCTCATCTACATAGAAGATGTAAAAAGAGGCATCTCAATTAACACATTGAATGGAGAACTGGAGCCTCATTTACATTGAAGATGGAACAAAAATTAGCATGAAGAGAACCAAGCTCCAAAGCCAGAACCGCACTGATCTCTGGGATTGGCAAGGCAGGGATGCATTGCATTATGGGAGATCTCTGCTCTTGATGTAAATGAACTCACACCTACACCCATCCAGCTCCGCAGTTATCAGACCTTTCTAGTATTGATAAGCAAAACACTGAATCTTCCTGGTTGCATTGTGAGCTCCCCCAAGAAACATTGACCATAGCTGGGAGTGATCAGCTCCTATTGTCCAGCATAGTGAAAACCACTCTGGGGTACTTCATTGAGACATTGTTTATCCACAAACAAACCTGGTTCTACAAAAAACCCTACCCGTGTTCAAACCTCTGCTCTGATACCTGGACCCAAAC
Organism: Mesoclemmys tuberculata; assembly: GCA_007922155.1. Classification (NCBI taxonomy): domain Eukaryota; kingdom Metazoa; phylum Chordata; order Testudines; family Chelidae; genus Mesoclemmys; species Mesoclemmys tuberculata. Next base: position 11,869,201 of record ML675612.1, on the reverse strand, counting down.
GCTGCATGCTTCCCCATTTCCTGACTGATCGTGTTGTGAGTTTTGCCTCTCTCTCAAGTGCTCTTGACCCTAAGCTGAACAGCCTGTCTCCTGGGAACTTCTGAGCTGCAAGGAGTGGTGAGATTCCCCCCCCATCTCTCTCTCTCTAATCCAGGTATAACTTTCTACTTTTATAATCAAACCTGGGCTAGCCTTCTCCAATACCCCTACTGTAGTTTTGTTGTATTGTAAGTGTTAGATTGTTTCTCTCTCCTTGTATGGCATCACTTTTAGTATCATAAGTTTTATATACCTGGCAATAAACCAACTATTATAACCACGCTAGTTGCCAGTTTCTCTCTCTCTCTCCAAATGCATTTACTCCTTTGCGTTCTTGGCTTCGCTACCTTGATCTTCAGTAACACTTCTTTTACCTAAGCCAAAGATCCCTGGAGTGCCCAAAATCCTATGGGGTTTGCTTATCAAGGGGGTTACTGCTAGAACAATTGTGTTGCAAAGAGGCATATAAAGGGGGTAGCTGAGAAGTGCTGTTCTGCCTAGCCTGTGGAATCCAGAGGTACATAAGGGTGACAGCTGAAAGTGCTGTTTGACCCAGCCTGATTGAGTCCAGGGAGCATATAAGGAAACAGCTGAAGAGTGCTGTTTGGACCCAGCCTGCTCAGAAGTGTGCTCCATTCTGGTGCAGTGCAACGGGCACATGAGGGTGACAGCTGACAGTGCTGTGTCACCCAGCCTGCTGAGTTCAGGGACGTATAAGGGGTCAGCTGAGAGTGCTGATAGCCCGGTCTGCTCAGACGCACTCAGTTAATCCGGAATGGTTGTGTGTATCTGGGGGGGCGTTATTTGAATCTGAAAACCTTAGGTCCTGCAGGATAGCTCCATTGGGAGGGGACTTGTAACCATATGAACACACAAGTAACACAAGCAGCACATTAATAGAATCACACCCCCTCTTCCAGGAAGGTAACCCTAATAAATAAGCATACCCCAAAGTGACGGGCAAATCTGGTAACACTTTCTTCTCTTCTGTCGCTTCCAAGTGATAAGTCACTTGCTTATAGCAAAAATTATTTTTTTTAGTCCTTAAGTGTGTGGCCTTCCATTTTGCACTATTAAATTTCATCCTATTTCTATTCCTCTTGTTTTTAAGATCATCCATATCTTCTTATATGATATTCTGGTCCTACCCCATATTGGCAGTGCCTCCCAACTTGGCGTCATCCTCAATTTTATTAGCACACTCCCACTTTTTATACCGAGGTCATTAATAAAAATGTAAATGAAGATTGGTCCCAAAACCAATCCCTTAGGAACTCAACTAGTAACCTTCCTCCAGCCTGACAGTTCAGCTTTCACTATGACCTGTTGTAGTCTTTCCTTTAACCAGTTTATCAAATTTTCAATTTTCATATTAATTCCCAAGTTATGTTTTCCAAAGCTCTCATTTTTGTTGCTGTACTCTGGACTTTCTCCAATTTGTTCACATCTTTCTTAAAATGTGGTGCCCAAACCTGGACACACTGCTGTAGCAGAGGCCTCACCAGTGCAAAGTATACAGAACAATTATCTCCTATGTCTTACATATGATGTCTGTCAGTACAGCCGAGAATGACATTTGACTTTTTTGTAACTGTATAATATTGACTCTCATTAAATCTGTGATCCATTATAACCCTCAAATTCTTTTGTTCAGTACTACAGCCTAGCCAGTTATTCCCTATTTTATACTTGTGCATTTAATTTTTCCTTTCCTAAGTGAAGTACTTTGCATTTGTATTTAATCTTATTGCTTTCAGACCAATTTAGCAAGATCATTTTTAATTCTAATTCTGTCCTTCGGATTTTTCGCACCCCCCTCCCTGCTTGGCATCATCTGCAAATTTTATAAGCATACTCTCCACTCCATCATCCAAGTCATTAATGAAAATATTTACTAGTACTGGATGTAGGACAGACCCCGGCAGGGCCTCATTTGATTTGCCCTCTCAGTTTGACAATAAGCCATTGATAACTCCTCTTTGAGAATAGTCATTCAAGGAGTTGTGTACCCTTCTTAAAATAATTTCATATAAGTCAGACTTCCCAAATTTTCTCATCAAAATGTCATGTGGGACGGTGTCAAAAGCTTTACTAAAGTCCAGTTATAGCACATCTACGGCTTCCCTCTACAATCCAAGTTGGTTCCTGTCAAAGAAGGAAATTTGATTACCTCATGTCAAGCCATTCTTGATCCTTGATCTTCTTCAGGTCAAAGAAACATTGTCTTTCACCAGCAGAAGTTGGTCCAATAAAAGATATTGCCTCATATCTACTTGTCTCTATAATATCCTGGGACCAACATGCTACAACATGATATATTCTTGACAAATACATACTGACTGTTACTTATCACCTTATTATCTTCTAGGCTTGAACAAATTTATTGTTTAATTGGTTGGGCTAGAATAGCCCATATCCTCCTTTTTCACCACTTTTGAAGATAGGTACTAAATTTGCCCTTCTCCAGTGCTCTGGGACCCTCACCTATCCTCCATGAGTTCTCAAAGATAAATCACTAATTGTTCAGAAATTGCTTCACCTAGTTCCTTAAGTACTCTAGGGTAAATTTCATCAGGGCCTGCCAACTTAAACACATCTAACTTATTTACATATTCTTTAAACTGTTCTTTCCCTATTTTTTAGTGAACCCTGATGCAAAAAAGGCATTAAGCACTTGTGCCTTCTCGGTGGCATTCGTTGTTTGCTCTTCTTCCAGATTAAGTAGTGGACTTTCTTTGTATTTCTCCTGCTTCTAATGTAGTTCTCTTTGTCTTTTATGTCCTTTGCTAATCATAACTCATTGTGTGCCTTAGCCTTTCTGACATTCTCCTTGCATGCTTGTTCAATTCTTTTGTATTCCTCTGTAGCAATTTTTCCTTGTTTCCACTTTTTGGATGATTCTTTTTTGAATTTTTGGGTCACTAAAGAGTTCCTGATGCAATCATATGGCCTCTTAATATTCTTCTCTTCCTTCCCCTGCATGAGGATAGTTTTCTTTTACACTTTTAAGATGGCAGCTCAAAAAGAAGCTAGCTCTCCCGCACTGCTTTTCCCTTTGCTTCTCTTTCCATGGGACCATAACTGCCAATTCTCCAAGCTTGTTGAAGTTTGCTTATTTGAAGTCCACTGTCTTTATACTGCTCTTCTCAGATCCCTTGGTCCAGCTAATCTGTACTCAGTGCAAGACTGGAAGGCATAAGGCAAAATTGACTTATGTGATTGTGGGTTCTGAGGCTAATCTATGCTGGCCTGGACGCCTAGCCCTAATTTAGAGGGCTCAGAGCACTCTAATCTACACCAGTTGCCTGTGGCAGTTTGGGAGTACCAAAGTTTTCATCACCAGAATGGCATAATACTTTCCACATCAGATCTGTTCCATTGTCTTTATGGCATTGCTTTCTCTTACTGCCCTCCTTTATACTGAAATGACAGGCTTTCTTCACCTGATTCTGTATTATTAGCCTTAGTAACCATGGCTGAAATTTGCTTTCACTCCATAAATGAGGACAGAACTGGACCTGCAGATATTGCAATGATGGCCTTCTATAAATGGCCCTTTCCTGCTGTGTTTCATAAACGTCATTGTGAACAAAAAGTACAAGAGGGATAACAAATGTCACCTGTCCTTTGTCTGATGCAGCAATGTTTGGACTTCTCAGCAGGTGAACCATTTCACTGGCATGCCAGTATCCCATCTATACTGAACTGATACATTCAGTAGTAGTGGATTACCTGCAGTCAGGCCATATCTCCTATGAAGGGCCACATACCTACAGCTTTTACGTTCTATACATTATCCTTGTTTTAGCTACTTTGAAATAATTCTGAAAATGAAGGCAGAAGGTGCGTGTCTAAAACAGAGAACTATAATTTGACTATTCAGAAAAACAGAATTGTGACCATTAATGGAAACCATATATACTTCATGCCCTTATTTGTCTCCCTTAGCGGGCTGTCTTATGTTTTGAATAGGTTACCTACTATGGAGCCAACAACTTTTTGCATCTCACACAGATAATTTTGTGCTGGACTGGGTCCAAAGTGAATTAGAGGGGTATAAAAAGTGAAAGAATTGTAGTCCTCTAGATAGCCACACAATAGGAACAGCAAGGTTGGGGGAGGGAGCAGTAGTGCTCATTTCCTCCATACTGTCCCAAGGGTGTATTTAAGCCCTGACCTAGAGGGAGCCCTCTAGCAATGAAGAGTTCATTGAGTTTCCATATCCTCTTTATATGTGTACTTGGCTGCTGATACTGCCAGTGAAGATGCCAATTAGTACCACTTGTGATGGAGGGTTTGTGACATGTTTCCATCAAATCATTTCAATTTGCAGTCATTTGGGGTAATTTAGTCCAATCCATGATGCTGCCCTTATGACAATTGATTTAATTATACTAAGATACCCAGCAAGAGAGGTGTCTACTCTTGAATAGAGCCAATGAGGATGACTCAACAACTTGCCTCGGAAGATTGTTCCATTACCTAAAGGTGCTTTGTATTTATGTATTTGTCCTAATAATTTCCCTACAATTTCTCAACTACAGCTTACGTCTACTACTACTTCTCTTTTCACTGACTACTAACTAATCCTTGTCCACTTTATGAACATCCCTTTATATACCCATGGGTAGTTATATCTCTCCTCAGCCATCTTTTTCTCCCCCCTCAGATAGAATTTGCTCATATGTCTTAATATTTAGTTCCATCTGTTGCTCTCCTTTGCAGTGGGAACTCTCTTGCTGAAAGGCATATGTACTTGCAGTAACCCATGTACATTCATAAACATCTCAGAAACGTGAAAGTTACTGCCTATAACAGATTAGCAATTTTGCCTACAGATGAAAGAAACAACCCTATAGGCAAACCCACACATCTGTGCTCACTCATCATGTTGAAGCTTCACTGGCAGGAACCCAAGAATTGACCAGCACCTGGCATTGGGTCAATATTACTACAGTGAGCATTGTATTACTACAGTGTAAGATATTTACAATATCTTACAGTGTATTACAATGCAATATTACTACAGTGAGATACTGCATTGTATCCCAATTAGTAAATGTAAGGTAATGAGGTAAAAACCATGATATTCATACTTTTTAGAGTTAATTCACTTTTATGTAATTATTTATGCTAAATAATTTATGATAAGCCTATAGGAGCCTGCATTTCACCCTAATACAAGCTCCTCAATGACTGGGGAGGATAGAGGATGTATATAGAGGCCATATTATTTATCCACATTTTCAACTTAAGGGTCACATCATATTTTTGTGTTAAAGCTCATAGGAGGAAGACAAAGCTTCCCAAAACATGTAAATTACCAACATATGGTCCCTTAAAAAGGGAAGGGTTTGTGGATTATAGTGCATCTTGTTACAAGTGACAGCCTCAAAGGAACTCACTGGGACCCTGGCCCAACCAGTTGTGGGGACATCCATTGAGACAACAGGGTAGCCACATAAGGCTGCTAGAGGTACAACAGGGTGTCAGCTCCCTATAGGTCACACACCTTATGCTACCAGTAGCTGCACTGCCTGACGAGACTTGTACAGTTTTGAATTTTGTTTCCTGACTCCACACGCTCAGTTATCATGCAATAGGCAATATATAAAAATATATGAAAACCAAAGATACAGTGAAAAAATATATTGAATACTGAAGAGGGATGTGACAAACAAAACAAAATAGGATTTAAAGTCTTTCCCAATACACAGGTATCATATAAACAACGGGGCAGGTTCTTTCTTACAGCAGAGCTCTACTTAGTGCAAGCAAGAGGCTGATATCATGGACGTAGTTATGATTTCTAGATTCTCAGGGCCAACCCCAACCCTGATGCTATTTAAAGCCACCAGGCAGCCCTATGTTCTATGACCAGTTTAAGGCCCTGAATTAAAAAAAAGTCCCTACAGCACTGGACAATAGCTCTGCTCTGCCTTAATCCCTCCCTGCCCCTGATACACCCTATATGCCTAGAGAGGGAGATACAGAACCAACACTCTACACTAGCCTAAGGCAGGGACCTTTTGCTGACAGTTTGCAGCCAGTTTCTGTCTCTTAAGACTCCTGAAATACAAAAAGGTGCCAGATCTCAATGGAGAATTAGGTATCGTATGAAAATACCTTTTTCTTTTTCACTCCCTTCTTTCCGGAAACATATAACTCCTATTTTTAGTTTACATATACATTTCTACTTTGCAAGTCACTAGAAATTATTTGCCTCTAAAGAGACATTGATATACCAGACATTATCCCCATCTTGACTTTTTCTCACTTCTGCATTAATGTATTCTGAGGCCTTCTGACATCATAATTTCATGGTACAGCAGAGCAAATGGATCAATTAATATTTAAACCGGCAAAGCACTCATTTTTAGCAAAAACACATCCCATGTGACATTATAATACATGTCAAACTTTGCTTTCTAGGAAGGAAGGAGGAAAGAATGAATTCTTCAAGTAATACACTGCAGAGTTGTGAACTATGTAAATCCCATTTAATCTCCACCAATCTGACCAGATTACTAGTCAATGCTTTCTAATTCAATCCCAAAACCAGTCACTGGAGTTTTCGGACTCCAGATCAACTGCCCTTACGGATGACTGTGATTGAATAAACCTATTCCTAGATTGGTACAGCATGTTTCATTATTGTACGTATTTTTATAATTCCAAATCCCTAGAAAAATGAGATTACAATCAATAATTGTGCTGGAGGAAGATCTTTGCTGATTATTTATTCTCTCTTTCACAGGGGAAAGAGGCAGCAAATGCTGACATGTGAGGAACAATTGTCTACAGAGAAAGGGCATGTGCACACACCTGCCTATTGTGGGGGGGAAAGGACTGCTGTGAGGAAAATGACTGTCCAGTTTGTCAGAGCACTAAATCTCAGACCAGTGGAGTGGGGCCTCAGAAGAAAAGGAAATTCCCAAATCCTATGGAGGATAGGATACTATTGATCACTGTGGTAAAATGTGGGAGTCTGAGACATTAGGCCTAGTGCCTAGATGCAAGAACTGAGGCCTGAACCGAAGTCAGGCTCTAGGAAACAGCAACTGCTTGCCTGCTTACAAGTTCACTGACTGATGTAGGAACTTGGCAGAAATACAGCATTGACATTCCTAAAAGCAGTAGCAGAAACACAGTATTGTTAAAGCACAGCTCCCCCGATATATGGTGATTGCAGAAACACAGTCCCTGAAGACAGTTCAAGTACTCCCTGAACAGCAATACAATACAGGGAGGCAGTACAAGCTCTCCCCAAGAGGCAGTAGTGCATGAACACAATCATGAAAGACAGTACAGAGACATCCAACCTTAAAATAGGGACAGGAGGATGGATAAAGATGTTATGCTTAACTTGGAGGCAAGGAACAATAGTCAACATTGAAGAGGCATTGTGTAACTTGGTTGTATCAGGGTATAAGAAGGGGATCCTAATAAGGACATCTTTGTTTGTCCTAGGGGATAACGGAAAGTCCCACTGTTAACTGAGCCGGTCCATTGTGATGAGCATATATGTCTTAGTGTACCTGTAGCTCCTATGGGATGCTAGCTCAGTGCTTTGCTTGCAATAAACCTGACTGAATGCCTTTGCCGCTCACTCGAGTCTCTGGTAATTTATGAGCTGTGCTTAATGAGGTCTGTCATTCAGTTAGCTGCAGAAGCTGAGACAGCGTCCAGAAGGGAACTCACACCAGCACTCACACCTGACTGACAACAATCACCGTCTCCAAAGTGCTGAGTGCACTCACGGATTTCAGCACCATACAGGATTGGGCCTCAGAAACTGGTAGGAATCACATACTGGTACAGCTGAAGTCCAGACTGAGGAGGTAAGTCTGTGAGTAACACTACAGTTTGAACAAAGCACCTCGGCAGAGTTTGCACATTAGCAAAGACAGAAGGTGATACTCAAAAGGAAATGTACACCTCAAGATGTTTGTATTTGCTTATGTAAGTTTCAATATCAAAGGTGGAGCTACATCTGTGTTTCTTTACTTCTTGTAATATTTACTCTACACTGTTAATAGTAGGAGTTGCAGAGGTCAAAGGGGAAAACAAACTGGATTACACACATCATTGTATATTTAAGAATGGTCTGATTTCCACAAATATAAAGCACTCAACTACTACTGATTTCAAGGCGTGTTTTGACTGAGTATGGACCAGCAGTCTAACAAGACTATGTCCTGCTTGGAGATGTGCTTAGCTGTAGCTTAGATGGGAACATCTAGTGGTGTGAAAATGTCCATGTTCTGCCAACTGAAGGGGGAAACCATGTGATTCACTAAAAGGCTGTGGTGTCCATGAAAAGGTAGTAGGGAATTTAAAGAAAAGTTATTGATTCATGCTGAAGCAATTAATGAGATTACAAACGAGCTCCCCCTCCCTTTATAAAAATATCCTTTGACCTCATGGGAGCCTGAAGAGAGTCCAGTGTCTCGGGGGGGAAAAGGAGGGATCCACCAAACTCCACAGAAGACTTCATAAGGAAAAACCTGGCAGTTGGAGTCAGACCTCCCAAATCGGATTCTAACCCACCAGTTTTTCCCCTTATGAGGTGTCTTCTGTGGAGTTTAATGGATCCCCTTCCCCCCCCCTTTGTTTTTGCCCTCTGTACCCCTCATCTTCTCTTGTGCCCATCATCCTTCTGCTCTATCTGGAGAAGACTTTATTTGAAGGTTAGCACTGTCCTATCTTAACTCCCTCATTGACCTCCAGGTAGTGCAAGGCATTGCTCATTCAGTCCTGAAACCCCTCCAATGACTGGGATTGTCTTCCTGCATAATTTTACAAAACATTATTGCTTCTCCTTTTCCCCATGAAAGAAAAACTAAAACTTTCTCATACCCCTTTTAGTATTCACATTAGCTTAATGATCTATCTTCTCTGCCTTGCCACCGCCGCACCCCCCCCCACATGACAACAGTAAAACTACAAACATCAGGCTTAAAACCACTGAAAAGGGATCCTTGACTATTTTCATTTACCTATGACTGTTTCTAAAACTATCTTAAAAATGCTTATAAAGTCTGTGAAGTGAAATGAACAAACAATGAAGTGAAACGAGCTGGAAATGTATGTCATAGATACATTTTCAAGGGAGGTAGAATTGTGGGGCAAGAGATAAATATTTTGAAAGGAAAACAAAGCTAACAAAAGAAAGCTGAACAGGATAGCTTAAATTTCTCTTCTGAAGACTCAGCATTGCCAAAAATGTTTCACATAAAACTTATTGAATGTTAAAATTGAAAGGAAAAAGGCTTTGTACTTAAGCTAATAAGAGCTTTCCTTAGATCCTTAGATTTTATTACTGTTTTTTCTGCCACCAACATTTCCTTCCCTTCCCTCCCCCTCCACACAGCAATTAGTTATCTTAAGCTTCCTCCCACCGTTAAATGGCCTTTTGCATGACAAATCTACAGGTTTCCTCACAAACCGTTATTTTCAAAGTTCCTTTTTCCACTGTTTGCATAACAGAAAAGAAAGGGGAAGATATATAAATGGGAGAAAAGATTAAACATTTCAGTGTTATATTTACAGCATGGTGAGATCAATAAACCATTCTTTCTTTCTAATCCAAGCATCCTGGAGTGCAGGGGAAACTGTGCAGGGTGAGTAATACTCTGGGCCAGTGCAAACCTGCTCCCCAGGGCATCCAGTCTGCACTGCTGAAAGGTGCATAAGGAGTGAGGGGGAATGGTGATAGCTCTACCTTTTCCCCAGTGCCTTTGGGGCAATTATTGCCCCCATGATGTGCACAGAAAACTCCAGAAATGGCTTAATGTATGTGAGATAGAGCTCAATTTATCTCAGCTGAGTATGTGGTCTGCAGCATTAAACTGGAATAGCTTCTTTGATGTTTGAGTCTTGTGTGTTTGCATTAGGTGTTATAAAAAGTCTCTATAATGCTCATGGAAAACAAAAGAATGCAAGAATGACCAAAGCAAGTTCATTTCAGTTCCAAAGAATGCTCTTTGAAAATTTGTTTTTATCTGGAGCCGCTCACCAGAGCCCTGGCACAGAATCAACTAAATAGGGCAGACAAGGATTGTACAGTTAATTTGGGTCAATAACATTAGTGCTATCAGAAAAAACAAACCAGTAAGTGTAAACATTTGGCAGTGGTTTTCAACCTTTTTTCATTTGCAGACCTCTAAAAATTTTCAAATGGAGGTGTGGACTCCTTTGGATATCTTAGCAGTTAAAACCACTGTTACAGAGGTTTGGACACTGCTTAGAAACATTCCTCTGACCCTTAACACAAAGGCAATTTATTGAGACAAATCAGAGAAAATGGCCATACAGTACAAGAAGAGTTTTGTGCATGCTCGCAGTACTTTGTGAATGTGATAGGACAAAATTGTATTTAAACTGCACCCAGCCAATAAATCTTACAATAACCTATTTTTAAAGAAAGTATTGAAGCTGGGTAAGGCCTGTGTTGAGCAGAGAAGAAAATATTTACAAGACTCTAAAATTCCTTAATTCTGTGGAGATCCTCTCCCTGAAAAATGTCAAAGCCCCAGTGGATTCTTCAAACCGTCATGCTTATTGTAGAAGCCATGCTCATCCAACTAGGGACCAGAAGCAATTCTATGTAATTTATGAGATCAATCACACTTAACAAGTATTTTATACAGATGCTGAGCTGGTCACAACCTAGCCATACACTTAAAGTTACCAAAGAATTTGCTGAGTAATTTTGAGGAGAGTATCATTTGTTTATGGACATTCTGGCCACACACACACACACAAAAAGACTAAATTCATCCAATCAGTTATTCATCTAGTTGTCTAAATTTGCATAAAGCTACTGCTTCAACAGTTAGCAGCAGTCTCATTCCTGCAGGGTATGATCAGCCAAGGAGGCTAGTTCTAAGGATGTAATGCTTTACTATGGTAGCCTACGGGAGAGCTTGTGGGTGGAGTTCCTGTGTATCCTTGTCTCCAGCTTGCTTGTGAAATTTCATTTAAACTTTACTAATTCATTTCATTAGTAAGGATCTCATTCAGATCCTTAAATACTAGTGTAACAATATAGGAATTATCAGATTATACCAGTGGTCCATCTGGTTTTAATGGCCTGTCTGACAGTGGCCAGCACCAGAGCAACATACAAGAAACTTCACAGTGGATAATTGTGGGATAGCATAACCAGAAGGGAAGTTTCTTCCTTCCTAACCCCATTACAACTAGCACTTAGCCAGTGATGTGAAGCATGAAAGAGGTTCCCCCTTCTGATTACCATAGTTGGGTTTTTTTTCCCCGCCCAGATAAAAACCAGAGCCAAAAAAAGCATGTTTGGCAACACCAAAACATTGTGAATGTGGGTTGATTTCTCTGAATTATTCTGTTTCAGAAAGTTAAAAATCCAGATTTGCTTTTTTTAAACCCCTACTTTTGTTTCCAAGTGACTTCATTGTGACGGTCCTTTCAAAATTAAGAAATTCAAGAGATTAGATGGAAAACTTTAATTGTCCTGAAATGATCCCCCCAACACACACTTTTAGAAGTTGTCAAACAAACAAAAATCCTTTATTTACCCAGATACACTGATTACCCATATAAATGTCTAATCCTTTTTTAGTTCCTATGACATTCTGGGGTGCAATCCAGACCAGTGAGGGACTGCGCTACCACTTGCTGTGCCATTTGGGGTGCCTCACAATGCTTTGCTGCTCTGCAAACAGCATGCAGGTCACATCCTGACTATGTATAGCCACAGCCTTGGTTCAGCAGCTCTGACCCCAGCAGCTTGTCAGTAAATACCAGCTTTTCTCGGACTTCCAGCAGCCTGGGTTAATACTTGCAGGTCACCCCAACACACTCCCAGTCCTAGATTTCCCCCAAAAAATGTAGGCTGCACAGTTCAGTCCTCTCCTGGGCAGTCCAGGACTACTAAGTCTGTTGCCCCTTTAAGGGGAATCAATGTGCAACAGTCTGCAACCTTAAATGAAGTTACTCACCCAGTTCACAACTCTGCAGTTCTAGTCAAAGAATAAAACAAGTTTATTTACCTACAGAGAGATTTTAAGTGAGCATAAATAATGAGTCATTAAAGTCAAATGATTACAAGATAAAATGCTTTCTAAACTTCATCTTTAAACCAAGCCTAGTTTAAGTCCCTCACCACATGTTCTCAGTACATTGCAGACCAAACACTCAGCCCGGATCTACTCCCAAAGTCCAAAGTCTGTTTCTTTCATCTTAGGTGAAAAGGGAAGGACAGGGAGAGATCCTTATGAGTATTCTAGCCCCTCCCTTTTACAGTGAGTTCAGTCACTATTTGAATTGCATTTTCCTGAGCGTGACTCCTAAATAAAAGTTCTTTCCAGATGAGAGCAAGAAGACGTGGAGTTTGGCTGGGGTGGGGGAGGAGGAAAGGGGAAAGAGGCTCCATGCTGTTATTTGGCAAGACGCAGATCTGTTTGTTCCTGCCCCCCTTCCTTGCCAAAGAATGGCCACTTGATGGCTGATGGCCCATCATTCTTTGAAGATACCTGGCTAGAGGTGTCAACTTGTCTTTTGTCTTTAAGAGGTTCACCCACTCTCCAGACTTGTCTGGTAAACACACTTCAGTCACAATTTCAGTTTATGTTCATAACTTTACATATAATGTTGCTACATATATTCCACCATTATATCGACCATCAAGTTATTAGTTTTCAGATGATACCTTACAAGGCATATTTTGTACAAAAATTACTACAACAGTGTGTAAGGTGTGAATACAGGGATGCATTCTGTCAGTTTCCTACCAACTCTCGTCTTCACTACATTCTGGAAATGAATTCCATTGCTAAAAAAGCATGCAGGGTTTTTTTAAAAAAGAAAAAAGATTATCCCCAACCCAGCACCTGGATTAACTCACCTCTTTTCCAGGTCTACTTCTCATCCTTCTTCAAGAGCCCCCTATGCAGGTCCTGGTCCTGTCTTTGTCTCTCACAATGCCTCTCAGCAATCTACAACTTTCCCAATGGACTCCAATTATATTGCAGAGAATCTTGTGTACCAGACGACTACATGAAATTTCATTTCAAATTAGTGCCACAGACCGGCAGAGAGGTTGCTTCATCTACTGAACGCTGAAGCTTTAGCAATCATACTCTGGGGAGAGCGCCTTGTACAAATGTGTCTGAAATATTACAAACAATTGTGGCTCAGCTCAGAAATTGGACTGAGGTGCAGTCTGGTTTTTACTTCAGCCAAGCCAGTGAAAAAACCTTATACATGTAATACTTCACAAAGTTCTCACTGATCATTACAGCCACTATACAGTTGCCAACTTATGTGATTTTATTGCAAGCCACAGCTTCTGGAGACAGATTACAAGAAAATCTCAGGTTCTGAGATCTTTTTTAAAAAAGGGTTCTACCTGTTATAGTTGTAGAGAAAAGCATGGAAATGTGACTAAAGTGTATCTTAAAAGCCTCAAACCCCAGAAGGGAAAGAAACAGAACCCAAAATAAGATTTAAAAACCAGTTTTTAAAAACCAGTCAGTTTGATGCCTGACTCATGATACGAGCATTCAGAGTTGCTAAAACTGACACTAAAAATGGTAGAACTTAAATTTGTTTCCCTGTAGTTTTTATATCCACCATGTTGTCTGTGCTGTAGATCTGCACGAAGGTGCTTGATTTCTGATGCTCATACAGTAGTCTTAAAAAGAGAGCACACATGGTTGCCTCCTGCTTCTATCTGATCCCAAGCACCCAAAGAGTTTAGGGAAATTGTCTCTTTCATGGGTGGAAGAGCCCTGCCTCTCTCACAGAAGAATTAAAGTTGAACTTTCAGATGATTCTTAGGTGAGACTAACACCAAATTCATGCCATCTCCCCACCACCATTCATTTTAATGGACTGTCAGTTTTTGAAGCCTATTTAAAATGTCAACACTGTTAATTATTTTACTTGCGATTGTTATGACCAATACGGCAATTCCTTCAATGTCTTAAACTTAACATAGTAATATTTTTCAATGTATTTGTGTGGGCTGGGATTGTATGCAACTTCTCTAGGGGGAAGATGCAATGTGAGGCCTGGTTGTTCAAAAAACTATACTGAAGATGTGCCAGACAAGAGGATTTTCTGAGGGAATGCCTAGCGAGAAGTCAGTGCAAATTCCCCATGTCCACTTATGCAAAAACCCAGCCTTTTGAAACTACATCCTGAGAAATGAGTCATTGTCTGCTGATCACCTAATCCCAGGGACTGGACATCAAAGGCCTGAGCTGGATAAAGAAACTACTGAACTGCCCAACCTGTTTTCTGGTTCTGAATCTGCAAGAGTTATGAATTTGTAAATACAGGGAAAACCCAACTAGGGGTTTTGAAGGACTGACACCTACCAGACCCTGAGGTTGGAGGAAGGGGCTGATCTCAGTTAAGCTTTTTAGCATGCGCTTTGGTTTTAATAAGTTTTGTCTAGTGCTTTCACCTTAAGAATAAATGTTTGCTGAGAAAGCTGTGTGGTAACTTATATCTTCAACCAATACACTAAAGCCTCTAGAGAAAAAGCAAAGTACCAATATTGTAAGTACCAAGCAGACTGGCGTGCTTGGGAGATCAGTGTGGGCAAGGAACTGTGCAAATTTAAAGACCCTCTGGTCAGAAGGAAGAAATATGAGAGTCTTCACCCAAGAGAGGCGAGGGCTAGGTGCTGGAAAGCGTTAAGTTGGTGCCGTTGAGGGATCGTGGAGGGAAATACAGGTGCAGTGATCTTGAAAATGTGATGGTTGTCATAGGAAAAACATCCAGTGTACCTGGACATACCAGTCACATCTGACATTATATTCATTTGAAGAGAAGTCCCATAGGAATAATGCTGCAAGTTTTTTTTTTAAAGTACAACATTGTATGCTCAGTGCTCAAACAAACAATATCTGATCGAGATGCTTACTAATGATCTTACAAAGTTAAGTTAAACATGGTATATAATAGGAACTGATTGATTTTCCTTTAGAAAATCATTCTTATAGAAGATAGGAATTTGCTTGGGGGGAAAAAAATCAAAACTTTGATTTTCTGTTAGAAAGTCATTCCCAGTTGCCCCATTCCTTGGCAGTCTGCCTCGCTGATGACCCCAGGGCTAGAGTTGTCAGGGCTTCTAGACCGTTGGACAGCCCAGAAGCTCTGGCTTCAAAGCTGCTGAGGCACTGGGCAGCTCAGAGAGCCTTGTGACATTTCAGAAGGTCAAAATGAGAGGACTAATTTTTTCTGAAAAAGTTCTAGAAGTTTCCATGCTGTTTTGGAATGATTTTCTAAAATCTCACAGAATGGGAATTCCAGTTTCTAGCCAGGATGGGATGTTTACATTGACAGCAGCACAAAAGTGTGGAGCACTAACAGGTTATGGGATTTAGTGTGTTTTCTATACTGCTTGGGCCAGCCACAGCAGTTCAGCTTATTGAACTAACAAGTATTTTTGAAAGACTGTTTTAAAATCGTATTTTAGACTTGTTCAAAGCAGACTAGAAACATACCTTTCCCCTCCATTTTACCTCCCTCAGCCAAAAAAAACCTGTGTGTTGGATAAACCCACGTCAGACATTGCACAATTTCAGGGGAATCCCCACAGAACAGGTACAGCATGGGCAACTGCAGTCCAAGTCTTCCCAAAAATACTTCAGCATAATGTGTCACAATCCGTATCTAGCATAGATCCTGGCTCCTCTGTCCTTCCATAGAACCTTTTCATTCTTGCTCTAAGACCCTGTACATCCAGACCATATTTTCAAACATCTTAAACTAAGGAAAGCTGTTACTGTGAACAAAATATGGGGACAAGGACAAAATGCAGATTAAGGCTGTATCTACACTAGTGACCGTACATTTGCGCATGCACATGGACATGCCATGCTGATTGCCCCACCATTGTCAACATCTAAACCCCAAAAACATGTGTCTGAAGGCAAGTGAGCCCCACCCTGCAGGTGTGCTAGCTAACAATACACCTCAGACTGTGGCATGGCCCTGCGGCATGCCAAGTGTGCAGAGTGTACCAGGACTTGAGTTTCAGCAGTTCACCACCCCTATTCCCACAGAGCAATGAATGCTTTTTGTTTAACCCTTACCAGGTCCCTGTCCCTTCCCCCTCTCCCATTTTTACCTCTAGTAACAGGTTGCACTGACTGCAGCAGAACGGCCTTCCACTGTACTCTTTACAGGGCAATACAGGTGAACATTGATCAGAGAGCAATTGCCAAGCCCACTGACTACACCTGGTCTGCATCAACGTGTGGTCCGAGTACAAGGTCCATGACTTTTCCCAGAGCAGCAGGAACATACACTTTTACTGAGAAATTTCAGAGACTGGAGCAGGCAAATATTGTGTGGACTGCGGCCCAGTGCCAGGAATGCATCAAGTACCTGAAGCTCGTGCGGGGTCAGGCAAAGGTTGAAAAAGGGGATCCCCTCCTCTCCTGACATATTCATGCCAAGGCTGCACAGGCCTGATGAAAGGCCTATCAATTTTGGCTGCACTTAGCAACAAATATGATACACTACCACATGGTCCTTGAACCTTTCACTGGTCTTTCAAAATCTCCCTGTACACTGGCTCCAGCAGGGACACCAGCATCTAGGGACCCAGGCAGAGCGCTTTGCTCTCTGCTGGAGCCAGGGGAGGGAAACGCTGATCTCACTCCATCTGGCTCCAGCAAGGAACCAGCACCTATGGACCTAGGCAGAGTGCTTCACCGTGCTCCCTGCTACTGACAGGGGGAGGACAGTGCTGATCTCCTATCCCCTTGGCTGCAGCATGGGATGTGCACCGGTCTTTTAGCCCGGTGGAAACATGCTCTGCCTGGGTCTTTAGGAAGAGGCTCCCTTCTGCAGCCTGCACCTGCGAGCCACTTTGAAAGTCCCCACAGGCCACTTTAGGCCCCCAGGCCACAGGTTGGGAACCACTGTCCTAATCCCTAAAAGGTATTTCCTAGTCTTTTGAAGCTGGTATCTTTACCAAATTACACATATGCACAAGGGTTTCAATAAAACTTTTTGGCTAACCTAGCAGAAAATTAGGTTTTTGACTAAACAAAAATTTCTCACAGATCATGTCAGCATTATGCAGAAGTATGAGGGTTTTGTTTAGTGAGCAGGAATTGACCAGTTTTGGCTGAAAACTGAATTTCAGAAAACATTGCAACCATTTCTATCAGTTATTTGTTATTATAAGTGAGCCAAATCCTGTGGCCCTTACATAGGCTGGGTCTACACTGTAGGTGGCAAATTCGCCACTGTCAGACCGATTTATCTGGATCGACTGAGCGGTCTGTATAGACGCGCTCAGGTGAACCAGCAAGCGATGCAAGAAAACCACCCGGTAAGTGGTGTAGTGCTGCGTCGAAGGGATCAGTCGATCCAGATAAATCGATCTGTCGGTGGCGAATTTGCCACCGTCAGTGTAGACCCAGCCTAAGTAAGGGCCACAGGATTTGGCTCACTTATAATAACACTGGTCCCTTCGACGCAGCGCAGTGTGGATGGCGCGCAGAGGAGACGCTGCAAAGTCGACAGGAGATTGCGTCACTTGCGTATCTCCCGTTGACTGCCGCTGAATCGCAAAGGTAAGTGTAGACCGGGCCTAAGTTTTCACTCAGTCCTTAATCAACCAAATTCCATTTATGTCAATGGGTTTTTGAACATAATTAGTCTCAATTCTGAATTAGACAATGAGGTAGGCTTTTACATTCATATTCAGACACCAAAAAGGTGACGCAAGTGCTGAGTATCCAACAGCTCCCAGGGAGTTCAGTGGCTGTCAGGAGCGCAGGATCTGGGCCCATAATTTTGAATTTCAAATGGGATTTAGAATCTTTAAGTTCCAGTATAATTCCAAGCACTGGGATTTCCAAATCACACTTTAATAAATGCTGACATGCTTGATATGGTAACAATACCCAACTGTCCACAGAATTTCTAGCCTGGAGAACATACAGTCTAGAGAAAGGACACAGACATCCAGAGGAAGGAAGTTATCTTAGAATGTCTTTAACCCCTTTCTTAATTGTATACTTTTTTCCTCTCTCCCCCTCCCCCACCTCATTTGTGAGAACCAGTGAGACTTTTTGGGGAGAGTGATCTTGAAAGGGGAGAAGTGAGGAGCCTGGCACAGTGAGGTTTTTGAGCAATTGATTTTGGATTATTGGCAGATAAGTCTGCTCAATGGTCTGTGGGAATGCTGGATGGGGTGG
>ML675612.1:11826895-11850556 GCA_007922155.1 Mesoclemmys tuberculata | reverse complement strand
CTAGATGATCATATTGGTCCCTTCTGACCTATGAGTCTATGAGGTTTGAAGAGCATTAAGTGGAATGTAACTAATGACTATGCTGCGAGTTAACTCTCTGCGCAGAGGTGAATTTCTATACACAGGGGCAGCCAGGAAGATGGTGCATGGCTGAGAGTGGGAGAAGAAACCCAGAGTCAACATGGACACAGACATCATTGGAAGAGCAAGTCTCTAGTACGCCCCATGCTACACAGAGCATATTGTAGAATCTAGAATTCTATACACCACAGAATCCCTCTTCTTTCCTGTACAGACAAATTGCACAATTCACGTGAACCAACTGGGGCAACTTATTTTTTGCATGAATAGCGTCCTTATTTAGCAAAGTTTCAGGATTGATTCACTTAGTTTTGGAAACCTTATTCTAGCCTAGCAAATACAACTTTCATAAAGTCTCTTTATAAGTCTTGGCTAAAGTTATGCAATAATGAGTTTAGTCCCAGCAGCTAAAAGGATTCATTCTTACAATGGAGGTCAGTAAGATGGAGGAGCTTATGAGGTAGGGTTTGATGGCTGCATTCCAGACCAAACAGCAGTTTAAGCTAAACAGTTTTAGTCTGGCTTTAGTCTGTTCTTCCCAGCTGCACCTGCTGAAAGATGTATTGAAGTACAGTATGTAAGCTATATTACTCAGGGTACGAGGAGAGAATCCTGCATTTAACAAGAACTTATTAAACTTTAATCTGTTCATTAGGAATGAAGCTAACTGTTTGCACCTTATGGAGATGCACTTTGTGACAGCTCATGATTTGTTCCCGTTGTGTTTGTTGTATAGATGCAATATTTTAATTAGTGGAATGTTTAAAATGCCTCTGCATATTCAGAGATGCAGTTCTTAGAAATTGATATTCAGCAACATTATGGCTAGCGAGAAGCAATAAACAGGAGATCAGGCTCCTAAATACAGAGCTTGAAACAGCCACTTTGACTTCAAAATTTCTAACTAAAGTGCAGGGAAAGGGATTTTCAAAGGCACAGATGGAAGGCCAACTCTAACTGCCATTTAATTTCAGTGGATTCAGATGCCTACGTCCTTTAAATTCCTTGTAACAGCTAGTGAGATTTTTCAATGTCACTTTCTTTGAATTTCAGCTTTTCTATTTTAGTTTCATATTTAGTTGTTCCTGGAGAGACATTTTAGTATATGCTTCCATATGCTACTCCCCCAAAACTTTAAAAATGCACCAGAAACAGATGTGCATCAGCACTAACTTTGGGCCCAAATTACCAATACTTACATGAAGATAATGTGTATATTCCAAGTAATTTCGCTGACTGAGATACAATCTTGTGGTTACGTTATTCACATGTTTGCAATTGGGCCCTTTAGTGGCAATAATTATTTGCATTGCTATAGCAACTGAAAGTACCTCACAAGAATATTGTGAGCTTAATTCCTGTAGGAAGGCATATCTGTCTCTGTTTTGGGAATGAAGAAACTAAAGCAGAGAGGTTAAGTGATAAGTTGAAAGACAAAATGTGTGGCAGAGAATTGGGGGGCAGAGGGGGTAGAACCCAGCTCTCTTGACTCCTTGAGCCACATCATTTAGCCCATTTAGAGGTAGCTGTATTAAAATATCAAATGATTTAAATTGCTTTGCTTAAATTGGGTTGTAATAGGTGCCGTTTCACTCTAGAAGGAGGAGCTTTCCTTTGAAGCCAGCTAAACAGATTGATTAAAGAAATATCAAGCTCTGAGTTTCCAGTGCACAACAAATGGAGCATAGCTGTTACAAAGAGTCCCCTTCAGGCTGGGGCTGTGCTCTTCCACCCACAGTGACGCAGGCTGGCAGCTGAAAAACGAATCACATAGGTGTGATGTCACCTAAATAGTGCCAATGGACGCAACCATGGCTGCAGACAAATGTTTTCCTGTGTGGCTTCAGAAAAAAATTAAAAAATAAAACTGAAGCCTTCAGCTCCAAGCTGACAGAGCAGAAATGCAGATTTCCCTAACGGAGCTGTTTCTTGGAAGACTGATTAGGAAGTGATTATGCCTGTAGGCAGGACCTACTTTTTTTTTTTTTTTGGACCAACATTCTGTTCTAGAAAGTTCGGTTTGAATGTCACTTTAAAAAGAAGCAAGAATACTAAGTTATATTTCCAGTGAGGTCTGTGTTTAATACATTCTGGCAAGAAAGCAGCAAGGGGACAGATCTGGCTCTAGTTTTTGGCTTCAATTCTTTCTACTTTGATCTGCCCCAGAGGAGCAAAGCAAAATTCCTGTATCCTCTTTTGGCTTGATTCTTACATTTACATCAGTTTTACATTGAGCCAATGGAATTACTCTTGACTTACACAGGGGTAAAGCACAAGGCCCTTTTAGCTGGCTTCAGGAATAATGGGCTTTCCCAGATATAAGGCCACAGCCCTTACTGTGAAAAGGTATCAGAGGTGCAGCTCAAATGCAGCTGCACTCCAACCTTTTTTGGTTGCAAGAGTCAGCAACTAGAGAGCCAAAGAAGCTGGTGGTAAATTAGAGCAACTCTGGCTGCAATTTCACAGGCCTGGGACCAGACTAGCCTCTGGCCCGGCCCAGAATCTCAAGGGTTACAAAATTAGCGTGCAACCACCTTTGCCTGCGCACACATGCCAAACTGTGAGAGCTCAGCTCAACTGCATCTCAGAACCAGGGCCATTAACTTTATGCTCTGAATTGTCAACAAGTTCTTTTGAAATCAGAATATTGACAGGTAGTAAAAGTAATATATCTTTGGATTTATTTTCAGGAAAGAAACAATCCCTACTGTGCGGAAATGTTGAAGTTGCTTTAATTTTAAGGATCAGTTGTGAAGTTACAACTGACATTCAAGCACTAATATTTTCTTTCTAAACAAAATAGTATGAGCTGGAAGTCAGTCACTGCTGCCTATGCAGTTCCATGATTAATGATGGCTAAATAATCCAATAGGCCTCTTGTGGCCAGCAGGACTGTCTGAAGCCAAGATCATCTGGATATTGGGGAAGTGTTCAGTAGGTACATTTGCAATGCAAATTCCACATATCAATAGCTATGTATTAGGTTAAGCATGAACAAATGCCTCAAAGGACCTTTGTTAAAACTGAGCAGCTCTTTGAGAGACCTCAGTATGTCATTCCTTGCAGGCCATAAAGCTCCTGGAAACAGAGAACATGGGGCCAGGTTCTGCTCTCAAGTGTGCCAGTGTAGATAAGGAATTGTTCCACTAAAATCAGAGGTTATTTTAGATTTACAGTTGTGTAACTTTGGCTCAGGAAGTTTTAAGGGATATTTATTTATGGTAAAGAAATCACAATGGAGGCACTGCCAGCCATGTCTTTAGCTACTGCGGAGGTCACTACTGCAGAGGTACTTACCATCTTATTCATCTCTAAGAGCAGATTTATAGTGCAAATAATTTTGTAAAACATTACTAGTACATGATAGTGTCTTTGAAGGCTATATTGTCCCATACTTTCTAAAGTAGTTTTTCTACATTTTTTTTCTTTTTTAAAAAGTTAACACCTGAAAATAAAACTTCTTTTTCTGCCCAAAGGTTTGATCCTAAACTTCTTGTTCAGTCAAAACACCCATTGACACTGGTGGTATTACAAATTAATTAGAAGGCAGGATACAAATGGTCTTTTTTTACTATTAAGTAAGCTTTATGCCTATAAAGAGTTGTGCCCACAACTAAGATGATTTGTGTTCTGACTACCTGAGTGTGCCTGTGTGAAGGCGACAGGGCTGATCTGCAATAATTTACAAATAATGTATCTTAACTAGGTATTGTGTTTACTGTATGCATATATTCACATAAGGAATGACAGGTTTGTCAGGAAAGGCATCCAGGAAGGATATTTTCTATCTCATGGATAAGACAATGGAGAGCCATCGACTTTGATGTGAACCTCTGACACCCTACTGGGCCACCAGAACCTGTTTAACCAGGCTCCGGAAACACCACATAGAATAAAGTCCTTTCTAGAAAGGGTGTCCTTGAAGAATAAAGTGAGACTGAGGCGGAGACCGTTGGGAAACAGACTGATCCCCCAGACACCATAGGTCAGGGCAAGAGTTGCCTGAAGATGTAGGTATGCTGATGCATAGAGACCCTGGCTGGGATAAAATCCTCTTATGTTATGCTTTGTTCCTGTTGTTAAGATTAAGCAATACTTTAGTACAGTGACAAGACAACTTTCTTAGACCAACCCGTGGTCACTACTCTAGGAAGGAAGACTTCCAGGACCTGAACCCAGTCTGGCCTGCTTTTGTTTATTTATACATATAAATAAGAGCTAGGTATTATTATTGCACTTTTCAGTCAGCAGATCCCAAAACACTAAAATAAGTCCGTACAAATATCCCAGCAGGTATACAAGGTGCTGTAGCCTGAGATCCAGTCTAAGAGGGGGAGAATTGTGGCAGTCTACCTGGTGAGAGGTGAAATGCAGTAGCAGTCTTGAGACCATGAAAAAAGAAAAAACAGCTTTTGGAAATTCCAGCCATTAGGTGTAAAACTTTTAAGATAGACAGTTTATTTAATGGTCAGTGTCCTTTTAACATACCCTAACTAGGTCAGTTTAACATCTCAGCTGAAACCATACTTAAGCAAAATAAAGTTTAGTGAGGCACATTTAAATAATAAAGTGAAATTAAGTGGGAAAAAAAAATCAGTTTATAGGTGAATGCTGGGCAGACTGCAGTGTCCTTTTACTCATTAGTTGGCTTGTTCAGGACCCCCAGGACTCTATCAGAGACTCCTCCCCATCCCATACCACTTACTCACAAGGCGAGTTTGTCCCCATAGCAGACAACTGGCAGAGGTTTCCTCAGCTTGCCTTTGATATCACCTGATGTTGATTGCTCTAAGACAGCATGCTGCCAATCTGCCTGGCTTGGCTTGAGCTGGTTGGACCAAATGGTAGCAGTGAATCAGCTTCTGTCACCCAACCCGGCCTACACATTGCCTACCAGCACCTCTCCACTCCCACCCGACCACCTCAACAACTATGCCCGATTCAGGCCACACTCTGCCAGTATCAGCCCTAATGGCATGTTGTATACAATAGAGTAAGCCTTTAGGTTGGAACCTGTGTTAAGGCCTGGGACTCCAGAGCAAGACAGACACTCAGATCCCACACTTTTGTTTATCCACATTGCATTTGACTAGCCAAACGGAGCCAGTCAAATTAGTCATTTAGGGAGTCCTAGTTAGTTCTACCCTAATGCCATAGGCGGGTAAAATCTTCCCTAACTGTATACACTTGTGCCCCTCTACCTGTATTCTTTTAAATAATGCACTTAACACAAATCCAATGTATACAGAATACAAGGAAACCCGCAAAACACCTTTATGCAACTAGGATCATGACACATGCTTACCAGTAGATCAGAACCCATTCATTTTTTCTTTTTAAACCTACCGAGGGAGCCAAAGAGCTGTTCCTTGCAGGCCTTCTAGTTTTGGTGCTTACACTAGTAAAGGAGCAGCTGCACAGGAGGCTTAAGATTTACAGTTGTTCAATGCAAAGGACTATGGCAAGTGATAGCTGTCCGTTACCTAATGTGGTAAATCCATGTAACCTCTAAATGTTTTTCACCAACCTGTGCGCCATAAAAAGGACTTGCAGGATTGTGCCTGTAAAGATGCTACAGGAATAGAGAGATGAATCCAGTCATAAGGAAGACTTTGGTCTAGCCTCTTTTAATATTTAATTCAGTCTGATCATTACATCACATCCAGAACCATAAAACAATGAATTTAACAAATCAGACATGAACCCAGAAGCAAAATATTTATCATACAAGAACAGCAGAACTTCTACTAGGCATTTTGAGTCCAAGGAAAGTCATTCAGCTTCTAACCGACCGATTAGCACACCACACGCTGTAACATTTTGACCTGCAGCTATGAGGTGCTTGGAAAATGTGTGAAATTTTTCCTTTTGAAGAAATTTTCATGCTAATCCTCAAACAATTGCCCAATGATCACTGACGGGCAAAGAGCCACATGTTACAGATGACACAAGTAATTTTTTATTCAAAGCCAAAAAATCTTACAAGTAGAGCTAAACTGCAACACTTTCTTCAACTCAGAATCTGAGACTGGCTGCCCCTCATCGACTTCTTCCAGGGAAAGATGATAAAGCTGCACCTTAAGAGTGTCAAGAATTTTTCATGATTTGGCAGTCTCTTAAAATGTCGTTGGAATTAGTTTTTAGCATAGAAACCTATTGGGTTCGCAAAATTAGGCAAGGTATCTTATAACTGGACATCTTAGAAGATTTCTAGTATTGGTTGATTTTGGTCAGGTCAGCACAGCTTTTTCCTCTTCTCCCATAATATTTCAGCACATCTACTCTTAACCATAACAGGAAGTAAAGACATATGCAAAAGCTGTAAAGGGAAATTAAGATTATATGGTTCAACAGAATATTGAAAATTCACATTTAAATTGCTAGTTCAATAGTGACTGAACATTACAGTGGCCCTTTGGTAGCCTCCATCCAACACTTAGCAGAAAGGGGGAAACAGATGCATATAAAAAAGTTGCTAAAAACTTGTTGTAATCTCAGAGATTGAGGATTGAATGATCATGGAGAATGGACTCTATTAGAAGTGATCCTTTCTGGTGAGCATATAGACATGCTGGGCAGATAGTGGGCCAGATTTGGGACCTTAGCACTAGGGCTGCTTTGCACCACACCACTTCATAAGCCAAACTCACTCTGTTTCTCTGGCCTTGAGAAGATCACCCCACTGCAAGGGGAGGGGCCTTGTCATGATATAAAGCAGGTGGCGTAAGAATTACAGTTCCTATATCCTTACTGCTATTGTAGGTGGTATACTTGCAGTATTGGGGTATGGCCAAGGATCACTATGCCCCACCAATCCTGAGCTACAATTTTGGCCCTTTGGAGACACTGGCAGGCAGCAGAATTTAGAACAGTAACTGATGCAAGGATGTGTCTCAGCCTTGCATAAGATGGCACCAGGATGGTGCACAAAAGTGTAAAGGAGTAGAAAAGTGAGCTTTACACCTCAGCCTATGCAGAATGTTCCTCAGACGCTCCTGAGGATCTGGCACCATATGAGAAAGCAGGTTCTTCCACTGTCCATATTCTCAAGAAAAAGAAGATGTCAGCCTCAAACCAGCACCTTTCAGAAGCAGTACATTCTTGAAGAAGAGGGATTTGTGAAAGGATAGGTCAAGAATTGTAATGGTTTCTACTTTTGTCTCCGATTGCAAGTACCAGAATATCACTTAGTTAATTTTCATGTGACATTTCTCAGGCATATGACAAGTGTTTTTCACAACCTACTTGCGACAGCCCCAAATACTACAAAACAGCAACTTCTTCACAGCCAATCCCCATCTCTCCCCAAGATATGGATGCCCTTTTTTAGAAAAGTCTCATAGATTAACCTTATGAGATTTTCAAGCCCCAGGTCTACAGTACGGCTTAAGTTGAACATGTGTCACTCAGGAGTGTGGGAAAAAAATACTGCCCCCCCACCAAGCGACGCTAGTTACAGTGATCTAAGCACGTTCCACACCAGCACTATGTCAGCAGGAGACGCTCTCCTGTCAGCATACAGCATCTTCACCAAACCACAGGGGTGCAGTTGCATTGGTGCAGCTATAGCATTTCTAGTGTAGTTGTGTCCATTGTGTCAAGAAAATAACTGCATATGTTGGGGGAGGATATGAGTCTTTAAACTATTCTTTGCAAGTGTGGTTTCAGTTTATACAAACTTTGTGTCTGTGTCACCTCTCTTTTTCCCTGTGCATTTATACAAAATGACATGGTTGTGTTATTGAAGGAACACACTTGGAGGGGTGTTTGTTTTTAAATTAAAGATTTGGCTGTCTTTAAAGCACAGACTTTCTTCAGGGGAAAGGTGTACTATCTCAGAAGGGCAGAGTACCGGAGAAATCCAGGGGTTGAGGGGAGAAAGCCAGTCACCAACCATATTTTTAGAGAGGGTACAAGTGTGTATTCCCATTAAAGCCCTGTCAGTTCTACAGGCAAGTGTGAGGGGAAAGCTGTTAGCTAGGAAACTCCTGACACAAAGACTATCAAACACTGCAGCTGTGCCTAGCAGCTACTCAAAAGACTAAAAGAAAAGGCTCCTTTCACCCTGCCCTCACTGTTGCACACCTGTGAAGATGCTCTGAACAATAAGGCTATTAAAGCCTAACAAATGAAATACAATGGTACCTTAAATTACACTGTGTGCCTCTTATAGCAAGCATTCGTCTGCAGCAAATTCAGACTGAATATCATGTTGTAATAAAATGGGGCAGTGACAGCTCAGATCAGCCGAGAGTGTTCCAATAATTACATTTAACACACCCATTGTCTTTTGGGGTTGATGAAAGGAGATAATCATTTGGGTCCACTGCTGTCTGATTAAGTCATTACCTCTTTCAGACAGATCACTCCCCCAACCACCACAAAACATTCAATGGTTGAATCAGTTCTCATAAATCCATCTTCTCAGAGAATAGAGAACAGACAGAGCAATAACTCTTATTAGAATGTCCATTTAATAAATCTTATTTTAAAAAGTTCACTCATCATCACTAAGTAACATTCAGAAGGTGGTAGCAAGCCAAATCCAGTAGCATCTGATTACCCAATGTCCTGGCTTGTTCTCAATTATCTTGAGATCCAAATATAGTACAGAGCTGGCGCTGATAATGACCTACTTCTAGCAACGTTTAGTAAAGAGAAAAATCCATGCTGATATTACATCTGCAGCTTTCTGTACCGCCAGCTGTGAAACACTGTGGGCCCCCCTATGAGCCCTGTTAGAGAGAATAGGAGACACGCTGAGCTGCTCTACTGTTTCCTCCTCAAAAATTCTTACCTGTGGAGTACCGCAGGGCTCAAGTATGACCTCTCCTCTCTGTCTCAACAGGTGTGCTGCGGGCCTCCAACTTCCAACCTCTTGTCTTGGGATGGGGAACCCTCTTACATGCTTTGGGGAGGGAGACATATTCCAGCATCTTGCCAGACAGACAGTCTCACTGCCCCCACCATCATTCCCTAGAGTTATCTGGGAGCCCTCACATGCAGTGATGTACTGTGGGTCTCCAGTACCTGGGGACCAATGCTTGCATTTGCAGCCTCCTCCCCCCATCCTTCCTGTAGCAATCCTTTTGATCAGCTCCTGGCTAGAGGGATTTTCCATCTCCTTCCCTGGGAGGTGGGGCAGGAAGGCAAAGATGGTGACCTCAGTGCTGCTGTAGGACAGGAAGCCAGCAGAGTCCCCCAGGCCAGCCCACTCCGTTCCTTGCTGGCTTGGTGAGTAGGGGAGGAGACAGCCCCTTGTGCAGTCCCACTCCTGCTCCTCCTCCACAGTTTCAAACAGCTGGCAGAGCCACGCTGGTGTGCCAGGGAGACAGCACAGCGCAGGCAGCTGGCAGGGAGCGCACCATCTGCAGTGCCCAGCAGGGAGAGCGCCTCAGTCCCCGCCTACAGTCAGGACTCCAGCATCTCAGTGGGAGGCCACAGGAGCTCAGAAAGAGGAGCTGGGGGCGTGACAGCCAATCCCACAGGTTGCCAGTGCAGGCGCAGCGTTGGTCCCCAATGTCTGTTCTCCAGGTCTGGGTAGCTGCCAATTTGCAGCTTCACTTCTCCCACCTAGATCTCTCAAGGGCCCAGCTGTTGCCCCCCACCATGCCAGCACCTGGGGGCCATGGTCCCCTCCCATACACCCTGTCTGTCCACCACAACTCAAATGGTTTAACAACAACAACAAAAAAGTCCATGCACCTCCAAGCATGTTTATATTGAAATACAACATTGTCTTACCACCTAAAGGCCTTGATGTGTAACAGAATATGATCTCAGGTGTTCAATTTGCTAAGAAGTTACATGGCCCACCTGCCAGAATTCAGCCTGTTCTTTTTAAAGCAGCTCTTTCTCCCGTGCAGAAGCATTACCCACTGGTAATGTACGGATCTTCAACATTGTTAACAAAAGTTCAATGTCTAATAGTGTCAATTTGTAACTTGGAATGTCCATACGTTGAATTTCAATGGGGGTTATCCTTGTTTTGCAATACTTGCAGAAAAGTATCTGAATTTTCTTTATAGTTTCTCTTTATTATTTTCATCTAGGAATGACTGTATAGTGTAGACATATGTCAGGTTATTCTACACTTCATTAGAAGGTGCTACTTGTAACTTTGCCAAGCAGACTGTTCATGCTTGAATTTACTCCACTCACTCAAGCTTTGAAATCTGTGTTGTGGCTATAAAGCTCCCCCAAGTTAGGGGTCAAAGAGGTTCCATGTGATGGAATTTAGTTTTTTTCTTTTTTAAAGTTAAATTTAAAAAACATGTTAATGTTAAGGTTGCAGGATCAAGCACTCGGATTAGTCAGTGCCATATGTAATCCCATGAAACTAATTTAACCCCTTTATAGCAGTCTAATTACATGATCAAATCCAACTTTTCCACTGGACCACTGCCTTTTTCAGTGAAGAGAATGGACTCTGCTCTGGGGCTAAATCAGTGTTGTATAGTGAAGGAGGCTGTCATCTTTAAGCTCCTTGCTTCATTTTTGCAGGAGTTAGAAGAGGTGCAGTGAGTGAGGCAGGCCAGTGTGACCCACCAGATTTGTAGAAGTGCTGGATACTCAGACCAGAGCTGTGTGAAGACAGGTAGTTCTGTTTCCCAGAACTTCAATATTTTGTTCCAAATTGGAACCAAATTCAAACTCCCAAAATATGAAAGTTTTCTGTGAAAGGATAAGCCGTGGTTCTGGAGCAGTCTGCGTGGTGGAGTGCCGTGAAGCCACAGACCCTTGAAGTCCAGGTAAAGAGCAGTGAGACTGAAAACTGGGGCTTAAGAGAAGTTCCCCCCATGACCCATTCATAGTGGCTCAGGTCTAGCACCCACTGAAGTCAAAAGGAGTCTTACCGTTTATTTTTATTGTTTGCATCAGATCTAGTGTGCATTTTGGATTTAAGGGGACCCCTCATGCTAGTAAGCACTACATTTACTAGAGCTGAAAGAGCTTGTAAGATGAAGCTGTTAAAGGAATTTTGGTATCGAAGGGAGTGCCAGCTGTTCTCACACAGCTGAGGCATGACTCTTTCAGTTAAATCAAGGGGGGGGAGAAATAAATCTTTGCTTGGGGAAAAAAGGGTAAATCAAGAGTAGGAGTGTGTGTATGCTACAAGTTTAGCAAAACTCAACCTGAATTTATTCTGTCTTCTATTAACCTCAGTGTAGATCAGTAGTATCTCTCATTTAAGGATCAAGTTTTCAAAGTGGGAGGACCAAGGACCATGTGTGAAAGCGTGTGCACAACTGTGCATTCTAGTCAGTTTAGTGTGACTAGACAGACCACTAAACAGCCCTCTGTTAATGCAGTTGTTATCTAGTTTGGATGCAAATGGAGCCATATAATTATATGCAAAAAAAGTGTGTTGCAAGGCCTATAGTCATTAGAACCTAGATAGGATGTGGATATTACTTTAAGCTCAGTGGGGCTGTGTGTTACAATACTCAGGACATGTTTATATGAAAAACACTAATCCTAATCATCCATAAGACCATCCCTTTTATGATTTTTCATCCAGTGACAATAGATCAAATATTTCATAACTTACCATAAGCCTTTTCCCATAAAGACGTTAAGAATCTTTGTCCTGGCATCTGGGTGATCCCACTATGAAGATGTTCAGGGGAAGGGGCAAGGGTTTTGTCACCAATAAGGGTTGTGTCACCTCCTGCCCCATAACCATGGGTGCCTCCCAATACTTTGCTCCCAACCTCAGTTGCTTACAATTAGCCTACCAGCATGCTGGTCACACCCTGAATGTCTACATATAGCTGTAGCCCTGGTCAAGCAGACTGACCCCAGAGGGCTGCCAGCCACACACCAGTCAGTCTGGCTTCCATCAGCCTTTGCTGATCTTAACCATGTGACCCCCAACACACTCCCAATCTGGAGTTTTCCCAAAACCGTGCTTTTTCTAATGTCCTGCACTCTCCTGGACAATTCAGAAAAATAAGAGCAAGTCCACTATCTTAAATGATGTAAATACACCCTTTCATTTAAGCACTGCACAGAGCTGGTTTATAGTAAAATCAAACTAACAACAGGATGTGGGAAATACTGGCTTAACCTAACCTTTCAGTTAAAGCCCCACTAGTTAAAAACACACTCCCCCCCCACCTCTGACCCATCCCCTCACCCACCAGAAACACTATAAAACACATGATAAACACTAAATTACATAAATGATAAGTTACTCTTGAGCAAGAAGGCTTCCCTGGGGCAGCTGCCACCATATGCCCTGTCTCTTCCCATCCCTCATGGACTGAGGGTAATGGAGGCAGTCTCTCATGGGTTGGCTGTGGCTGCTCCCAGTCCCCACTGGTGCGGAGCTACTCCTCTCCAGCCAGGTGCCTGGCTGGTATGAGGCTGGGGGAGGGGGCTGTTGCTGCATTCCTGCTGTCACAGAGCAGCTCTGCACCTGGCATGAAGCTGGGGGGTGGGGAAATGACCTCATGTTACTGAAGCCTCATGGACCCACTGGAATCTTTGGCAACCCCCCCTCAAAGGGTGTCCTACCCTACAGGTTGGGAACCACTGGGTTCAAGTGATGCTAAGTAAAAGGAATAAAGTGGTATCACATCAGCAAGTCTAAAACAATCTGGCAACAGATTGGCTTGGTTTATGATGTTTCTCTCACCAACATTCAGTTCCTAGAGACTTTAACCCCACCTCCTTGGTTGAAGGACCCATTTTTCTCAGCTCGCAAGAGTTCTGTTCTCTTGTGTCTGTCTAGTGATGGATGCCAAAAATGCTTATCTTCTAAAGTTGAATGACTGTTTCAAGAAGCAGGGTTAACACATGCTGTTCTTCCCATCCCGCTGTATGTAAATGAAGCTTCCATGGTTTTGATTTCACCAGGCTTAATTTGCATAGGAGACAGGAAGGTGCCTTCTCTCCTGTCTGGTAGGGAACCTGTTTTTTGCCCCATTTGGATACAGACTAATATATATATATTTCAAAATAATATCACCAGTATCATTACTTTCAGAAGTGATCTTACTTTGTATTCTATATGACAAGTGAATAATATGTTGATTCAAAATTGTCATATGTTCTGAAGCTCAGTTCATGATCTGAGTTCAGCCCCCTCTCCCTTCATAAGCGAACAAACCTTTCCAATGTATTCTTTGGGAAGTAAAATCCAGACCAGGCTCCTCCTCTGCTGGGTGCAGATGCCATGGTGTCATCTCCCCCACTTGTCATTGCGAGGTTTGCCTCCACCTCTTGTTAGCTTGACAGCTCTGTTTACATGATACTTCTGAAGTATTTTGAAAGAGTGAGAAAATAACTCCCAGGTGGGGAAAATATATTCCTTTGTCCAGTGCAGACTTGTTTACAAACCCCTGTCATGCCTGGTTTAAACAGAATTTAGTCAGAGTTCCAGCATATATCCATAACTCTTAATACCAACTGTGTACATACATTTTGTAAGAACATTAATGCTCAGAGAGTTAGTTTTCAAATGATACTTCAAGGCATTTTGTTTTGTTTTTTAAAAAAAAAAACTAGATGACTAAATTAGTGTGTAGGATGTGAATACAGGGGTGCCTAGTATCACACTTACTTTCTGCCTGCAGTTGCTCTTACTTCAAGTGCAGGACCTGAATAAGACAGGAGGCTAAATTCTGCTCTTGGACACACCCTTGTGGCTTCTATTGATTTCAGTGGAATCGTGTGGGGACACCAGGAACAAAATGTAGCCCCAGAACAAGAGAATCTGAAAGACTGACAAATGTGGTATACATTTGGTATTGTCCAACCAAAAAGATTGCATTCTGCACACCAATGTTATTTGCACAAAAAAGTTTAAACATGAATAAAAAATAGTTCCACAACCCACCAAAAATATATTGGCTAGTGTTACAGTTTAGAACCCTGACCCTTATTTTTAAGGTTTCATAGCTTAAAGGTTCAAAATGGTTCTGAAAGAGCTGCTCTTCGGCACAGTAGGACAGAATTTACAGGAACTGAAGTGCAAGAGGTAGGGAAGTCAAAGTCAGCTCCACAGCACTGATGCCACTAGTCTCACAGATTAACTGTGCACCAAGTGCAGACTCTCCAGGCAGGGAACCCAGAGCAAAACTAGACTTGACAGAGCTCCTGCTCCTTAGGAGTCACTGCTAGTCTTTAGAACAATCCTGCCTCCCCCAGTTCCTCACAGTCGGGGTTGGGTTTGTTATGAAACCAAAGTCCACCATCTTTAGCTCGGGGTGGTCCACTCATTCCAGTTCCTATCTTGCATAATTGTGTTGTTTTATGAGGGCAGTAATCAAAACAAGAATTCTAATCAAAGTGACAAAGCTCAGTTGGTGGAATTATTAGAACTCATTTAAGTCAAATAGGCCAAAACTGGCTTTCTACCATCTCCCCTACAGAGGGAGCAGGGAGCTCAGTCTAAATCTTCTAGTTCTCCTTCGAGTGGTTGCTCATATGCATTCCACTTAGGTGTGCGCGCCCTCGTGCACGGCCAATCGGAGAACTTTTACTAGCAGCCCCTGCAGGGGCCGGTCCAGCGACCCCGTAGTGTCGCCGCCCTGCGGCGGCTCAACGGTCGCTGCCGGCCCCTCCCTCCTCAGTCTCTTCTTTCCGCCCGTGACGGTCGGTCGAGAACTAACCCCTGCTCTTCTCAGTTTGTTGTTTCGCCTTAAAAAGTGAGTATTTAGTTAGTAGTTCGCCTCGAACTAAGTTAGTTTTACAGTTAGAAAGGGTTTTTATAGTTAGTTAGGGAGCCTGCGGGCTCAGACGCCCGCGGCCATGCCCGGCGCGTCGGGCTTCAAGCCATGCGCTAGCTGCGGGAAGGCTTTCCCAGCTAGCGACCCCCACGACAGTTGCTTGCGGTGTCTGGGGGAAGAACATCGGCGAGACCGATGTAAAATCTGTAAGTCCTTCAAGCCTCGGACACAAAAGGACCGAGAAGTGAGGCTGAAGGCATTCCTCATGGAGACCGCGCTTAGTCCGGCGTCCGAGCCCACGCGGTCCACCTCGGCACCGAGTGTATCCTCGGTGCGGAGTGCACCTCCGGCACCGGGGGCCACGGTGCCGAAGAAAAAGAAGAAGAAGCGGCACTCACCTGTGGAGAGCTCCCCCGCACCGCAGGAGCGGCCGGGGTCGAGCACAGAGGTGCGCTCCCGGGACCGGCCCCCGACCCCAGCACCGGGCCCGGCCCCAGCCAAGGAGGTCTCTCCGACTCGCGTGAGCGAGGGACCTGCCTTGCAGACTCCGTCGACACCGGAGGCTTACGAGGCGGCACGAGTCCTGATGACCTTGCCCACGCCTCCGGCGCCCTCTCGCATGAGGGCCCCAGAGTCTGCTTCCCGGGGCAAACCCGCACCGGGTGTCCCCGAAGGATGGGCGGCATCGGCACCGAGCGTCCAGCCGCCCATCTTAGCCATCACCCGGCACCGAAGGCCTGAGCCCAGAGACTCTTCCCCTTCATCGCCGGAAGGCCCACATCAACGCTCCCGCCGCCGCTTCAGCTCAAGTTCCAGCCCGAGCCCGGCACCGAGCCGGGGCTCGCATCACCACTCTCCGGCACCGAGGAAAAGACGACGGAGATCCTCCCGGCGCAGATCATCATCCTCTTCCTCGGCGTCGTCCCGCAGGCGAGGCAGGCGTCATCGCTCCGAGTCGCGGAGCACCTCCTCTCGGCACCGCCGTCGCCTCCCCCGCACCCCTGGCTCGGGATCCCGGACCCGCCGCCAGGAGCGAGAACCCTCACCGGCACCGCAACAACCGGCACCGCCGCCCCCGGCACCGCAGACCTCGGTGCCGCACCCGGCACCGCAGACCCCGGTGCCGCAGGTACCTCTCTCCATGGTACCGGCACCGCCGACAGCAGCGCCGGAATTGCCCTCGGCACCGGCGCCGCCTCTGACCTGGCCCCAAGGACCCTGGCAGTGGCCAATGTGGGCCCAATGGGCAGCTCAGATGGGGCAGGGAACTATGCCGGCCCCTGCCTCGGTCACCCACTCCATACAGGCACCCTCTGTGCATGAAGGTGACCAATCCCTCTCCTCACAAGAGGAGGACCCTGGGGAGGGCCCTTCCTCAGGACCACCCCACCCCTCGTACTCCTCATCCCCAGACGAGGCGGTCACAAGGGACCAAGGGGCCCCACTCATTGATTTTAAGGCCCACCAGGAACTCCTGAAACGGGTGGCCTCGAACCTGGACTTACAGGTCAAGGTTCTGGAGGAGGAGGTGGATCCCCTCTTCGGCCGGGTGGGCACCCAAGGCCCTTCTAGAGTTGCCCTCCCTCTCCACGACAGGGTCCTACGCCTGGCCGATGCCGTATGGCAGACCCCTGCCTCGGTCGCCCCCACGTCTAAGGGCGCCGAGAAGAAGTATTATGTGCCAGCCGAGGGGCACGAATACTTATACGCGCACCCTGCCGCTGGCACCCTAGTGGTAGAGGCTGCCAACCAAAAGGACAGGCAGGGTGCACAGAGCGCCACCCCAAAAAACAAGGAAGGTAGGAGACTAGACCTCTACGGCAGGAAGGTCTACTCCACAGGGGCGCTCCAGCTCAGGATAGCCAACCATCAGGCTCTCCTGGGCAAGTATAATCTGAATCTCTGGGACTCCCTGAAAAGGTTCTCAGAGTCCCTGCCGCCTGACCAGGCTGCCGATTTTGCCATGGTCTTAGAGGAAGGGGTGACAGTGGCCAGTGCAGCCTTACAAACTGCCTCTGACGCTGCAGACACTGCCAGCAGGGCTATGGCCTCCGCTGTCGCTATGCGGCGGGCAGCCTGGCTGCAGTCGACTGAACTGTCTCAAGAGGTGCAGCACTCCATACAAGACCTGCCGTTCACTAAAGCTGCCCTCTTCTCAGAAAAGACGGACGAGAAGCTGCACGCCATAAAGGACTCAAGGACCACGCTACGCTCCTTGGGCCTTTACACACCCCAGGCGGCAAGGCTGCAGACGCGCCAGCAGCCACACCAAACCCCTCAGCGGCAACAGCAGCAGGCTAGGCCGCAACCTAGACCCTACCCCCCCTCCAGGGGTAGGGACAGAAACAGGGGCGCAGGGCGGCGCGACCAAACCGCGACCCCCTCGTCCTCCTTCAAAGGCCCCTCCAGGGGACCTAAGGGCAAAAGACAATTTTGACATTGTATCCAAGGGTGGTTCCCTTCCCTGTTCCTTGGGCCACCCCCCGCCTTTCCGGGACAGGCTAAGACCGTACCTCAGCCTGTGGCGGGAGATTACATCGGACCAATGGGTCCTCAGCACCATTCGCTGGGGCTATGCCCTCCAACTACAGACTACCCCCCCCCACTCCCCCCCCCCGTCCCTTTTCAGGGACCCCTCTCACGAGCATGTACTCCGTCAGGAGGTTCTCACCCTACTTCTCAAAGGCGCGATAGAAGTGGTTCCACCACTCGAGGTGGGGAGGGGATTCTACTCCAGGTATTTCCTTGTCCCCAAGGCAAAAGGAGGCCTCAGACCTATACTAGACCTGCGCAGATTCAACAGGTGCATAGAAAAGCGGAAATTCCGCATGGTCTCCCTTGCATCCATCATCCCAATATTGAACCCAGGGGATTGGTTCGCCGCGCTAGATCTGAAGGATGCGTACTTCCACGTCTCCATCCTTCCAGCCCACAGAAAATTCCTAAGGTTTACGGTAGCTGGTGGCCACTACCAGTTCACGGTCCTTCCCTTTGGCCTGGCCTCATCCCCCAGGGTATTCACAAAGTGCATGGCAGTGGTGGCAGCCTCCCTGAGGCGCAAGGGAGTCCAGATCTTCCCATACCTGGACGATTGGCTAATAAAGGGCAAGACCAAGTCGCAGGTACGCGAGGCGGTCTCTCTTGCCCAAACTACCTGCCATACCCTGGGACTGCTCATAAACGAGCAGAAGTCAACCCTTCACCCGGTACAGGTCATAGAGTTCATAGGGGCCCGCCTGGACTCGATACGAGCAAAAGCCTCCCTCCCACGCTCGAGGTTCGAGGCCATGTCAGCGATAATATCGCAGCTCCAAGGGTGCCCCACGACAACAGCCAGGCAGTGCCTACGGCTGCTAGGCCACATGGCCTCCTGCACCTATGTAGTGGAGCTGGCCCGCCTCAGGCTCAGGCCCCTCCAGAGCTGGCTAAAGAAAGTCTACATGCCCAACAGGCATGCCCTGAACAGGGTGGTAACAGTCCCCCCTGCGGTTCTGGGCTCGTTGAACTGGTGGACGGACCCCAGAGTTGTGTTGAAGGGAATTCCCTTCAAGGCCCCCACCCCCTCGGTCACCCTGATCACGGACGCTTCAGACCGGGGATGGGGAGCCCATATCACTGGTGGTCTGACCACTCAGGGCCTCTGGTCCCGGAGGGAAACTGCCCTACATATCAATGTAAGGGAACTAAGGGCAGTCAGACTGGCTTGCAAGGTGTTTCGCCATGCTTTATTCGGGAAAATGGTTCAGGTGTTGACAGACAATACCACTGCGATGTACTATATCAACAAACAGGGGGGCGCGCACTCCTCACTACTGTGTCAAGAGGCGCTTCGACTTTGGGACCTAGCAGTGAGACGCAACTTCTGTTTAACCGCCTCTCACCTCCCGGGGGTCAGGAACGACGAGGCAGATCGCCTCAGCAGGTCGTTTCTCCCCCAACACGACTGGTCTCTTCACCCGGAGGTGGTCGACATGATCTTCCACGAGTGGGGCGCTCCCCGCCTGGATCTGTTCGCATCAGCCTGGAACGCGAAGTGCCCCAGGTTCTGCTCGCTCAGGGGTCGCGAGCCGGGCTCCGTCTCCGACGCGTTCCTGATCGACTGGACGGGGGGCCTCCTGTATGCGTTTCCCCCCCTCCCGCTCCTGCCCAGGGTCCTCTTGAAAATCAAGAGGGACGGAGCGGACATCATCCTGATCGCCCCATCGTGGCCGAGACAGTACTGGTTTTGCCTGCTCCAGGACCTATCGGTTGCTCCCCCGATCGAGCTACCGAAGAGACTGGACCTTCTCTCTCAAGACAACGGTCGGCTACTGCACCCCAACCTGGAATCCCTACACCTGACGGCCTGGAGGCTCTCTGGCTAACGGAGGAGGAGAGAACCTGCTCGGAGCAGGTCCAGCGTGTGCTACTGGGAAGCAGGAGGCCCTCCACCCAGAGTGCATACAAGGCCAAGTGGCGGAGGTTCACCTGCTGGTCGGAATCGCGGGGCATAACCCCCGGTACGTCTTCCGTGCAGGCGGTCCTGGACTACCTGCTGCAGCTCAAACAACAAGGGTTGGCGCTGGCTTCCCTAAGGGTCCACTTGGCAGCCATTTCGGCGTTCCACCAACCGGTGGAGGGGAGGTCTCTTTTCTCTCACCCCATGTCGGTGAGGTTCCTCAGGGGAATCGAGAGGCTGTACCCGCAGGTCCGTGACCCGGTGCCTCCCTGGGACCTGAACCTAGTCCTTGACAGACTGACGGGGCCCCCCTTTGAGCCCTTGGCCACTTGCCCCCTACGGATCTTGTCTTGGAAAGTAGCCTTCCTTGTGGCCATCACCTCAGCCAGGAGGGTGTCCGAGTTGAGGGCCCTGACCTCGGAACGCCCCTATACGGTGTTCTTCCGGGATAAGGTGCAACTTAGGCCTCACCCAGCTTTTCTACCTAAAGTAGTCTCCAGGTTTCATTGTAACCAAGATATTTTCCTCCCTGTGTTTTTTCCAAAACCGCACGGGTCCGAGGACGAAAGGAGGCTACACACCCTCGACGTGAGGAGGGCTCTGGCGTTCTACCTCGATAGAACCAAGCCGCTCCGCAAGACCACTCAACTCTTCGTCGCGGTGGCAGAGAGAATGAGAGGCTCCCCAGTGTCATCACAGGGCATCGCCAAATGGATCACCGCCTGTATCCGGCTGTGCTACGAGAGTGCGGGTGTCCAGCTCCCCGGACCGGTGACAGCGCACTCGACAAGGGCCCAGGCCGCGTCGGCGGCCTTCCTGGAGAGGGTTCCTCTGGAAGACATCTGCAAGGCTGCCACCTGGTCATCCGTACACACCTTTGCCACGCACTACGCTATCGTCCAGCAGGCCAGGGACGATGCCCGCGTGGGCAGGGCAGTGCTGGGGACAACCCGTCGATGACTCCTACCCGCCTCCAGGTAAGGCTTGTTATTCACCTAAGTGGAATGCATATGAGCAACCACTCGAAGGAGAAAACATAGTTACTTACCAGTAACTGTTGTTCTTCGAGATGTGTTGCTCATATCCATTCCACACCCACCCTCCGTCCCCGCTGTCGGAGTCGGCAGAAAGAAGGGACTGAGGAGGGAGGGGCCGGCAGCGACCGTTGAGCCGCCGCAGGGCGGCGACACTACGGGGTCGCTGGACCGGCCCCTGCAGGGGCTGCTAGTAAAAGTTCTCCGATTGGCCGTGCACGAGGGCGCGCACACCTAAGTGGAATGGATATGAGCAACACATCTCGAAGAACAACAGTTACTGGTAAGTAACTATGTTTTCTGGGGCTTACAAGTGCCTAATTGATCAAAAACTCATCCCAACCTCTCAAGCACTTTGTTTCATTCTCTCCACACTCCCCCCCCCCCTTTTTTTAAACTCTGGTCTACATTTACTTCTAGTTCCTTTCCCGTTCCCTTTTTGTTTGAATTCTTTGATCATTATTGATTTCCTTTTCTCTGCCAGCACATCTGTTCTCTCTCTCAGTTCTGTTGGTTTTCCTCCTTTACCACTTAGTTTTGTCTATCCTCTCTTCATTTTATTCCCTTTTTTTTAAATAAGTGAGATATTTACACAAGGAAGACAGGTAAGACAACAAATTAATATGCCAATTAACTTGGCTCCATACCAACCCAAGTGATCTTGAACAGTGACAGCCAGGTGCAGAAGAGGGCTTCTGCACATGTTCCATAGGTAAAAAGTGTAGAGGCACTCAGGGGGAAAGCAGCAACTTCAATCAAATTAGGTCTCTGGAGAGGTCAGGCTCTAGCCATTGCACATTAGACCCAGGAAAGGAGAAGGGGTCCAAGACCAGGAGTTCTTACCAAAAAGGTAAATAAAGCTGGATTGTGTTTATAGGGGACAGAGGGGAAGGTCTGTCTCCTCACTTACAATCAGGGCCATCTTCTCCTGGCTGACCAAAATAGTCCTGCCAGCAAAGAACTCACTATGGGCCTTCTGACCAAGACCCATTTCCTGATCCACATATCCCCTTCATTCTTCTCTCTCCTTCTCAGCAAAGGAGGACTCATCTCCATTTCACTTTGTACTCCGCAGGGGCGGAGGGTTCGTGATTTATTTGTTTGTGATCTCGGTGGTGGAAGGAAGCAGACCGACAGCGAAGAATAGCTAAGTAAAAGTGTTTATTGCATTAACAGAAGCCACCCTCTCCAGCTTTCCCGAAGCACAGGAAGAAAGCACCTACCAAAAGCCATAGAGTGGGGAGACCCATCAACCACTCCCTAGGTGAGTCGCCAACAGGGAACCGACCTGTCCGGGGCATCCGGTAAGGCCTTGACGGATCCACGGAGAGTCTCTCCGAGCGGTTCCCGGGGCCGCTTGTTATACCCCCATCTCCCTCTGCCTTAGCAGAATTTTCCTTCTAGCAACACAATACATCGCTCTCAATCCCGACTAGGGATTGGGTCTTAAACTTGTTTTCCATTAGTTTAGTGGTTAGTAATTACAGGCGACTAGGCTCGCAGCAGGAAAGGGGAAGCTGCCCGTTACTGATATTTATTTTAGTTCTGCAGTTAGACATCTTGCTGGCCTGTGGTTAGTCACCCACTGCTTATCTCAGACAATTTCCA
This sequence comes from Mesoclemmys tuberculata, assembly GCA_007922155.1. NCBI lineage: Eukaryota > Metazoa > Chordata > Testudines > Chelidae > Mesoclemmys > Mesoclemmys tuberculata. The sequence goes on along the minus strand of ML675612.1, from coordinate 11,828,720 downwards.
CACAGCCAGCTATTTTATACTGGAATAGCAGACAGAGGTTAGTTCCGCTTTTTAGTGCAGGGGCTATCCAAGCAGTTACAGGCCTAGTCTTGCTCACAGCCTAAGCTAGATTTTTAGGGTCTAGCCTTGCCAACTACACTGGTTCTGCGTGACAAATTCTTCCGAGCCCTACACACTTGGACAGGGACTACCCCACATCCTCTCCAACATCATTCTGCATATACAAAAATTGGTATGGGTGGTACTCACAAATAGTAGAGCCATGAACAGCATCAGGGAGAAAAGATGGTGTTTGGGACCACAACTCCCACAGGTTTCTTGACAGGTGAAGGGGAACATTATCTCTTCAGGATCCATGTAGGTCTCCAGAGCTGCCCGGTTCCAGTCCTATGCATTGTTGATGGAGATAAGGCCAGGATTTAGCCCAATTTAATTATTGCCAATAAATCTATTACTTCTATAGAATTACATAATTCTGTAACTAGAACTGTATTCAATCAGAAAGTTTTGGGGAAAAAAGGGGGGGTGGGGGTTTCCCGCAACAATTAAGTTAATCAGGATAATCATTTTATTTGAATTGTTGCATTTTTGGCCCCAATTTTGAAATAAAAACGTGTACGCAATCTTAATTTTGAAATGCCAGGGAAAATCCCACTCGTTTTACTTCCATCCCTCCACTGGAAAGGGAGGGAAGTAAAGTGAGAAACATTGAGTTGGAGGGGGAGGGGGAAACATTTTCTGACAAGGTTTTCCCTGCGACTGGGGGGGAAAAAAAAGTGGAAAAAAGTTGGAGAAAATGGTGTTCCCCTCCACTCATTAAAAACAAAACTGTTTCAAAACATCATTGAAAAAATATAGACACCCTTTTTGACAGCTCTGGCTACAACCTAGAGAAGCTCTGGTGACCATTCAAGCATTAAAGGTCAAGCACTCCTCCAGGTATCACTAGAGCCAGAAGATGAGCTCAGAGGATAGGGGTATATTTTTAAGGTGTACAATTCTTAGAATTAGAAAGAATCATTCTTTTCATGCAACATTATGAGTAGCTGAGAGAGAAAGAAAGAGAGAGAGAGATTCATTTCTTGTGTTTAAGTTTGGATTTCCCTGATGCATTCAGCGTACTAACTGAACAAGCATATCGCCCAGCAGCCCCTGAAGATCTCTGCTTACTTTCCTGTACCACTTGTTGTTGCTGCCTTCTCCTAGGCAAACAGGACATTGTTTTCTAGAGAAAACTCAAATTTTCCAACTGGATTTGTTCGTTTTATAGAAGCTGGTTGTTTCTACAAGCACTATGCAAACATCTTAAAAATCCTTCTCTTATTTACACCAATTCAGTCCCACAGAAGCCAATACACTGGCAGACCTGAAAGCAGAGCTTGGCCTAGTGGAGAAGTAAAAAGAAATAAAACATCCTAAAAGTAAGTTTGGGAGTTGCTCTTGTTCACCCCCCATCCCGTCGTTATAAAGTTTCACACAAGACAGGATCTTTATAAGCAAGCTATTTTGACTGTTATTACAGCTGGACTGTAAATCTTTAATGTCTTATTTTTAAGACATAAGCACATAAATAATCAGGTGGACACAGGCAAAAATGTCAGGCTGTTGAGTGCCATGATTTTATTGCTCTAAAATTGTGTGCTTGGGATAATGCTGTCTTCTTTATTAAAATAAGCTTCCTTATTTAAACAAACAAACAAACAAACAAACTGACTGCCATTGCTATATAACATGCTACCTCACCCTCCATCTTTTTACCCGTAGTTTGAGACAGCTTAGCATGGTATCCAAAAAAAGCCTCCCAAGAAGACTCATAGACTCATAG